>CM053038.1:32124380-32491880 GCA_028564925.1 Lithobates sylvaticus
CCACACTGACAGATCTCCCTCCAATCACAGATCTCCCTCCAATCACAGATCTCCCTCCAATCACAGATCTCCCTCCAATCACAGATCTCCCTCCAATCACAGATCTCCCTCCAATCACAGATCTCCCTCCAATCCCCACTCACTGCACACCTTTCATTACTATGGACGGCGAGGAGGCGACCATCGAATGATTGTGCCGATCGTCTGCCTGATGGAGAAGATGTTCAGCACGCCGGTCTCTTCATCATCCAATCTGATTGTACAGAGTCTGTAATATGAGGAGATCACAACACTCTCCAGAAGGACGGCACCTTTCTTCAGGCATCATCCGGGGTCACCATCTACTTCCTGGACTGAGACGCCGGCTTGCTACAAAGTTACAATGTAGAGTCTGATCACTGGGGGAGGGGAGACTGAGGACATGCTTCCTTCTGCCTGCAGCAGATTGATAGTTGGGGGAGGGAAGACTAAGTAAGTACACCCTCCTGCCTGCAGCAGACTGGGGGAGGGGAGACTGAAAAAAGACTTTCTTTTGCCTGCAGCAGACTGATGACTGGGGGAGGGGAGACTGAGGAAATGCCTTCTCCTCCATCTACAAAGTTACAATGTACAGTCTGATTACTGGGGAGGGGAGACTGAGGAAATGCTTCCTTCTGCCTGCAGCAGACTAATGGTTGGGGGAGGGAAGACTGAGTATGCACACCCTCCTGCCTGGAGCAGACTGGGGGAGGGGAGACTAAGGAAATGCATCCTCTTGCCTGCAGCAGACTGGTGGTTGGGAGAGGGAAAACCGAGTAAGTACACCTCCTGCCTGCAGTGGACTAGGGGAGTGGAGACTGCGAAAATGCTTTCTTCTGCCTGCAGCAGACGGATTACTGGGGGACGGGAGACTGAGGAAATGCATCCTCTTGCCTGCAGCAGACCGATGGTTGGGGGAGGGGAGACCGAGAAAATGCATCCTCCTGCCTGCAGCAGATTGGGGGAGGGGAGACTAAGGAAATGCCTCCTCCTTCTACAAAGTTACAATGTACAGTCTGCTCACTGGGGGAGGGGAGACTGAGGAAATGACTCCTCCCCCTTCTACAAAGTTACAATGTACAGTCTGATGACTGGGGGAGGGGAGACTGAGTAAAAGTATCATCCTGTCTGCAGCAGACCAATATTTGGGGGAGGGGAGACTGAGGAAATGCTTCCTTCCCCTTCTACAAAGTTACAATGTACAGTCTGATCACTGGGGGGAGGGGAGACTGAGGAAATGACTCCTCCTGCATGCAGCAGACTGGGGGAGGGGAGACTGTGGAAATGCCTCCTCCTTCTACAAAGTTACAATGTACAGGCTGATGACTGGGGGAGGGGAGACTAAGGAAATGCTTCCTCCTGCATGCAGCAGACTGGGGGAGGGGAGACTGAGGAAATGCCTCCTCCTCCTTCTACAAAGTTACAATGTACAGTCTGATGACTGGGGGAGGGGAGACTGAGGAAATGCCTCCTCTGCCTGCAGTAGACTGGGGGAGGGGAGACTGAGGAAATGACTCCTCCTCCATCTACAAAGTTACAATGTACAGTCTGATGACTGGGGGAGGGGAGACTGAGGAAATGCTTCCTCTGCCTGCAGCAGACTGATGACATCATCTCAGCCTAGGCTCAGTCCCTGATGGGGTGGAATGAGACTTGTAAATCTCGGTTCTGATATAATACAGACGGATTGGTATTTATCAGCGGACCGGCTAGACGGCGCCGAGTCCCCGGGTTCGGGGCGGCGGTGAGACGTGGGCTGAGCCGTCTCTGGTAAGGTGGCGTGTACGGCGTCCCCGAGGCACAGCGCTGTCACTCCCCCCCCCCCTCCCCCCACTGCTGCGTGCCGGATTATTGCTTCCTAATCTTTCATTTTGATGCAGGCCGGCATCCTCGGGTCTGGGGAGCGTCTTTCAAATGTCATGTTTATAAGTGTTTGTCAATGTCACACAGCCGGTCCCCGGGGACATCACTGGCAAGACACACAGCTGGTGGAGAAAGGCCGCGGCTGCCCCCCCCACCCACCCCCGAGCGCCTCTGTACTCTTTACATTTATATATCCCCCCCTCCCCCCCCCCCACCAGTGCTGCATCACCTGGGGGAAATAAATACCCACCCATCCCCCTCTCCAACCCAATACGTATTGACAAAGACCATTAATGGCGAGATATTCTGTGAAGACCCTTTTCCTCATCATTTACAGCACCCCAAAACGTATCTCATCATCGCAATAATATCGGGGTGATCCCAGATAATGAAATGTATTGGGTCACGCACTAAACTGTCCTCGGGTACCCCAAAACTGGCTCATCGTAGCAATAAAATATAGGTGATCCCAGAATACGATTTATTGGGTAGCTACCCAAATTCAGGGTCTTCTCTAAGAGCTCCTAAACGGTCCACGAGTACCCCAAAAAACTAGTAAGTCCAGGTGATCTCAGACAACGGAATTTATTTATTGGGTAGATACCCACATTCTCGGTTTAAGAACCCCCAAACTGCCCTTGAGTACCAGAAAATTGGCTCATTGTAGTAATTAAAATTTGGATGATCCCGAATAACGAAATAGAATAAACGAATTGGGTAATACCCAAATTCTCGATCTTGCCTAACAACCCCCAAACTGCCCTTGAGTACCCCAAAACTATTAATAACAGGGTGATCCCAAACAATGGCATTCATTTATTTGGTAGACACCAACATTCTCGGTCTAAGAACCCCCATACTGCCCTTGAGTACCCCAAAAAACTAGTAAGTCCGGGTGATCCCAGACAATGGCATTCATTTATTGGGTAGATACCCAAATTCTCGGTCTTCTCTAAGAGCTCCCAAACGGTCCTTGACTACCCCAAAAAACGAGTAAGTCGGGGTGATCCCAGATAATGGAATTCATTTATTGGGTAGATACCAACATTCTCGGTCTAAGAACCCCCAAACTGTCCTTGAGTACCCCAAAATTGGCTCATCGTTTATTGGGTAGAAACCCAAATTCTCCAGCCTTCACGAGAACTCCCAAACTGTCCTTGGGTACCCCAAAATGGGCTCATCATAGTAATTAAATTCGGGTGATCCCAGATAACGAAATAGAATAAATGAATTGGGTATTACCCAAATTCTCGATCTTGCCTACCAACCCCCAAACTGCCCTTGAGTACCCCAAAACTATTAATAACAGGATGATCCCAGACAATGGCATTCTTTTATTGGGTAGACACCAACATTCTCGGTCTAAGAACACCCAAACTGTCCTTGAGTACCCCAAAACTGGCTCATTGTTGTAATAAAATTTGGGTGATCCCAGATAACGAAATAGAAGGAACGAATTGGGTAATACCCAAATTCTCGATCTTGCCTAAGCACCCCCAAACTGCCCTTAAGTACCCCAAAACCAGTAATAACAGGGTGATCCCAGACAATGGCATTCATTTATTGGGTAGATACCCAAATTCTGGGTCTTCTCTAAGAGCTCTCAAACTGTCCTTGAGTACCCCAAAAAACGAGTAAGTCGGGGTGATCCCAGACAACAGAATTTATTTATTGGGTAGATACCCACATTCTCGGTTTAAGAACCCCCAAACTGCCCTTGAGTACCAGAAAATTGGCTCATTGTAGTAATTAAAATTTGGATGATCCCGAATAACGAAATAGAATAAACGAATTGGGTAATACCCAAATTCTCGATCTTGCCTAACAACCCCCAAACTGCCCTTGAGTACCCCAAAACTATTAATAACAGGGTGATCCCAAACAATGGCATTCATTTATTTGGTAGACACCAACATTCTCGGTCTAAGAACCCCCATACTGCCCTTGAGTACCCCAAAAAACTAGTAAGTCCGGGTGATCCCAGACAATGGCATTCATTTATTGGGTAGATACCCAAATTCTCGGTCTTCTCTAAGAGCTCCCAAACGGTCCTTGACTACCCCAAAAAACGAGTAAGTCGGGGTGATCCCAGATAATGGAATTCATTTATTGGGTAGATACCAACATTCTCGGTCTAAGAACCCCCAAACTGTCCTTGAGTACCCCAAAATTGGCTCATCGTTTATTGGGTAGAAACCCAAATTCTCCAGCCTTCACGAGAACTCCCAAACTGTCCTTGGGTACCCCAAAATGGGCTCATCATAGTAATTAAATTCGGGTGATCCCAGATAACGAAATAGAATAAATGAATTGGGTATTACCCAAATTCTCGATCTTGCCTACCAACCCCCAAACTGCCCTTGAGTACCCCAAAACTATTAATAACAGGATGATCCCAGACAATGGCATTCTTTTATTGGGTAGACACCAACATTCTCGGTCTAAGAACACCCAAACTGTCCTTGAGTACCCCAAAACTGGCTCATTGTTGTAATAAAATTTGGGTGATCCCAGATAACGAAATAGAAGGAACGAATTGGGTAATACCCAAATTCTCGATCTTGCCTAAGCACCCCCAAACTGCCCTTAAGTACCCCAAAACCAGTAATAACAGGGTGATCCCAGACAATGGCATTCATTTATTGGGTAGATACCCAAATTCTGGGTCTTCTCTAAGAGCTCTCAAACTGTCCTTGAGTACCCCAAAAAACGAGTAAGTCGGGGTGATCCCAGACAACAGAATTTATTTATTGGGTAGATACCAACATTCTCGGTCTAAGAACTCCCAAACTGTCCTTGAGTACCCGAAAAAAATTGGCTCATCATTTATTGGGTAGATACCCAAATTCTTCAGCCTTCACGAGAACTCCCAAACTGTCCTTGGGTACCCCAAAATGGGCTCATCATAGTAATTAAATTCGGGTGATCCCAGATAACGAAATAGAATAAATGAATTGGGTATTACCCAAATTCTCGATCTTGCCTACCAACCCCCAAACTGCCCTTGAGTACCCCAAAACTATTAATAACAGGGTGATCCCAGACAATGGCATTCTTTTATTGGGTAGACACCAACATTCTCGGTCTAAGAACGCCCAAACTGTCCTTGAGTACCCCAAAATTGGCTCATCGTTGTAATAAAATTCGGGTGATCCCAGATAACGAAATAGAAGGAACGAATTGGGTAATACCCAAATTCTCGATCTTGCCTAAGAACCCCCAAACTGCCCTCTAGTACCCCAAAACTATTAATAACAGGGTGATCCCAGGCAATGGCATTTATATATTGGGTAGATACCCAAATTCTCCAGCCTCCATGAGAACTCCCAAACTGTCCTCGAGTACCCCAAAAAAAATAGTAAGTCGGGGTGATCCCAGACAATGGAATTCATTTATTGGGTAGATACCAACATTCTCGGTCTAAGAACGCCCAAACTGTCCTTAAGTACCCCAAAATTGGCTCATCGTAGTAATAACATTTTGGTGATCCCAGATAACAAAATAGAATGAACTAATTGGGTAATACCCAAATTCTCAATCTTGCCTAAGAACCCCCAAACTGCCATTGAGTACCCCAAAACTATTAATAACAGTGTGATCCCAGACAATGGCATTTATATATTGGGTAAATACCCAAATTCTCCAGCCTCCATGAGAACTCCCAAAATGCCCTCAGGTACCCCAAAACTGGCTCATCATTGTAATAAAATTCGGGTGATCCCAGATAATGAAAGTAAAATAACTTTTTGGGTATTACCCAAATCCTCGGTCTTCCCTAGGAACTCCCAAACTGTCCTTGAGTACCCCCAAAAAAACGAGTAAGTCGGGGTGATCTCAGACAATGGAATTCATTTATTGGGTAGACACCAACATTCTCGGTCTAAAAACGCCCAAACTGTCCTCGAGTACCCCAAAATTGTTTCACCGTAGTAATAAAATGTGGGTGATCCCAGATAACGAAATAGAATGAACTAATTGGGTAATACCCAAATTCTCGATCTTGCCTAAGAACCCCCAAACTGCCTTTGGGTACCCCCAAACTAGTATATCAGGGTGTTGGGGTTAAAGTTAAGGTTATGGCTTGGTTTAATGTTGGGGTTAGAGTTATGGTTAATGTTGGGGTTAGAGTCAAGGTAACGGCTGGGGTTGATGTTGGGGTTTAGAGTTAAGGGTAAGGTTGGGGTTGATTTTGGGGATAAAGTTAAGGTTATGGCTAGGTTTCAATGTTGGGGTTAGAGTTAAGGTTACAGCTATGTTTAATATTGGGTTTATAGTGAAGGTTATGGCTAGGGTTGATGTTGGAGTTATGCCCCGTACACACGGTCGGATTTTCCGACGGAAAATGTCCTATCGGACAATGTTGACGGAAATTCCGACCGTGTGTAGATCACATTACAAGACCCAAGCTATTGGCTACTAGCCTCTACGTAGTCCCGTCGTAGGCAACAAACGTCACCACGTTCAAAATGATCGGATTTTCCGACAACTTTGTCGGACCGTGTGTATGCAACACCAGTGTCGGACAAAATCCGTTGGAAAAAATCCGATGGATTTTGTGGTCGGGTTTTCCGACCGTGTGTACGGGGCATTAAGGTTATGGCTAGGGTCAATGTTGGGGTTAGAGTTAAGGTTATGGCTAGGGTTGATGTTGGGGTTAGAGTTGGGGTTAATGTTGGGGTTCGAGTCAAGGCTGGGGTTGATGTTGGGGTTAGAGGTAAGGATATGGCTGGGGTTGATTTTGGGGATAAAGTTAAGGTTATGGCTAGGGTTGATGTTGGGGGTCAGGGTTAAGCTTATGGCTAGGGTTGATGTTGGGGTTAGAGTTATGGTTAATGTTGGGGTTAGAGTCAAGGTAACGGCTGGGGTTGATGTTGGGGTTTAGAGTTAAGGGTAGGGTTGGGGTTGATTTTGGGGATAAAGTTAAGGTTATGGCTAGGTTTCAATGTTGGGGTTAGAGTTAAGGTTACAGCTATGTTTAATATTGGGTTTATAGTGAAGGTTATGGCTAGGGTTGATGTTGGAGTTATGCCCCGTACACACGGTCGGATTTTCCGACGGAAAATGTCCTATCGGACAATGTTGACGGAAATTCCGACCGTGTGTAGATCACATTACAAGACCCAAGCTATTGGCTACTAGCCTCTACGTAGTCCCGTCGTAGGCAACAAACGTCACCACGTTCAAAATGATCGGATTTTCCGACAACTTTGTCGGACCGTGTGTATGCAACACCAGTGTCGGACAAAATCCGTTGGAAAAAATCCGATGGATTTTGTGGTCGGGTTTTCCGACCGTGTGTACGGGGCATTAAGGTTATGGCTAGGGTCAATGTTGGGGTTAGAGTTAAGGTTATGGCTAGGGTTGATGTTGGGGTTAGAGTTGGGGTTAATGTTGGGGTTCGAGTCAAGGCTGGGGTTGATGTTGGGGTTAGAGGTAAGGATATGGCTGGGGTTGATTTTGGGGATAAAGTTAAGGTTATGGCTAGGGTTGATGTTGGGGGTCAGGGTTAAGCTTATGGCTAGGGTTGATGTTGGGGTTAGAGTTAGGGTTGATGTTGGGGTTAGAGTCAAGGCTGGGGTTGATGTTGGGGTTAGAGGTAAGGATATGGCTGGGGTTGATTTTGGGGATAAAGTTAAGGTTATGGCTAGGGTTGATGTTGGGGGTCAGAGTTAAGCTTATGGCTAGGGTTTAATGTTGAGGTTAGAGTTAGGGTTAATGTTGGGGTTATTGTCAAAGTCAAGGTTATGGCTGGGGTTGATGTTGGGGTTAGAGTTAAGGTTACTGCTACGTTTAATATTGGGTTAAGAGTAAAGGTTACAGCTAGGGCTGATGTTGAGGTTAGAGTCAAAGTTACGGCTAGGGTCAAAGTTGGGGTTAGAGTTATGGCTATGTTTAATGTTAAGGTTAGAGTTAAGGTTATGGCTAGAGATGATGTTGGGGTTAGGGTTAAGGGTATGGCTAGCGTTGATGTTGGGGTTAGAGTTAAGATTATGGCTAGGGTTGATATTGGGGTTAGAATTAGGGTTATGGCTAGGGTTGATATTGGGGTTAGAATTAGGGTTATGGCTAGGGTTGATATTGGGGTTAGAATTAGGGTTATGGCTAGGGTTGATGTTGGGGTTAGAATTAGGGTTATGGCTAGGGTTGATGCTGGGGTTAGCGTTAAGGTTATGGCTCGGGTTGATGTTGGTGTTAGCGTTAAGGTTATGGCTCGGGTTGATATTGGGGTTAGAGTTAAGGTTATGGCTAGGGTTGATATTGGGGTTAGAATTAGGGTTATGGCTAGGGTTGATATTGGGGTTAGAATTAGGGTTATGGCTAGGGTTGATGCTGGTAGGGATGAGCCGAACACCCCCGGGTTCGGTTCGAACCAGAACCTTCGAACGGACCGAAAGTTCGCGCGAATTTTCGAACCCTATACGTTATAATGGACGCGAACGTTCGAAATCAAAAGTGCTAATTACAACGGCCAATATGCATGTTAATGTCATAAAACAGGTTTGGGGACCCGGGTCCTGCCCCAGGGGACATATATCAATGCAAAAAGAACTTTTAAAAACTAACGTTTTTTCGGGAGCAGTCATTTTAATGATGCATAAAGTGAAAAAAAAAAAAAGTGACATTTTCCTTTAAATATGGTACCTGGGGGGTGTCCAAAGTATGCCTGTGAAGTGGCATGTGTTTCCCGTGTTTTAGAACTGTCCTTGCACAAATATAGCTCTGTGTGTGTGATGGGACTAACACACTTCAAGTCCTATAGGTGCTTCTGGGAAGAAAATATAGCTCTGTGTGTGTAATGGGACTAACACACTTCAAGTCCTATAGGTGCTTCTGGGAAGAAAATATAGCTCTGTGTGTGTAATGGGACTAACACACTTCAAGTCCTATAAGTGCTTCTGGGAACAAAATATAGGAGCTCTGCCTGCCTGCCACGAACACACTACAAGTCCTATAGGTGCTTCTGGGAAGAAAATATAGCTCTGTGTGTGTAATGGGACTAACACACTTCAAGTCCTATAGGTGCTTCTGGAAGAAAATATAGCTCTGTGTGTGTAATGGGACTAACACACTTCAAGTCCTATAGGTGCTTCTGGAAGAAAATATAGCTCTGTGTGTGTAATGGGACTAACACACTTCAAGTCCTATAGGTGCTTCTGGGAAGAAAATATAGCTCTGTGTGTGTGATGGGACTAACACACTTCAAGTCCTATAGGTGCTTCTGGGAACAAAGTATAGCTCTGTGTGTGTAATGGGACTAACACACTTCAAGTCCTATAGGTGCTTCTGGGAAGAAAATATAGCTCTGTGTGTGTGATGGGACTAACACACTTCAAGTCCTATAGGTGCTTCTGGAAGAAAATATAGCTCTGTGTGTGTAATGGGACTAACACACTTCAAGTCCTATAGGTGCTTCTGGAAGAAAATATAGCTCTGTGTGTGTAATGGGACTAACACACTTCAAGTCCTATAGGTGCTTCTGGGAAGAAAATATAGCTCTGTGTGTGTAATGGGACTAACACACTTCAAGTCCTATAGGTGCTTCTGGGAAGAAAATATAGCTCTGTGTGTGTAATGGGACTAACACACTTCAAGTCCTATAGGTGCTTCTGGGAAGAAAATATAGCTCTGTGTGTGTAATGGGACTAACACACTTCAAAGACCTATAGGTGCTTCTGGGAACAAAGTATAGCTCTTTGTGTGTAATGGGACTAACACACTTCAAGTCCTATAGGTGCTTCTGGGAAGAAAATATAGCTCTGTGTGTGTGATGGGACTAACACACTTCAAGTCCTATAGGTGCTTCTGGGAAGAAAATATAGCTCTGTGTGTGTAATGGGACTAACACACTTCAAGTCCTATAGGTGCTTCTGGGAACAAAGTATAGCTCTTTGTGTGTAATGGGACTAACACACTTCAAGTCCTATAGGTGCTTCTGGGAAGAAAATATAGCTCTGTGTGTGTGATGGGACTAACACACTTCAAGTCCTATAGGTGCTTCTGGGAACAAAATATAGGAGCTCTGCCTGCCTGCCACGAACACACTACAAGTCCTATAGGTGCTTCTGGTAACAAAATATAGGAGCTCTGCCTGCCTGCCACTAACACACTACAAGTCCTATAGGTGCTTCTGGTAACAAAATATAGGAGCTCTGCCTGCCTGTCACTAACACACTACAAGTCCTATAGGTGCTTCTGGTAACAAAATATAGGAGCTCTGCCTGCCTGCCACTAACACACTACAAGTCCTATAGGTGCTTCTGGTAACAAAATATAGGAGCTCTGCCTGCCTGCCACGAGCACACTACAAGCCCCTCTTTGTCAATCAATCTTTGTAACTGAATCTATCTAACTCAATCTCTGTAAGTGAATCTCTCTCTCTATCTATCTAAATGCAGCAGAGTGTCACAGAAACAGCCTGCTCAATCTGCGCCGGAACAGCATGTGACCGGCGCAGACGGCGTGGCGGCGTTTTATAGGGGGGGGCGTGTACTACAGCCCTGAGCTGTAATTGGCTACAGGCGTCCTGCCTGTAGCCAATTATGGCTCTTCGAGTTTCCGGGGCTGTGATTGGCCAAGCATGCGGGGTCACAGTGCATGCTTGGCCAATCATCAGCCAGCAATGCACTGCGTCGGCCGCGCCGGCCGCAATGCATTGCGGGGCCGCGCGCCTCACACGAACGTGATGCGAGCGGCCAAAATAGTTCTGGGCTCGCCGAGCGAGCGAACGCCCGGTGCTCGATGCGAACGTGGGTTCGCATCGAGCACCGGGCCCATCCTTAGATGCTGGGGTTAGCGTTAAGGTTATGGCTCGGGTTGATGTTGGTGTTAGCGTTAAGGTTATGGCTGGGGTTGATATTGGGGTTAGCGTTAAGGTTATGGCTGGAGTTGATGTTGGGGTTAGAGTTTAGGTTATGGCTAGGGTTGATGTTGGGGTTAGCGTTAAGGTTATGGCTGGAGTTGATGTTGGGTTTAGAGTAACGGTTATGGCTAGGGTTGATGTTGGGGTTAGAATTAAGGTTATGGCTAGGGTTGATGTTGGTGTTAGAGTGAAGGTTATGGCTAGGGTTGATGTTGCGGGTTAAATTTATGGTTAATGTTGAGCTTAGAGTTAAGATTATAGTTAGAGTTAAAGTTGGGGTTATCTTTAGGCTTAGGGTTAAAGTTGGCGGTTAAATTTAAGGCTTCTCTGTTCCTCAGTATCTAAAATCGTGTTCTCAGCTAACAAATGACCATATTGTGGCACAGGAACAGATTTAGGATAGTTGAAAGGAGCTTCTCTAACCCACAGGAGTCACTTAAATCCCATCGTACCAACAAAAGCCTATTGATTCCGATACAATATGCCAAAATGGCAAATTTCCCAATTTTTTGGGGTTGTAATTCTGACAAAGCAAAGCCTCTAAATTTCGTTCTTCCCCCCAGTATATGAACCCAATTCCTTTCTTCCTAGAACTTATTGTAGATTATGATACCCCAAAACCCCCAATCCACCTCCACACCTTGTACCCCCAACTCTTGATCTCCACCATGGAATTGTCCTTCAACGAAATATTCCACTTGCCAACAACCTTTTTACATTTTCTGAGGGCTTGTTATATTAATATTCCACAAACCTCCCCCCCCCCCTTACTGATAACGTTAACCATTACACCACCGCTCTTCCCCTCCCCTCCCCCTTTTTTTCCTTAAGGCCATCAGAAACACCAAGTTTCTACCAACGATCAGCGATCCAATTTGCGGAAATCTACACCGTCCAACACACACAAAGCTTTGTGAAGGAGCAGAGAACGTTCTAGAACAAAATTGCAGGAGCACCAAAGTGGACAAAGGTGATGGAGGGGAAGAAGATACATTTTACGATCGTGTAATGCCCCCCCCCCCCCCCCCAAAAAAAAGGAGTTTGCAGAAGGAGAGGGTGCAGAGAGGGTTTGGTTGATCAAACAACGGGCAGATTTTTGGACGTTCCCTCGTTACAAAATTTGTGCATGTCCGGAATTTTACTCCGCTACCTCCCCCCTCCCCCCCGCAGGTAATTACATGGCTGTCATCCAGCACGGTTATTACCTCCCTCCAGTAAGAAACTGATTTGCGCTTATGAAATATTAAATGCATTTCCCTCCCCCACCTCGTCCTCCAGACACCTGTCCCCCCCCACCCCCCCAGGGGGCTATTACCCAGGCTGTTTATTAAGTTCTAATATGGTGTGCATTGGGATAGAGGGGGGCAGATAAGACACAGGTGCCTAGGACTTTTATCCCAAGAACTTGCATTCTAGAGCAGTGCCGGGACAAGGTCGCCCAGAGCCCAGGGTGAACATGCCAAACTGCCCCCCCCCCCCCCCCCACCAAGATGTACGAGTGTTATCTGTCAGCAAATACCCCCCCCCCCCACCAAAAAAAAAAACACTGAGAACTAATCTGCATGCTTACCCCCTAAGCATAAGTTTCCCCTCCTCCCTGTACAAATCTGCCCCCCCAGCTCACATGCCCCCATTCCAAAGAAATAAAATTTACCCCTCCTAGCACAAATTCTCTACCCCTAAAATTTCCCACCCTAGTGCACATCTTATCCCCCGCTTCCAATCCCCCCTCCCAGTACAAATACCCCCAACCTAGCACAAATCTTTGCCCCCATCTCCCAGGCCCCCCAAGTTCCAATGTCTCCCCCTCCAAAAAAATAAATAAAACTTTGCCCCTCCCAGCACAAATATTTGCTCCCTCATCATCCAAATTCCTCCAGCTTAAATGCCCCCCCCCCCTAGAAAAAATTCTCTAACTATAAAATTTCCCAGCCTAGTACACCCCCCCCCCCCTTCATATTCCCCCTCCCAGCACAACTTTCCCCCTAAGTCCCCCTCTCCTAGCAACAAATCTTTGCCCCCCCCCAACCCTCAAGTTCAAATGCCCCCACCCCAGAGAAGATTAAAAATGTATCCCTCCTAGCACAAATCTTCTACCTATAAAATGTCCCCTCCTAGTACACATCTCCTCCCCCACTTCCAATCACCCCTCCCAGCACAAATATTTGCTCCCCCATCCTCCAAATTCCTCCAGCTTAAATGCCCCCCCTCCCCGGAACAAATTCTTTACCCCTAAAATTTCCCATCCTAGTACACATTTTTCCCCCATTTCAGACATCCTCCCAGCACAAATTCCCCCTAAATCCCCCTTCCTAGCACAAATCTTTTTCCTCTCATCCCCTAAGTCCCCCAAGATCAAATGCACCCCCCACCCCAAAAAGATGAAAAATATACCCCTCCTAGCACAAATCTTCTACCCCTAAAATGTCCCCTCTTAGTACACATCCCCCACACTGTAAATCCCCCCTCCCAGCACAAATTCCAAAGTCCCCCTCTCTTAGCACAAATATTCCCCCCCCCATCCCCCAAGATCAAATGCCCCCCAAAAAAAAGATAAAAAATGTACCCTTCCTAGCACAAATCTTCTACCCCTAAAACGTCCCCTCCTAGTACACATCTTCTCCACTCCCACTGCAAATCCCCTCTCCCAGCACAACTTCCCCCCAAATCCCCCCCACTGCAAATCCCCCTCCCAGTACAAATCCCCCCCAAATCCCCCTCCGAGCAGAAATCTTTGGCCCTCCATCCCCCAAATCCCCTCCAGTTCACCCAAAAAATTCACCCCTCCTAGCACAAATCCTCTACCCCCAAAATAGCCCCCCCGGTACACATACCCCCTCCCACTTTCAATCCCCCCTCCTACCACAAATCTTTGACCCCCCATCCCAAAATCCCTCCAGCTCAAATGCCGCCCTCCACCCAAAAAAAATCACCCCTCCTAGCACAAATCCTCTATCCCTAAATGATCCCCTCCTAGTACACATCCCCCCCACTTCAAATCCGCCCTCCCAGCACAAATTACCCCTAAATCCCCCTTCCTAGCACAAATCTTTTTCCCCCCATCCCACCTCCCAACACAAATTCCCCTAAATCACCACTCTTAGCACCCCCTCCCCACATTTTTGCTCCTGGAACAATACTTACCTCCTGCTGCTCCCCAAATTCCCCCTTCCAACACAAATCCCCCCCATCTCCTTGTCTCGCCCCCACTGCACATGATACCACAGTGCCCAGAGCAGCCGCCCAGTCTGCCCACCCCTTGCCCCAGCTCTGATCTAGTGATATAGGAAGGACTACAAGCTTACAGTCTAGCAATATAAGGCGACCCTGTTCAAAGGAGCTTACAATCACAGGAGACCCTGACCCCAGAAGTGTACAGTGTGGGAGTATAATTAGACCCCCCGTCCCCAGGAGCTCGCAGTAAAATAATGTCCTGTCCCCAGGAGCTTACAGTTTAGGGTTGCAATGAGTCCCTGGCCCCAGGAGCTTACAGGCTAGTGTTATAATGAGACCCTGACCCCAAAAGCTTGCAATTTAGTGGCATGGTACAGTAGTTGTTCCCAGGAGCTTACAATCTAGTATAATATAATTTACAGTTTTGTGATGTAATGCCAGAGCTCACGGTAATTAGGTTTACAGTCTGTTGCCTTAATGAGTAGCTCAATAAACCACCCTCTTGTAACTGCGACAGGAAGGTTACGATCTATTCTACGACCAGACGGTCTGAGGAGCCTTCCAGCCTGGTTGGTGTCACCAGTTTGCAGAACACCAATTTCTTACATGGGGTTGCATGTCTGGTTTGTAGCTATGTCATTACATAGGTCCTTATTTCTAGAGGACTCCAACTGGACCCCCGACAGAGCTCTGGGTGTAATGGCAGGTCCGCATTCGCAACAGACCCCACCTGGACCATGGGAAGAGCTCTGGGTGTAATGGCAGGTCCGCATTCTCAACAGACACCACCTGGACCATGGGCAGAGCTTTGGGTGTAGTGATAGGTCCTCATTCTCAACAGACCCCACCTGGACCATGGGCAGAGCTCTGGGTGTAGTGATAGGACCGCATTCTCAACAGACCCCACCTGGACCATTGGCAGAGCTCTGGGTGTAGTGATAGGTCCTTATTCTCAACAGACCCCACCTGGACCATGGGCAGAGCTTTGGGTGTAGTGATAGGTCCTCATTCCCAAAGGACTCCAACTGGACCCCCAACAGAGCTCTGGGTGTAATGGCAGGTCCGCATTCTCAACAGACCCCGCCTGGACCATGGGAAGAGCTCTGGGTGTAGTGATAGGTCCTCATTCTCAACAGACCCCACCTGGACCATTGGCAGAGCTCTGGGTGTAGTGATAGGTCCTCATTCTCAACAGACCCCACCTGGACCATGGGCAGAGCTCTGGGTGTAGTGATAGGTCCTCATTCTCAACAGACCCCACCTGGACCATGGGCAGAGCTCTGGGTGTAGTGATAGGTCCGCATTCTCAACAGACCCCACCTGGACCATGGGCAGAGCTTTGGGTGTAGTGATAGGTCCTCATTCTCAACAGACCCCACCTGGACCATGGGCAGAGCTTTGGGTGTAGTGATAGGTCCTTATTCTCAACAGACCCCACCTGGACCATGGACAGAGCTTTGGGTGTAGTGATAGGTCCTTATTCTCAACAGACCCCACCTGGACCATGGGCAGAGCTCTGGGTGTAATGGCAGGTCCTCATTCTCAACAGACCCCAACTGGACCATGGGCAGAGCTCTGGGTGTAGTGATAGGTCCGCATTCTCAACAGACCCCACCTGGACCATGGGCAGAGCTCTGGGTGTAGTGATAGGTCCTTATTCTCAACAGACCCCACCTGATCCATGGGCAGAGCTCTGGGTGTAGTGATAGGTCCTCATTCTCAACAGACCCCACCTGGACCATGGACAGAGCTCTGGGTGTAATGGCAGGTCCACATTCTCAACAGACCCCGCCTGGACCATGGGCAGAGCTCTGGGTGTAGTGATAGGTCCTCATTCTCAACAGACCCCACCTGGACCATGGACAGAGCTCTGGGTGTAGTGATAGGTCCTCATTCTCAACAGACCCCACCTGGACCATGGGCAGAGCTCTGGGTGTAGTGATAGGTCCGCATTCTCAACAGACCCCACCTGGACCATGGACAGAGCTCTGGGTGTAGTGATAGGTCCTCATTCTCAACAGACCCCACCTGGACCATGGGCAGAGCTCAGGGTGTAGTGATAGGTCCTCATTCTCAACAGACCCCACCTGGACCATGGGCAGAGCTCTGGGTGTAGTGATAGGTCCTTATTCTCAACAGACCCCACCTGGACCATGGGCAGAGCTCTGGGTGTAGTGATAGGTCCTCATTCTCAACAGACCCCACCTTGACCATGGGCAGAGCTCTGGGTGTAGTGATAGGTCCTCATTCCCAAAGGACTCCAACTGGGCCCTTAAAAGAGCAACTTGATGCAGTGACAGGTCCTCAACTCAAGCAGACCCCACCTGGACCATGGACAGAGCTCTGGGTGTAGTGATAGGTCCTCATTCCCAAAGGACTCCAACTGGGCCCTTAAAAGAGCAACTTGATGCATTGACAGGTCCTCAACTCAAGCAGACCCCACCTGGATTCTGGACAGAGCTATGGGTGTAATGTCAAGTCCTTATTCCAACAGACCCCCAACTAATCCCTTAGCAGAGCTCTAAGTGTAATGCCAGGTCCTCATTCCCAACATACCCCAACTGGACCCTGGACAGAGCTCTGGATGTAACGACAGGTCCTCATTTAAATCAGACCCTACCTGGACCCTTAAGGGAGATCAGGGTGTAATGACAAGTCTTCACTTATAGGAGACCCTACATGGACACTGGACAGAAGTTCTGGATGTAATGACAGGTCCTCACTTCCAAAAGACCCAACCTGGACCCTGGACAGAGCCCTGGGTGTGGTGACAGGTCCTCATTCCTAAAATACCCCAACGTGACCCTTAACAGAGCACTGGGTGCAGTGACAAGTCCTCAACTCAAGCAGAATCCACCCAGATTCTGGACAGAGCTCTGGGCGTGGTGACAGGTCCTCATGCCCCAAACACCCCAACTGGACCCTTAAGAGAGCTCTGGGTGTAATGACAGGTCCTCATTCCCAACAGACCCCACCTGGACAATCATTAAAGGTCTGGGTGTAATGACAGCTCCTCACTTCCAGCAGACCCCCATCTGGACCTTGGATAGAGCTCTGGGTTTAATGATAGGTTCTCACTTCCAAGAAGCCCCAACTGCACCCTGGACAAAGCTATGGGTGTAATGACAAGCCCTTACCTCTAGTAGACCCCATTTGGACAGAACTCCAAGTGTAATGACAGGTCCTCATTACTATGAGGCTCCACCTGGAGTTCTGGGTGTAATGAAAGGGTTTCATTCCCAACATATCCCACCTGGACCTATAACAGAGCACTGTATGTAGTGACAGGTCCTCACCTCCAGCAGACCTCATCTGTACTGTGGACGGAGCTCTGGGTGTAAATACAGGTTCTCATTTATAGCGGGCCCCAAATGGACACTTAACAGAGATTGGGGTGTAATGACAGGTCCTTATTTCTATCAGACCCCACCTGGACCCTGGACAAAGCTCTGGGTGTAATGACAGCTCCTCGCTTCCAACAGACCCCACCTGAACCCTTAACAGAGCTCTAGGTGTGCTAACAGGTCCTCGTTCCCAACAGTTCCCACCTGGACAAAGCTTTGGGTGTAGTGACAGGTCCTCACCTCCAGCAGACCCTACCTAGATGCTTAGCAGAGCTCTAGGCGAATTGACAGGTCCACATACCCAACAGTTCCCACCTGGACCCTGGACAAAGTTACAGGTGTAATGACAGCTCCTCACCTCCAGTAGACCCAACCTGGACAGAAATCTTGGTGTAATGGCAGGTCCTTCTTCCCAACAGACCCCGCCTGGACCCTGGACAGCGCTCTGGGTGTAATGACAGGTCCTCATTTTTATGAGACCCCCCCACCTGGACCCTGCACAGAGCTCTGGATGAAATGACAGGTCCTCTTTACAAGCACACCCCCATCTGGGCCATGCACAGAGCTCTAGATGAAATGCCAGGTTCTCATCCCCAGCATTGCCCACCTGAACCCTGGACAGAACTGTGGGTGCAATGACAGGTCCTCACTTCCATGCAGACCCCACGTGGACCCTGGACAGAGCTGTGGGTGCAATGACAGGTCCTCACTTCCAGCAGACCCCACGTGGACCCTGGACAGAGCTGTGGGTGCAATGACAGGTCCTCACTTCCAGCAGACCCCCACGTGGACCCTGGACAGAGCTGTGGGTGCAATGACAGGTCCTCACTTCCAGCAGACCCCACATGGACCCTGGACAGAGCTGTGGGTGCAATGACAGGTCCTCACTTCCATGCAGACCCCACGTGGACCCTGGACAGAACTGTGGGTGCAATGACAGGTCCTCACTTCCATACAGACCCCACGTGGACCCTGGACAGAACTGTGGGTGCAATGACAGGTCCTCACTTCCATACAGACCCCACGTGGACCCTGGACAGAGCTGTGGGTGCAATGACAGGTCCTCACTTCCATTCAGACCCCACGTGGACCCTGGACAGAGCTGTGGGTGCAATGACAGGTCCTCACTTCCATACAGACCCCACGTGGACCCTGGACAGAGCTGTGGGTGCAATGACAGGTCCTCACTTCCATACAGACCCCACGTGGACCCTGGACAGAACTGTGGGTGCAATGACAGGTCCTCACTTCAATGCAGACCCCACGTGGACCCTGGACAGAGCTGTGGGTGCAATGGCAGGTCCTCACTTCCATGCAGACCCCACGTGGACCCTGGACAGAACTGTGGGTGCAATGACAGGTCCTCACTTCCAGCAGACCCCACATGGACCCTGGACAGAACTGTGGGTGCAATGACAGGTCCTCACTTCCATGCAGACCCCACGTGGACCCTGGACAGAACTGTGGGTGCAATGACAGGTCCTCACTTCCAGCAGACCCCACGTGGACCCTGGACAGAACTGTGAGTGCAATGACAGGTCCTCACTTCCAGCAGACCTCACATGGACCCTGGACAGAACTGTGGGTGCAATGACAGGTCCTCACTTCCATGCAGACCCCACGTGGACCCTGGACAGAACTGTGGGTGCAATGACAGGTCCTCACTTCCATGCAGACCCCACGTGGACCCTGGACAGAACTGTGGGTGCAATGACAGGTCCTCACTTCCAGCAGACCCCACGTGGACCCTGGACAGAACTGTGAGTGCAATGACAGGTCCTCACTTCCAGCAGACCTCACATGGACCCTGGACAGAACTGTGGGTGCAATGACAGGTCCTCACTTCCATGCAGACCCCACGTGGACCCTGGACAGAACTGTGGGTGCAATGACAGGTCCTCACTTCCATGCAGACCCCACGTGGACCCTGGACAGAGTTTAATGTATAAGTCCCCCCCCCCACCCCCACTCCCTATCCCTATCCCATCTCCACCTGCCTGTGCACTCATCAGCTGCTCCCAGCACACAAAGAGTTAATTAACCCTTGCAAATCCTACTTCTATTCAATTGCAATGCACTCCCCCTCCTCCTCCTGAGACCCCCCTCCAGGCCTGTCATTCTTTGGACCCCCCCCCCCCCCCGCCCCCCCCCCCCCCCCCCCAGCTTTATTTTTGCATTACACACCTTGCCCCCCCCCCCCCCTCCCTCATCTGTGCCTTCTCTCTGCCCTCCCCTCCCCCAGCTAGAGAGCTTCAGCACCAAGGATAGCTCAGAACAATGGCCCAGCCAGGGAGCGTCTGCAAAGTCTCCTCATCCACAGCAGGAGCAGCAGCTCTCTCTCTCCCCAGCAGGAGCAGCAGCTCTCTCTCTCCCCAGCAGGAGCATCTCTCTCTCTCTCTCTCTGTGTGGCCCCTCAGCTGGTGTGCATTGTGGCCCCCCCCCCCCTCCCCCCCCCAATCCCAACAATGCAGCCCTGGGGGGGGCCACCAGTGTGTGCAGGCTCAGTCCCTATCGTCTACAATCTGGGACGCAAAACCTCCCCTACCGAGCTCAGAGCTAGCGAGATGCTCCCTACAATCCCCTGCTAAACATTTAATAGAGAGAATCCTGATGGACAATCCCAGAGAGCCTGTAAAACCGTCATGAGGGTCCCAGGGAGCCATCTGTCCTCTATATGTGTTTAACATAGGAAGGGGGTCCATCCAGAAAGAGCAAGTTTGCGTGCCATTGGTTGGCAGCCCCTTGGCGGAGGAAGGGTTAAAGGAACCTGTTTAGGCTCCCTGCATGGGGCACAGCTGCTGCCATCCAATGGGTAGACTGTCAGAATCCCTTTAATCTACCCCCCCCCCCCACACACACACACCTCCTTTCATCCCAGCCTTGTGTACGTTTGTGGGCGTGTGTGTCTTTTTATCCCCGGCCCCTCACTCTGACATCATTGAGAGTCAGGTTGGGGCGGGCATTGGGCACCCAGGGAGGGGGCATCTGTTGGGAAAGAAAAGATTTTGAATCAGACCTCAAGATTCACTAAAGGGAGAAGAAGCATCTGGGTCTACAGGAGGGGAGGGGGTGAGGGTATCGACCGCTGTCCCCCAAAAAAAAAAAAAGAAAGAAGAAGAAGAAGAGGGGAAGAAGACTTGAAGTGACCGCCCCCCCCTCCAAGCTCTGGGATCGATACTCTTAACTGCATCACACAGGAGCACAGGGGCACTTCTTCAGCTGGCCTGGCATTCATCAAGTCCTCGGAGTGGCACCGGTGGCAGAAGGCAAAGAGGAACCCCCCCTTCCCCCCCCCTCCCAGCCCACCCCAAAGAAAACACCCCTGCTGGACAGGTTGACCCCGGGTGGCACCTTCGAGGGGGGAACTCCACACCTTGGCAGTCGAGTCTTGGTTATTTTTCGGGGCACAAGTGCCTTCTGCCACCCTCCCCTTTCCCCTCTACCCACCTCCTCGCCCCAATGAAGGAGCCGGATGCCATTAAACTCTTCATTGGGCAGATCCCCAGGAACCTCGAAGAGAAGGACCTCAAGCCAATCTTCGAGCAGTTTGGCAAAATCTATGAACTCACGGTCATCAAAGACAAATTCACCGGGGTGCATAAAGGTAAGGCCAAGAGGGTTCTACGTTGGAGGTGGGTACGAAGAGTTTGGGGGAGCTGGTGGGGAGAGGGGGGGGGGGGGGGAGGTCATGGACAACTCCTTGTTTATTTTATTTTTAGGGTCCTACAAAACCACCCACCTACTTTCAGATCTTGGTTCATGGTGGCACCCAACAGCACCCTTCAAATGCCACCAGTTGCAGAGATGGGATGCCAAGGCTGGCAGTTGAGTTTTTAGATACATTGGGGGGGGGGGGAATCGGAAAAGGTGGTCATGTCTAAATGGGGTTCCAAAGATAAATGTTCCCCCCTTTCTAGAAGAAGAACTCTTATCCAACCTAACCGAGCAGGTCGAAGGATGACAGCTGCCTCCTCATCTCATGGTGCCTCCAGGAAGGTCAGGCAGAGAGGGGAGAGGTTCCCAAGGTGAAGAGGGAGCGGGCAGGCAGGGCAAACAAAGAAAATCCTGAGATCCAGGAGAAGGGAGATGTCGAATTCCCAGATGTCATGAGTGATAATAACAGCACACTGGATGGGGAATAGCTGGAGAGACTCAGGAGCAGACAAAGGGACGGCTTGGTGAGCTTAGCTGCTTTGAAGAACAATAGGGGCTGACTGACATTGAGTACAGGAGATGTAGGGCAGCAATGGGGGAAAAAATTACCCCTTTTTTTCGCAGGGGAAAATCGGAGAAGCCGGGGCTTCAGGGGGTTTGTGCTGGTGATGTTGGGGGCAGGGTGATGTGTGATATTTGTGGAAGATGGTGTGACAGATGGCAGTGGAAGGGGGGGGGAGGAGGGTTGTGGGTGGGTGGGAGATCAAGGGACACTTAATGAAGCGACACTGGTTAAGCTGAGCTGGGGAGGGAGGCTCACATCCTTGGTACTGGAGGCATGACGAGGGGGCCTAAACCTCCGAGAGGGCCCTCGACCCAACCGACCCACCTGTCCCAACTCCAAGGTCCACCTAGAATTATCCCACATAATCCTCTTGTCCTCCCACAAGGGGGAAAAAAAAAGTCTCAGAAAGGACGGCTGTTTTCCAAGCTTGTTTTGTCTGTAGATTGCATGCTCTTGGGGCAAACCCCTTATTGTAATGATCCATATCTATGTCTAGATTGCAAGCTTTTCGAGCAAAAGGCTTTTTATAAAATGACAAAATCCAAAATCTTATCAGCTTTTTTCGGGAAGCTACAAAATCGGACAGCATGTGACAATGCCTCTAGAGTGCAAGCTTCTTGGGCAAGGCCTTTGATCGTGTTTCAAAATGGTTAGCTGGGTAAGGAATACAGTTAGAGCATCAGCTCCTTGGGCAAGCCCAATGCCCATAGGTTGTAAGCTTCCTTTCTTTTAATGCTGGCATTGTGCTGTTGCTAGATTGTAAGCTTCTTGCGCAAGCGCCTCCCTTTTATCTAAAATAACATCAGGTGAATCCTCGGCGCTAGATTGTAAGCTTCTTGCGCAAGCGCCTCCCTTTATTCACCATAACGTCAAGCGAATCTTTGGCACTAGAGTGTAAGCTTCTTGCACAAGCCCCTCCCTTTATTCACAATATTGTCAAGTGAATCTTTGGCACTAGAGTGTAAGCTTCTTGCGCAAGCGCCTCCCTTTATTCACGATAACGTCAAGTGAAAGTTTGGCACTAGAGTGTAAGCTTCTTGCACAAGCCCCTCCCTTTATTCACGATAACGTCAAGTGAATCTTTGGCACTAGAGTGTAAGCTTCTTGCGCAAGCCCCTCCTTTTATTCACGATAACGTCATATGAATCCTCCGCGCTAGAGTGTAAGCTTCTTGCGCAAGCGCCTCCCTTTATTCATGATAACGTCAAGTGAATCCTCTGCGCTAGAGTGTAAGCTTCTTGCCCAAGCCCCTCCCTTTATTCACATTATTGTCAAGTGAATCGTTGGCACTAGAGTGTAAGCTTCTTGCACAAGCCCCTCCCTTTATCCACGATAACGTCAAGTGAATCCTCGGCGCTAGAGTGTAAGCTTCTTGCCCAAGCATCTCCCTTTATTCACGATAACGTCAAGCGAATCCTCGTGCTAGAGTGTAAGCTTCTTGCGCAAGCGCCTCCTATTCACGATAACGTCAAGTGAATCTTTGGCACTAGAGTGTAAGCTTCTTGCGCAAGCGCCTCCCTTTATTCACAATATTGTCAAGTGAATAGTTGGCACTAGAGTGTAAGCTTCTTGCGCAAGCGCCTCCCTTTATTCACGATAACGTCAAGTGAATCCTCGGCGCTAGAGTGTAAGCTTCTTGCGCAAGCGCCTCCCTTTATTTACGATAGCGTCAAGTGAATCCTCGGTGCTAGAGTGTAAGCTTTTGCACAAGCCCCTCCCTTTATTCACGATAACGTCAAGCGAATCCTTATCGCTAGAGTGCAAGCTTCTTGAGCAAGCGCCTCCCTTTATTCCTGATAATGTCAAGTGAATCCTCGGCGTTAGAGTGCAAGCTTCTTGCGCAAGCGCCTCCCTTTATTCACGATAACGTCACGTGAATCCTCAGCGCTAGAGTGCAAGCTTCTTGTGCAAGAGCCTCCCTTTTCTCACGATAATGTCCATTAAAGCCTCAGCGCTAGAGTGTAAGCTTCTGGGGCGAGTCGTGACTCAGATTGGGAAATGGGGCTTTTGACTTTTAAATGTATGCAATGTATTTGTAGCAATTTTTTTGTAGCTCTTAGCCTTAGAGTGCAAGCTCTTGTGGGGCTCTGTCTTGCTGCTTCGGGCTGGTAGATTGTAAGCTGCTCGTCACACCAGGGAATCTCCCAAATCACAAAGCTGCCCCCGAAATAAGAGCGCTGTCCAGGTGCTGAACAAAGTCACAGCGATTTATTGATTTATATATCATGATCGCATAAAACTTCAGACGCATTTCGGAGGCCAACTTTCACCTTCGTCAGGGCTTTAGAACATTTATTAGAGAGCCAAGCCCGGCCGCCCAAAGCAACCCGGCCAGTTTCACACTGGCAGCAGGCAGTAGGTTGCTGAGTGGTTGCCATAGTTACTGTGCCTTGCACGTCCTCGCTGCCTTTTGCCCATGGCTCGCAATGTTGTTGCCGCTCTCTACACTACGCCCATATGGTTCTCTATGGCAGATGGACCTTCAGAAACTGGAAAAAAAATATATAGATCTATTCAAAGGTCCAATAGCTCATCAAACCAGAGATTGACAGCTGTTGTGGGGCTACAAGCCCCCAATGTGACCTGACTGATGAGGCATTCTGAGACTTGTAGTTCTTCGACAGCTCTCCAGGTGGTCACCTGCCTCTTCCACTTCATCCTCTCGGATTTTCACTTTTTTTTTTTGTAGGCTGAAGCCGATCTCCGAAATGGATTGAGGATTTTGTAATTGGCTTTAGGCTTAACCCATCAGTGCCGACTCGGAGGGTGGGGGTGGGGGCGGCTGTATACATTAGGGCCACCTGGAAGGAAGAATGGGGTTACTGAGGGGGAGGGGGACCCGGGGGGGGGGGGGTGCCAAAACTCGGCCGGCTGCCAGGTGTGAAGGGTGTTTCTGGCCCCCCCCTTGTCAGGTGCCCTCGACGTTGAATCTCAGGTGAGGTGAAATAAGAGACCCTATCGTGACTTCCAAAGGTCTGAAGAGCTCATGAATTATTCCATCCCGTCATTGTCTTCTCCTCGCTGACAGCGCTCCGCCGGTGTCACACCTTACCACCCGCCACCAGGCCTGCTAAGGTGCAAGATATTCTAAACCTCGCTCCCCCCGCCACCCCCCCCCCCCCCCCCTCCACTCTACAAAATGTTCGAAGCCCTCGCCCATGAAATGGCCAACGGCGAAATCTGCCAGAAGGTTTGCCAGGATAGAAAAAAGGGAGAATTTTGTAGCGGGAAACGATCTAGTGCCACGGAACGCAAATGGTGGCAAGTTCTACATTTCCTGACACAAAATTCGAGGGGCGGGCCCGGATTGGGCACCGTGGTTCCACGGCGGTGGTGGTCGGAGATCTTCAGCCATAATGCGCTGGGAGAGGCGAAATGTCAATGGCAAAGATGGCTTCCCACAAAATTGTGTGTCAGGGGGATGCTGGGAATATCCAGGGATGACAGACGCACCTTGTCAGAGAGAAATCTCCCCAAGTCCGATCAACACCAAAAACACATTCGTGGCCACCCGTCCATTCCCCAATCTGTGACATTCCTTGACCAGATATTCCTGCAACCTTCACTTCCATTGTATTCATTTATTATCTATTTATACACTCATCTATCTATTTCATATCCATCATTCTTTCCAATTATCTCAGTTTTGGCCTCCCTATCATTGATAGATAGACCTCCAGTCTTGGTGGATTGTGGGTGGATTATCTGGTTGAGGGTGCTCCCAATCTATCTATTTATCTATCCACTCCTCTGCTTTCTAATTCCCTTAACTCTTGACCTGCCTATAAATGACCTCCAGCCTTGGTGAATTGTGGGTGGAGTATCTGTTTGGGGGGCTTATAGTCTATCTATCTATCTATCTATCTATCTATCTATCTATCTATCTATCTATCCACTCATCTGCTTTCTAATTCCCTTAGCTCTTGACCTGCCTATAAATGATGTCTAGACCTCCAGCCTTGGTGAATTGTGGGTGGAGTATCTGGTTGAGGGTGCTCCCAATCTTTTCTTTTCTCTTTCCTTCCCTTCCCTTCCCTATAAAATCCCCAACCTTGGTGAATTGTGGGTTCAGTATCTGTTTGGGGGCATCCTAGTCTATCAATCTAGCTAATCATCTACGTACCTTCTATCAACTATTCATAATTTACCGTCTTTCTAATTTTACTAATTCCACTTTTATTCTCTCTTTCTAATTATCTCAATTTTAACCTCCCTATCAATGATGGATAGACCTCCAGCCTTGGTGAATTGTGGGTTGAGTATCTGTTTGGGGGGCTTATAGTCTATCTATCTATTTATCTATCTATCTATCTATCTATCTATCTATCTATCTATCTATCTATCTATCTATCCATCCACTCATCTGCTTTCTAATTCCCTTAACTCTTGACCTGCCTATAAATGATGTCTAGACCTCCAGTCTTGGTGAATTGTGGGTGGAGTATCTGGTTGAGGGTGCTCCCAATCTTTTCTTTTCTCTTTCCTTCCCTTCCCTTCCCTATAAAATCCCCAACCTTGGTGAATTGTGGGTTCAGTATCTGTTCGGGGGCATCCTAATCTATCAATCTAGCTAATCATCTACGTACCTTCTATCAACTTTTCATAATTTACCGTCTTTCTAATTTTACTAATTCCACTTTTATTCTCTCTTTCTAATTATCTCAATTTTAACCTCCCTATCAATGATGGATAGACCTCCAGCCTTGGTGAATTGTGGGTGGAGTATCTGTTTGGGGGGCTTATAGTCTATCTATCTATCTATCTATCTATCTATCTATCTATCCACTCATCTGCTTTCTAATTCCCTTAGCTCTTGACCTGCCTATGAATGATGTCTAGACCTCCAGCCTTGGTGAATTGTGGGTGGAGTATCTGGTTGGGGTGCTCCTAGTCTTCCTTTCCCTTCCCTATAAGATCCCCAAACTTGGTCAATTGTGGGTTTAGTATCTGTTTGGGGTGTCCTAGTCTGTCTATCTATCTATCTATCTATCTATCTATCTATCTATCTATCTATCTATCTATCTATCTATCTATCTATCTATCCACTCATCTGCTTTCTAATTCCCTTAGCTCTTGACCTGCCTATAAATGATGTCTAGACCTCCAGCCTTGGTGAATTGTGGGTGGAGTATCTGGTTGTGGGATGTCCTAGACTGTCTATCTATCTATCTATCTATCTATCTTTATACTCGTCTACCTTTCTAATTATCTCAGTTTTGGCCTCCCTGTCATTGATAGATAGACCTCCAGTCTTGGTGAATTGTGGGTGGAGTATCTGTTTGAGGGGGTTATAGTCTATCTATCTATCTATCTATCTATCTATCTATCTATCTATCTATCTAATCGTCTACTCTTCTTTCTAATTATCTCAGTTTTGGCCTCCCTGTCATTGATAGATAGACCTCCAGTCTTGGTGAATTGTGGGTGGAGTATCTGTTTGAGGGGGTTATAGTCTATCTATCTATCTATCTAATCATCTACTCTTCTTTCTTCTTGCTAATTATCTCAGTTTTGGCCTCCCTGTCATTGATAGATAGACCTCCAGTCTTGGTGAATTGTGGGTGAATTATCTGGTTGGGGTGCTCCTAGTCTTCCCTTCCCTCTCCCTTCCCTTTCCCTTCCCTTTAAGATCACCAAACGTGGTGAATTGTGGGTTCAGTATCTGTTTGGGGGTGTCCTAGTCCATCTATCTTATTTATCTAATCATCTACGTACTTTCTATCTAATTTTCATACTAATTCTACTTTTATTCTATCTTTCCAATAATCTCAATCTTGACCTCCCTATCAATGATGTCTAGACCTCCAGCCTTGGTGAATTGTGGGTGGAGTATCTGGTTGTGGGATGTCCTAGACTGTCTATCTATCTATCTATCTATCTAATCGTCTAATTATCTCAGTTATGTCCTCCCTATCATTGATAGATAGACCTCCAGTCTTGGTGAATTGTGGGTGAATTATATGGTTGGGGGTGCTCCTAGTCTTCCTATCCCTTTCCTTTCCCTTCAATTCCCTTCCCTATAAAATCCCCAAACTTGGTGAATCTATCTATCTATCTATCTATCTATCTATCTATCTATCTATCTACTCATCTGCTTTCTAATTCCCTTAGCTCTTGACCTGCCTATCAATGATGTCTAGACCTCCAACCTTGGTCATTCGTGGGTGGAGCATCTGGATGTGGGATGTCCTAGACTGTCTATCTATCTATCTACTCATCTACTTTTCTTTCTTCTTTCTAATTATCTCAGTTTTGGCCTTCCTATCATTGATAGATAGACCTCCAGTCTTGGTGAATTGTGGGTGAATTATCTGGTTGTGGGGTGTCCTGGTCTATCTATCTACTTTCATTCTATGTTTCTTATTATCTTGGTTCTTGGCCTCCCTATCAATGATGAGTAGACCTCCAGCCTTAGTGAATTGTGTGTGGAGTATCTAGTTGGGGGTGATCGTCTATCTATTAATCTATCTATCTATCTATCTATCTATCTATCTATCTATCTATCTATCTATCTATCTATCTAATCTCAGCTCTTGGCCTCCCTATCAATGATGTGGTTGAGTTGAGTATCTGGTTGTGGGGTGTCCTGGTCTATCTATCTATCTATCTATCTAACTTTATATCTGCTCATCTACTTTCATTCTATCTTTCTAATTATCTTGGTTCTTGGCCTCCCTATCAATGATGTGTAGACCTCCAGTCTTGGTGAATTGTGAGTGGAGTATTTGGTTGGGCGTGATCCTCGATCTATCTATCTATTTATCTAATCTCAGTTCTTGGCCTCCCTATCAATGATGTTTAGACCTCCAGTCTTGGTGAATTGTGGGTGGAGTATTTGGTTGGGCGTGATCTTCGATCTATCTATCCATCTATCTATCTATTTATCTAATCTCAGTTCTTGGCCTCCCTATCAATGATGTGTAGACCTCCAGTCTTGGTGAATTGTGGGTGGAGTATTTGGTTGGGCGTGATCCTAGATCTATCTATCTATCTATCTATCTATCTATCTATCTAATCTAATCTCAGTTCTTGGCCTCCCTATCAATGGTGGTTATTCCTCCAGTCTTGGTGAATTGTGGGTGGAGTATTTGGTTGGGCGTGATCCTCGATCTATCTATCTATTTATCTAATCTCAGTTCTTGGCCTCCCTATCAATGATGTTTAGACCTCCAGTCTTGGTGAATTGTGGGTGGAGTATTTGGTTGGGCGTGATCCTCGATCTATTTATCTAATCTCAGTTCTTGGCCTCCCTATCAATGATGTGTAGACCTCCAGTCTTGGTGAATTGTGGGTGGAGTATTTGGTTGGGCGTGATCCTAGATCTATCTATCTATCTATCTATCTATCTATCTATCTATCTATCTATCTATCTATCTATCTATCTATCTATCTAATCTAATCTCAGTTCTTGGCCTCCCTATCAATGGTGGTTATTCCTCCAGTCTTGGTGAATTGTGGGTGGAGTATCTGGTTGGGGGAGGGGAGGGGGTGCCCGGTATCGGTCAGGTTGTATGTGTGTGTCAGCCTTTGTGTCAAGGTGAGATGACTCATCCCGGCGATGCTGTCGGATCACATAGACGGGAGGGATGTGAATAATTTAGTAATAATAAACACGGCGGTACAATCACACTATATGTGTGTGTGAGGGGGGGGGGGGGGGTTAATTTCCTTCCAATAGAGAATTTGTCCTGGGGGGGGGGGGGGGGGGGGGGGGGGGGGGGGGGGGGACACATCAGAAGAAATAGAAATATTCCTCTCACGTCTCGTGTAGTCATAAAATAATCATTTGATGTTTGTGTTGCAGAACGTTGGAGATCTTTTACTGTTATCTTTATTTTTTGTTTATTTTTTCCCTATAAGAATATTAATAATTTCAGAACTAATAAGACATTTAATAATCAATAATAAGACAACCGACAACCGCTCAGTTCTATGGCTCCGCAACGTTTCAGCCAATCACTGGACAATCTTTGGAGGATGGTGAGAATTTGTTCTTCTCTCCTTCTGATTGCCAGTGGCCAAGACTGGACACATCAAGCGGTGGGAGATTATGGGACGCATCCCATGGCGGGAGGTCAGGGGATACATCCAGTGGTGGGAGGTCAGGGGATACATCCAGTGGTGGGAGGTCAGGGGATACATCCAGTGGTGGGAGGTCAGGGGATACATCCAGAGGTGGGAGGTTATGTGACACATCCAGTGGTGGAAGGTTATAGAATGCAAACCGTGGGAGGAGGTTATGGGATGCATCCAGTGGTAGGGAACTTATGGGACGCATCCCATGGCGGGAGGTCAGGGGATACATCAAGTGGTGGGAGGTCAGGGGATACATCCAGTGGTGGGAGGTTATGTGACACATCCAGTGGTGGAAGGTTATAGAATGCAAGCCGTGGGAGGGGGTTATGGGATGCAACCCGTGGTGGATGGTTATGAGACATATTCAGCGGCGGTAGGTCATGGGATGCATCTAGTGGCAGAAGGTTATGGGATGCAACCCGTAGCAGAAGGTCACGGGATGCATACAGTGGCGGGAGGTTGTGGGACGCATTCTGTGGCGGGAGGTTATGGGGTGCATCTAGTGGCAGAAGGTCACGGGATGCATACAGTGGCGGGAGGTTGTGGGACGCATTCTGTGGCGGGAGGTTATGGGGTGCATCTAGTGGCAGAAGGATACGGGATGCATACAGTGGCGGGAGGTTGTGGGACGCATTCTGTGACGGGAGGTTATGGGGTGCATCTAGTGGTGGGAGGTTATGGAATGCAACCAGTGGTGGAAGTTTATGGAAAGCATCCAGCAGCGCAAGGTCATGAAAGGCATACAGAGGTGGGAGGTTAATGGGACACAGCGAGATCGGGAGATTATGGCATGCATTCAGCAGCAGGAGGTAATGGGCTACAACCAGTGGCAGGAGGTCATAGAATGCCACCAGAAAAGGGAGTTCATGGGATGCCACCAGCACTGGGAGGTCATGGGATTCAACCATCAGCAGGAGACTATGGGGTGCATCCAGTGGGGGGAAGTTATAGGACACATCCAGTGGTGGGAAGTTATAGGACACATCCGGTGGTGGGAAGTTATGGACACATCCAGTGGTGGAAACTTATAGGACACATCCAGTGGTAGTGGGAACTTATAGGACACATTCAGTGGTGGGAAGTTATAGGACTCATCCAGAGGTGGGAAGTTATAGGACACATCCAGTGGTGGGAAGTTATGGACACATCCAGTGGTGGGAAGTTATGGACACATCCAGTGGTGGGAAGTTATAGGACACATCCAGTGGTGGGAAGTTATAGGACACATCCAGTGGTGGGAAGTTATGGACACATCCAGTGGTGGTTTGAAGTTATAAGAAAAACACATCCAGTGGTGGGACGTTATAGGACACATCCAGTGGTGGGAAGTTATAGGACACATCCAGTGGTGGGAAGTTATAGGACACATCCAGTTGTGGGAAGTTATAAGACACATCCAGTGGTGGGAAGTTATGGACGCACCCGGTGGTGGGAAGTTATAGGACACATCCGGTGGTGGGAAGTTATAGGACACATCCAGTGGTGGTGTGAAGTTATAGGACGCATCCAGTGGTGGGAAGTTATGGATGCATCCAGTGGTGGGAAGTTATAGGACGCATCCAGTGGTGGGAAGTTATAGGACACATCCAGTGGTGGGAAGTTATAGGACACATCCAGTGGTGGGAAGTTATAGGACACATCCAGTGGTGGTGTGAAGTTATAGGATGCATCCAGTGGTGGGAAGTTATGGACACATTCAGTGGTGGGGAGTTATAGGATGCATCCAGTGGTGGGAAGTTATGGACACATCCAGTGGTGGGAAGTTATAGGACACATCCAGTGGTGGGAAGTTATAGGACACATCCAGTGGTGGGAAGTTATAGGACACATCCAGTGGTGGGAAGTTATAGGACACATCCAGTGGTGGGAAGTTATAGGACACATCCAGTGGTGGGAAGTTATAAGACACATCCAGTGGTGGGAAGTTATAGGACACATCCAGTGGTGGTGTGAAGTTATAGGACACATCCAGTGGTGGTGTGAAGTTATAGGATGAATCCAGTGGTGGGAAGTTATAGGACACATCCAGTGGTGGGAAGTTATAGGACACATCCAGTTGTGGGAAGTTATGGACACATCCAGTGGTGGTGTGAAGTTATAGAACACATCCAGTGGTGGTGTGAAGTTATAGGATACATCCAGTGGTGGGAAGTTATAGGACACATCCAGTGGTGGGAAGTTATAGGACACATCCAGTGGTGTGAAGTTATAGGACACATCCGGTGGTGGGAAGTTATAGGACACATCCAGTGGTGGGAAGTTATAGGACACATCCGGTGGTGGGAAGTTATAGGACACATCCAGTGGTGGTGTGAAGTTATAGGACACATCCAGTGGTGGGAAGTTATAGGACACATCCAGTGGTGGGAAGTTATAGGACTCATCCAGTGGTGGGAAGTTATAGGACACATCCAGTGGTGGGAAGTTATAAGACACATCCAGTGGTGGTGTGAAGTTATAGGACACATCCAGTGGTGGTGGGAAGTTATAGGACACATCCAGTGGTGGGAAGTTATAGGACACATCCAGTGGTGGGAAGTTATGGACGCATCCAGTGGTGGGAAGTTATGGACACATCCAGTGGTGGGAAGTTATAGGACACATCCAGTGGTGGGAAGTTATGGACACATCCAGTGGTGGGAAGTTATAGGACACATCCAGTGGTGGTGGGAAGTTATAGGACACATCCAGTTGTGGGAAGTTATAAGACACATCCAGTGGTGGTGTGAAGTTATAGGACACATCCAGTGGTGTGAAGTTATAGGATGCATCCAGTGGTGGGAAGTTATAGGACACATCCAGTGGTGGGAAGTTATAGGACACATCCAGTGGTGGGAAGTTATAGGACACATCCAGTGGTGGGAAGTTATGGACACATCCAGTGGTGGGAAGTTATAGGACACATCCAGTGGTGGGAAGTTATGGACACATCCAGTGGTGGGAAGTTATAGGACACATCCAGTGGTGGTGTGAAGTTATAGGACTCATCCAGTGGTGGGAAGTTATAGGACACATCCAGTGGTGGGAAGTTATGGACACATCCAGTCCTTTTCTGAAATCTCAAAAAATGTTACCTGACTAATCCCCCATGTTATGAAGAGGAGGGGGGGGGGGGGTTCTGTAGTCCCTACTGGGGTGAAAACACTGCTTCTCCATAGATACAGTGAGTGAGTGTTGTCATCCCAGGACAGGAAGTGTGTTACTGGCAGGATCACCAGGAAAAATGTAAGGAAAAAGAACCGCACTGCCAAAATCACCAATATAAACCAAATATGATTTTCCTCTTCCTTGTGACAGGAAGACAAATGATAGACATACAGAGTGCTGGAGACCTCAATGTCCTCTAATGATGGTGAACACAGGAATGTCATTCCATCAGAGGTTCCCACCATCTCTCTGCTGAGTTCCCGGGTCTGTACACCCGCTGTGCCCAATATGAGGGGTTCCCACCATCCCTGTGCTGAGTTCCCGGGTCTGTACACCCGCTGTGCCCATTATGAGGGGTTCCCACCATCCCTGTGCTGAGTTCCCAGGTCTGTACACCCGCTGTGCCCATTATGAGGGGTTCCCACCATCCATGTGCCGAGTTCCCGGGTCTGCACACCCGCTGTGCCCATTATGAGGGGTTCCCACCATCTCTGTGCTGAGTTCCGGGTCTGTACACCCGCTGTGCCCATTATGAGGGGTTCCACCATCTCTGTGCTGAGTTCCCGGGTCTGTACACCCGCTGTGCCCATTATGAGGAGTTCCCACCATCCCTGTGCTGAGTTCCCGGGTCTGTACACCCGCTGTGCCCATTATGAGGGGTTCTCACCATCCCTGTGCTGAGTTCCCGGGTCTGTACACCCGCTGTGCCCATTATGAGGGGTTCTCACCATCTCTGTGCTGAGTTCCCGGGTCTGTACACCCGCTGTGCCCATTATGAGGGTTCCCACCATCCCTGTGCTGAGTTCCCGGGTCTGTACACCCGCTGTGCCCATTATGAGGGTTCCCACCATCCCTGTGCTGAGTTCCCGGGTCTGTACACCCGCTGTGCCCATTATGAGGGGTTCCCACCATCCCTGTGCCAAGTTCCCGGGTCTGCACACCCGCTGTGCCAATTATAAGGGGTTCCCACCTTCCCTGTGCTGAGTTCCCGAGTCTGTACACCCGCTGTGCCCATTATGAGGGGTTCCCACATCCCTGTGCCGAGTTCCCAGGTCTGTACACCCGCTGTGCCCATTATGAGGGGTTCTCTGCCCATTATGAGGGGTTCCCACCATCCCTGTGCTGAGTTCCCGGGTCTGTACACCCGCTGTGCCCATTATGAGGGGTTTCCCACCATCCCTGTGCCGAGTTCCCGGGTCTGTACACCCGCTGTGCCCATTATGAGGGTTCCCACCATCCCTGTGCTGAGTTCCTGGGTCTGTACACCCGCTGTGCCCATTATGAGGGGTTCCCACCATCCTGTGCTGAGTTCCCGGGTCTGTACACCCGCTGTGCCCATTATGAGGGGGTTGCTACCATCCTTACTGGGTTTTAATCAATGTAATGTTATGGAGAATTGAACAGCTGGGTGTAATTCTCGGTATCTGTCCTTATTCTGTATGTATGGACTCTGCACAGTACCACTTCTCTTGTCCTGTATGTCGGGTGTAATTCTCGGTATCTCTTCTCCCTTGCAGGATGCGCCTTCTTGACGTACTGCGCCCGGGAGTCGGCGCTGAAAGCTCAGAGCGCTCTCCATGAACAGAAGACGTTGCCGGGGGTAAGTGTCTGCGGCAGGGAGGGGGTGAGTCATGTGACCTCGTCCCTCGCGCTTTATAAATAGCCAGTTATAATTAACGCTCCTCCTGTGGAAGTGTCAGTAGGGTGGTGGTGGGGGGGGGGGGATGAGTCAAGTTCATAGATAATAACCCCCCCCCCCCCCCAGCCACTCTCCGGAGAGGTTCCTAGATGCCCCGCCCTTTTCCCCAGATGGATTCGTAGTGTATAGGGAGTTCTGGATGCGCCACCCTGCTGGGGGGGGGGGGGGGGGGGGGGGTATATTGTGGCCTCCAACAGGATGTTTATGTGACGGCTTCACTATATATAGCGCAATGCTCTGCAGGATCCTGGAAAGAATAATTATAGGAGCTGTGAAGTCACGCTCCTTTTATTTAAAGGGTGACAACATTTGTCATATCCTTCGATTCTGCTGAGTCTGTGTCACTGCTCCGCCTTCAGGGGTACAGTTAGATGCTGCGCCAGCACCCCCCACCCCCCTCCCAGCCCCCTTTTGCCATGTGAAAAATTTCCAGGGTCCTGCTCTGCATTTTTGGAAAGGCTTTTTATATAAATAGTTTTGCTTTGGAGACAGGTACTCTTTAGATGGGGTGCAGCAGGGGCCCTTGTGAATTCTCCTCCCCTTTCTGTTTCCAGCTCTATGGGCCCCATGCTATTTCATTACACCTCTGGATATGTAGGGAGTAGGGCAGGGGAGGCAATCGGTAGAGAAGGCAGGAATATAGTGCGGCTTTAGGTGGGTCATGCAGTAGACAGGAAAAGGACAGAAGAATGTCACAGGTTTCAGTAGCGAGGACACTGGGGAGGCCATGAGGAGGCTGGCATTAGGAAAGGTAGGGCAGTAAAGCCAATAATAATGAGGTAGGGGCTGGAGATGAATTATGAAGACTTAAGCTGGGCGGTTTGGTAGAGAAGGCAGGAGGGGGGTGGTATGGATGGGCGTTGGTAGAGAAGTCAGGAGGCGGGTGGTAGGGATAGGCGTTGGCAGAGAGGGCAGGTGGAGGGTGGTAGGACTGGGCGTTGGTAGAAAAGGCAGGAGGAGGGTGGTAGGGATGGGTGTTGGTAGAGAAGTTAATAGGAAGGTTGTAGGGATGGGTGTTGGTAGAGAAGGCAGGAGGAGGGTGGTAGGGATGGGTGTTGGTAGAGAAGGCAGGAGGAGGGTGGTAGGGATGGGTGTTGGTAGAGAAGGCAGGTGGGGGGGGTAGGGATGGGTGTTGGTAGAAAAGGCAGGAGGAGGGTGGTAGGGATGGATGTTGGTAGAGAAATTAGGAGGAAGGTGGTAGGGTTGGGTGTTAGTAGAGAAGGCAGGTGGAGGGTGATAGGGATGGGTGCTAGTAGAGAAGGCAGGTGGAGGGTGGTAGGGATGGGTGTTGGTAGAGAAATTAGGAGGAAGGTGGTGGGATGGGTGTTGGTAGAGAAGGCAGGAGGAGGGTGGTAGGGATGGGTGTTGGTAGAGAAGGCAGGAGGAGGGTGGTAGGGATGGGTGTTGGTAGAGAAATTAGGAGGAAGGTGGTGGGATGGGTGTTGGTAGAGAAGGCAGGAGGAGTGTGGTAGGGATGGGTGTTGGTGGAGACGGCAGGAGGAGGGTGGTAGGGGGTGGGCGTTGGCAGAGAAGGCAGGAGGAGGGTGGAAGGGATGGGTGGTGGTGGAGAAGGCAGGTGGAGGGTGGTAGGGATGGGTGTTGGTAGAGAAGTTAAGAGGAAGGTGGTAGGACTGGGCGTTGGCAGAAAAGGCAGGAGGAGGGTGATAGGAATGGGTGTTGGTAGAGAAATTAGGAGGAAGGTGGTAGGGATGGGTGTTGGTAGAGAAGGCAGGTGGAGGGTGATAGGGATGGGTGTTGGTGGAGACGGCAGGAGGAGGGTGGTAGGGATGGGCGTTGGTAGAGAAGGCAAGAGGAGGGTGGTAGGGATGGGCGTTGGTAGAAAAGGCAGGTGGAGGGTGGTAGAGATGGGTGTTGGTAGAGAAGGCAGGAGGAGGGTGGTAGGGATGGGCGTTGGTAGAGAAGATAAGAGGAGGGTGGTAGGGATGGGCGTTGGTAGAAAAGGCAGGTGGAGGGTGGTAGAGATGGGTGTTGGTAGAGAAGGCAGGAGGAGGGTGGTAGGGATGGGCTTTGGTAGAAAAGGCAGGTGGAGGGTGGTAAAGATGGGTGTTGGTAGAGAAGGCAGGAGGAGGGTGGTAGGGATGGGTGTTGGTAGAGAAATTAGGAGGAAGGTGGTAGGGATTGGTGTTGGTAGAGAAGGCAGGTGGAGGGTGATAGGGATGGGTGTTGGTGGAGACGGCAGGAGGAGGGTGGTAGGGATGGGTGTTGGTAGAGAAGGCAAGAGGAGGGTGGTAGGGATGGGCGTTGGTAGAAAAGGCAGGTGGAGGGTGGTAGAGATGGGTGTTGGTAGAGAAGGCAGGAGGAGGGTGGTAGGGATGGGTGTTGGTAGAGAAGGCAAGAGGAGGGTGGTAGGGATGGGCGTTGGTAGAAAAGGCAGATGGAGGGTGGTAGGGATGGGTGGAGGGTGGTAGGGATGGGGCGTTGGTAGAGAAGGCAGGTGGAGGGTGGTAGGGATGGGTGTTGGTAGAGAGGACAGAAGTTGGGTAGAAAGGACAAGAGGAGGGTGGTAGGGACAGGAAATGGGCAGAGAGGACAGGAGGAGGTTGGTAGGAACAGGGGTTGGTTAGAGAGGACAGGATGAGGTTAGTAGGAACAGGGGTTGGGTAGAGAGGACAGAGCGAGGTTGGTAGCAACAGGGATTGGGTAAAGAGGACAGGATGAGGTTCGTAGGGACAGGAGTTGGGTAGGGAGGACAGGATGAGGTTGGTAGGGACAGGGGTTGGGTAGAGAGGACAGGGTGAGGTTGGTAGGGACAGGGGTTGGGTAGAGAGGACAGAGTGAGGTTGGTAGGGACAGGAGTTGGGTAGAGAGGACAGGATGAGGTTGGTAGGGACAGGGGTTGGGTAGAGAGGACAGGATGAGGTTCGCAGGGACAGGAGTTGGGTAGAGAGGACAGGATGAGGTTGGTAGGGACAGGGGTTGGGTAGAGAGGACAGAGTGAGGTTCGTAGGGACAGGAGTTGGGTAGAGAGGACAGGATGAGGTTGGTAGGGACAGGGGTTGGGTAGAGAGATCAGAGTGAGGTTCGTAGGGACAGGAGTTGGGTAGAGAAGACAGGATGAGGTTCATAGGGACAGGAGTTGGGTAGAGAGGACAGGATGAGGTTGGTAGGGACAGGGGTTGGGTAGAGAGGACAGTTTGAGGTTGGTAGGGACAGGAGTTGGGTAGAGAGGACAGGATGAGGTTGGTAGGGACAGGGGTTGGGTAGAGAGGACAGGATGAGGTTGGTAGGGACAGGAGTTGGGTAGAGAGGACAGGATGAGGTTGGTAGGGACAGGGGTTGGGTAGAGAGGACAGGGTGAGGTTGGTAGGGACAGGGGTTGGGTAGAGAGGACAGGGTGAGGTTGGTAGGGACAGGGGTTGGGTAGAGAGATCAGAGTGAGGTTCGTAGGGACAGGAGTTGGGTAGAGAAGACAGGATGAGGTTGGTAGGGACAGGAGTTGGGTAGAGAGGAAAAGGATGAGGTTCGTAGGGACAGGAGTTGGGTAGAGAGGACAGGATGAGGTTGGTAGGGACAGGGGTTGGGTAGAGAGGACAGGGTGAGGTTGGTAGGGACAGGGGTTGGGTAGAGAGATCAGAGTGAGGTTCGTAGGGACAGGAGTTGGGTAGAGAGGACAGGATGAGGTTGGTAGGGACAGGAGTTGGGTAGAGAGGAAAAGGATGAGGTTCGTAGGGACAGGAGTTGGGTAGAGAGGACAGGATGAGGTTGGTAGGGACAGGGGTTGGGTAGAGAGGACAGAGTGAGGTTCGTAGGGACAGGAGTTGGGTAGAGAAGACAGGATGAGGTTGGTAGGGACAGGGGTTGGGTAGAGAGATCAGAGTGAGGTTCGTAGGGACAGGAGTTGGGTAGAGAAGACAGGATGAGGTTCATAGGGACAGGAGTTGGGTAGAGAGGACAGGATGAGGTTGGTAGGGACAGGGGTTGGGTAGAGAGGACAGGATGAGGTTGGTAGGGACAGGAGTTGGGTAGAGAGGACAGGATGAGGTTGGTAGGGACAGGGGTTGGGTAGAGAGGACAGGATGAGGTTGGTAGGGACAGGAGTTGGGTAGAGAGGACAGGATGAGGTTGGTAGGGACAGGGGTTGGGTAGAGAGGACAGGGTGAGGTTGGTAGGGACAGGGGTTGGGTAGAGAGGACAGGGTGAGGTTGGTAGGGACAGGGGTTGGGTAGAGAGATCAGAGTGAGGTTCGTAGGGACAGGAGTTGGGTAGAGAAGACAGGATGAGGTTGGTAGGGACAGGAGTTGGGTAGAGAGGAAAAGGATGAGGTTCGTAGGGACAGGAGTTGGGTAGAGAGGACAGGATGAGGTTGGTAGGGACAGGGGTTGGGTAGAGAGGACAGAGTGAGGTTCGTAGGGACAGGAGTTGGGTAGAGACGACAGGATGAGGTTGGTAGGGACAGGGGTTGGGTAGAGAGATCAGAGTGAGGTTCGTAGGGACAGGAGTTGGGTAGAGAAGACAGGATGAGGTTCATAGGGACAGGAGTTGGGTAGAGAGGACAGGATGAGGTTGGTAGGGACAGGGGTTGGGTAGAGAGGACAGGATGAGGTTGGTAGGGACAGGAGTTGGGTAGAGAGGACAGGATGAGGTTGGTAGGGACAGGGGTTGGGTAGAGAGGACAGGATGAGGTTGGTAGGGACAGGAGTTGGGTAGAGAGGACAGGATGAGGTTGGTAGGGACAGGGGTTGGGTAGAGAGGACAGGGTGAGGTTGGTAGGGACAGGGGTTGGGTAGAGAGGACAGGGTGAGGTTGGTAGGGACAGGGGTTGGGTAGAGAGATCAGAGTGAGGTTCGTAGGGACAGGAGTTGGGTAGAGAAGACAGGATGAGGTTGGTAGGGACAGGAGTTGGGTAGAGAGGAAAAGGATGAGGTTCGTAGGGACAGGAGTTGGGTAGAGAGGACAGGATGAGGTTGGTAGGGACAGGGGTTGGGTAGAGAGGAAAAGGATGAGGTTCGTAGGGACAGGAGTTGGGTAGAGAAAACGGGGGGAAGCTGGTAAGGACAAGAGTTGGGTAGAATGGACAAAAGGAAGATGGTGGAATGTATCAGAGTTGGTTGACATTGTTAGGTACCAGACTGGCACCATGGCCTACAGGTCAGGGATGGGAGGTGGTCTCTCTCTCTCTCTCTCTCTCTCTCTCTCTCTCTCTCTCTCTCTCTCTCTCTCTCTCTCTCTCTCTCTCTCTCTCTCTCTCTCTCTCTCTGCAGCTTCTCTCCACTAATTGATATAAAAAGCTTATCTGTCCGTCATCCCATAATCCTCTCAGAATCTGAAGCCGCCCCGCGCCTGCTCTTTTCCCTGCAGAGGGAAGACGTGTGTGCCCGTGTGTGCCCGTGTGTGTGTGTGTGCGTGTGTGCGTGTTTTGTGCTGCGTTGTCCGTGCACAGATAAGTGTGACACAACAATGACATAGGTGGTGACGTTGTCTAACCCTCACCCCTCGTCTCTTTGATCCTCTCACACTCAGGCCTCCCGCGCGTGGCGTCCACGCTCCCGTTTGTGAGTTGTGTCTCTTTTTTTTGGGTTTATTTTTTCTTCTATTTGTACCTTTTGATGGTGTGCGCGGTGTTGTACTGTCGTGCCTAGAGCTCTCTGTGATGTTCTTGCCGTACGTGCGTGTGCGTGTGTAGCTGTGTAGTGCCCGCCTTGGTGTGACACTGGACTTGAGTTTTCTGCACAGCAATTAGTCAGGTGTGAGTCACCTGAGATGGGTGGAGTCTAAAATGACACAAGTGTGAGTCACCCGAGATGGGTGGAGTCTAAAATGACACAAGTGTGAGTCACCTGAGATGGGTGGAGTCTAAAATGACACAAGTGTGAGTCATCCGAGATGGGTGGAGTCTAAAATGACACAAGCGTGAGTCACCCGAGGTGGGTGGAGTCTAAAATGACACAAGTGTGAGTCACCCGAGGTGGGTGGAGTCTAAAATGACACAAGTGTGAGTCACCCGAGATGGGTGGAGTCTAAAATGACACAAGTGTGAGTCACCCGAGGTGGGTGGAGTCTAAAATGACACAAGTGTGAGTCACTCGAGATGGGTGGAGTCTAAAATGACACAAGTGTGAGTCACCCGAGATGGGTGGAGTCTAAAATGACACAAGTGTGAGTCACCCGAGATGGGTGGAGTCTAAAATGACACAAGTGTGAGTCACCCGAGATGGGTGGAGTCTAAAATGACACAAGTGTGAGTCACCAGAGGTGGGTGGAGTCTAAAATGACACAAGTGTGAGTCACCCGAGATGGGTGGAGTCTAAAATGACACAAGTGTGAGTCACCCGAGGTGGGTGGAGTCTAAAATGACACAAGTGTGAGTCACTCGAGATGGGTGGAGTCTAAAATGACACAAGTGTGAGTCACCCGAGATAGGTGGAGTCTAAAATGACACAAGTGTGAGTCACCCGAGATGGGTGGAGTCTAAAATGACACAAGTGTGAGTCACCAGAGGTGGGTGGAGTCTAAAATGACACAAGTGTGAGTCACCCGAGATGAGGGGGAGGAGCCATCGTGGCTCGGCGGCACAAATAACGTCAGGCAGTTGATAGGGCAGCCTTTAGGTGACTCTCAAGCGGAAGTGTCGGGTTCAGGAAAACAAAGGGGACCTCTAAATCTGCTCCACCTACCAAGCCATCCAAACCCTTCCTGAAACCCCCTGTATAACCCCTCCCCCGGCCTGTCCTCATTACACCAGTCCTCTGATCTCTCTGCTTTCCTGATGTATAACAAATCGTTACAATGTTACAAACAGAAGATACATTGTATACATTGTACAATCCCCTCCCACCGCCAGAGGAAACCCCACCTTCCTCATTGTCTATACACGTCCCAATGGAATTCTACTTCTCTAGGACAGAGGTCTCCAAACTGAGGCCCCAGGGAGAGATGTGGCCCTTTGCTTGCCTTTATCCGCCCCTTGGGACACCACTCCTCCCACTGACACCGATGACGGGGCACCATTCCTCCCACTGACACCGATGACGGGGCACTATTCCTCCCACTGACACCAATGATGGGGACACTATTCCTCCCACTGACACCAATGATGGGGAACTATTCCTCCCACTGACACCAATGACAGGGCACTATTCCTCCACTGACACCAATGACGGGGCACTATTCCTCCCACTGACACCAATGACGGGGCACTATTCCTTCCACTGACACAATGATGGGGCACTATTCCTCCCACTGACACCAATGACGGGGCACTATTCCCCCCACTGACACCGATGACGGGGCACTATTCCTCCCACTGACACCGATGACGGGGCACTATTCCTCCCACTGACACCAATGATGGGGAACTATTCCTCCCACTGACACCAATGATGGGACACTATTCCTCCCACTGACACCAATGACGGGGCACTATTCCTCCCACTGACACCAATGACGAGGCACTATTCCTCCCACTGACACCAATGACGGGGCACTATTCCTCCCACTGACACCAATGATGGGACACTATTCCTCCCACTGACACCAATGACGGGGCACTATTCCTCCCACTGACACCAATGACGGGGCACTATTCCTCCCACCGATACCAATGATGGGGCACTATTCCTCCCACTGACACCAAATAATTTTTATCATAGGTGTATTTTATATAATAGAGACAGGAGATAACAAACAAGAAAAAACACAATATCATCATTAATACTCTTTTTTTTTTTTATTGTTTGACATTATTGTTATTCTTAGTAATAAATACTGAAATAATGTAAAAAAAAAAAATATATATATATATATATATACTATTATTTGTATTATAATTATACACATATGTATGTATATATATATATATATATAAATTATAATAATAATACAAATAATATTATAATACAAATCATTATTATTATTATAGATTTTTTTTTGTTTTGTCTTGTTATATGTATATACATATTTCAACTATTATTTCTATTATAATTTTATTATCTGAAATAATAATAATATATATATATATATATATATATATATATATATATATATTTTCTTATTATTTCAAATAATAATACAATTATAATAGAAATAATAGTTGAAATATATATATATATATATATATATATATATATATATATATATATATATATATATATATATATATATATATAGATAACAAAACAAAACAAACAAAAAAATAATATAATAATAATAGAAAAATAATTAAATATATATAAAAACAACAACAACAAATATATATCTATATATATCTATATATATATATATATATAGATAGATATATATTCTTATTATTTCAGATAATAATAAAATTATAATACAAATAATAGTTGAAATTTGAATATATATATATATATATATATATATATATATATATATATATATTTTATGATTATTATTATTATTACTATTTCAGATAATAATAAAATCATAATACAAATAATAGTTGAAAAATATATACTAATAACACCAATGTCAAACAACAATAAAAAAAAGTATTAATGATGATAAAAATAGCAAATAATTGAAATATACATATATAAAGTCTTATTAATTATAATAATAAAAATAAAAATAATAACAACAACAGCAAATATATATATATATATATATATATATAAATATATATATATATATATATATATATATATTCAAATTAATATATTTCAGCAGGGCTCCCCCGGCCGCCGGCTCTCCCGCAGCCTAAACCTGACTATATTTCGGCACTTACCGGCCTCCTCGGACCCTGGGGAAACCCGAACGCCATTCACCCGCTTCGATTATTACAGCCTCCCCAGGCATGGATTATTACTATTACAAACACAGGGACTCCCTCTCAGTGCCTCCTCTGAACAAAGGCTGTGGACTTTTCTGCAACAGCTACCTACAATGTCTGACATGGAATCAGATAATAAATAAAAAACCCTGCAATCTTCACACTCTGATCTCACTGAGCAAATTATACAGCTGCATCTTCTTCAGGACGATCTGCGAGGAATAATACAAATAATAGTCCTATGAAAAAAGGATATTCTACTGGCGAATACTGGAATTTGACAACAATGAAAGACCTCAAACAACACTCATAAAAAGAAAGTATTATAAGTGGGGGTGAAATGAATATTAAATCCAATCCCAATACCTAACTGGCTGATGACTGTAATAATCAATAGACAACAAGCAAACAGCGTGGTCAAATATACGAGCTATACAACCACCAAATGAAGAAATATATATAACGGTTCTTTTTATTTTGAATGTATTTTTTTTCCTTATATTGATCTCAGAGCCAAACAACGAGGACTGGAGTCCTCCCTTATGCTGCGAACGTAGGTTTTTTTTTTTTTTTTTTTTCTCTCCCCCCACTGACAAGACTCAGTGATATGCCATCATTGCTAGACGGCCACCTCCACGATGACACGCTACGAAAGCCCCGTGGGAGAAACTGCTTCCAGACTATGCCTGAGAACAGTGGCCATATCTGGGGATGGGCTTAGCTAACGTGCAACCCCACATCCTGGACATTATGTTGACGCTCTCCCCCCGGGCTCGGGGTATAGTACCTACAAGGGAGTAGCAGTGGTTGGCTCACTTAACCACGACCTTCCAGCAGACTATTGACCTCAAACACATAAGGTTACTATATTGTTACTATATTGTTTATAAAGTTCTTACGAGTGTGTGTGCTGGGGGACATGTGCCTGTATGTATATGTACGTATGTGCATGCATGCGTGTACATGTGTGTACATGTGTGTGGGGAAACATGCGTGTTCTAGCACCTGATCTCTTGACCACTGCCTTTCCTTAGAGTTAACACTGGTAGATGCTATGCGATGTCTAGTTTTGCCAGGTGCCACCTGGATGCAGTGATGCCACCCGAGGGGGTCTAGTGACCCGTGACATCTTAATTCGGGTGCCGGGCCACCTCGGGACTGGCGCGCTGAACCAATGATGATCCCAATCATACCCAAGGGAGACCCCGGCTTAGTACTGTTATAACCACCTTATGATCTCGGCCTGTTGGTCCGTTTTCACCACTTCTGGGGGGGAGGGGGGGGGAGGGGATGCGTAGGTGCATGTAGGTGTGTATATGTGTAGATGCATGTAGGTGTGTATATGTGTATGTGTATGCATATGTGTGTATGTGCGTATTTACATGTGTATATATATATATATGTGTGTGTGTGGGTGTGTATGGGGGTATGTATGGAAATGTATGTACGTGTAAATATATGTGCGTACATGTATGGGTGTGTGTATGCATGTGCATGTATGCATGTGTATGTGTGTGTGTATATGTGTGTGTGTGTGTATGTATGTATATGTATGTATGGGTATGTATATATATATATGTATATATGTGTGTGTGTGTGTGTGTGTGTGTGTGTGTGTGTATATGTTTGTATATACATATGTATAGACGTGTGGATATATAGGAGTGCCATTTTTGTTTCCCCTTCGTCCCGGATAACTTTAGCGCCTTTTAAATACATGATTACGATGGCTGCGGGGGCCCCGGTGGCCGGGGCCCGGTACTTAGCTGTGCCTTACCACTCCCCGCACTAGAAACACTCTGCCCTGGTGGCAGTAGTCTCTCTCTGCTGAGCCTACATCCTTGATTAGATCTCTTCTTGCCTTTCTTATCCTCACTCTATCTTACCTCTCTTTTTCTTCCCCTTTTTTTTTTTTTTTTTTTTTTTTTCTCCTCCTTCTCCTTTCTCCTTCTTCTCTCCCCTCTCCACCCCCCCCCCCCTCACATCCCGGGAGTCGTAGCAAATTGACATATAGTTTGACAACATGACTGTCAAGATCCTTTCTTGGAACATTAAAGGGTTGAACTCCCCGGAGAAGCGCACCAGTTGTCTCGCCGAGTTATGGAGACAGAGGACGCATATTGCATTTCTCCAAGAGACTCACTTTAGGGCAGACAAGATCCCCAGACTAACGAACAAACACTTCCCGATGGTCTACCACAGTCCGTCCTCATCCTCCAAGTCTAGAGGGACAAGCATACTCATCTCCAAATCCCTCCACTGGCAATTTCTTGATGAGTACCGCGACCAAGAGGGCAGATTCCTGCTTCTAAAGGGGAAAATTTATTCCCAGACCTTCACTCTAGCGAACATATACCTACCGAATTCCAACCCCCTCCCCACCCTCGAGGCTTTTTTGGCCACCCTCGACCCCTTCCTTGAGGGAACCCTTGTCATAGGAGGGGACTTTAACTTGACTTTGGACCCTCACAGAGACTCCTCTTCGAACCTATCTCCCCTTACACGGAGAACCAGACTTCTCCTCAAAGATCTTTTGCACTCCCACCAACTAGTCGACATCTGGAGGATAGTCCACCCACAAGAGCGAGACTACACTTTCTACTCCGCCGTCCATGGGTCTTACTCCAGAATCGATCTTTTTCTCCTAAAACATTCTGCAATTCCCCTGGTCACCAAGACAGACATAGGCCACATAGCACTCTCCGACCATGCCCCAATCTTACTGGAACTAGCAATCTCGCAAGCGTCCCCCAGGACCTCTACGTGGCGACTTAATGAGGCGCTTCTAAAAGACCCCGAGATTGCCGCAGACATCCTTAAAGAACTTAAGTCCTACCTCTCTATCAATGTCGACTCGGTAGACAATCCAGCCTCAGTGTGGTCAGCACACAAGTGCTTTATCAGAGGCATTCTAATCAAACACGGTCACGCGACCAAACAACGTCGGGTAAAAACCCTGTCCGATCTTCTAGCACAACTTCACACTTTAGAACGTAAACACAAGACCCAACCAGATAGGGCCACTGAAACGGAACTGGTCCGTCTTCGGGAGGCCATTCGAGGTCATTCCATGTACGAAGCGAAACACGTACTATTGAAAGCCCGTCGCTCATTCTACGAATACGGGGACAAATGTGGCCGGTTATTGGCCAACGCTTTACGCGCCAAGCGCTCTCAGGCGTACGTTCCCACCCTTCTCTCGTCATCGGGCGCCAAAGTCCATTCATCCCCAGAACTTGCGGAGACTTTCCGCGCCTTCTACTCCAACCTATACAATCTAGACCCACTGTCCACCTCCCGGTCAATGCCCCAAAAAGCCCTAGATGCCCGCAACTACCTTCAGGAAACCAACCTCCCCACGCTGACGATGGAAGAGCGAGAAGAATTGTCTAAGCCCATTACTATAGAGGAATTCACATCGGCCATAGCAGACACCCAGTCCGGTAAAGCTCCCGGACCCGACGGATTCACCCTCCCTTATTACAAAATGTATCAGGACTCTCTGGCACCTTCCTTTCTTGCGGCCTTCAATGCTGTGATCAAAGGACACAGCCTCCCTGCAGACATGCTGCGTGCCTCTATATCTGTAATCCCTAAACCGGGCAAAGACCCACTACTATGTGCCAGTTACAGGCCCATTTCACTTCTGAATTGCGATGTGAAGCTATTTACTAAAATCCTTGCCTCTAGGATGAACGCCATAATACCACGCCTAATTGCAACTGACCAAGTCGGTTTTATCCAGACTAGAGAGGCGAGAGACAATACCATTCGGACAATAAACATTATAGAAAAAGCAAAACAATCCCGGGTGCCCATGCTGCTCCTATCTACGGATGCTGAGAAGGCCTTCGACAGGGTGGACTGGTCTTTTCTCCAGGAGACACTTAAATTCGTAGGAATGCCAGATTCCATCCTGTCGTGGGTATCGGCCATCTATGATAATCCCACAGCAACAGTACGGGTAAATGGCTACGACTCCAGCCCTTTCCCCATCGCAAATGGTACCAGACAGGGCTGCCCCCTATCCCCAATACTATTCGTCCTTTCCTTGGAACCTTTTTTACACCACATCAGAGGCAACCAGTCCATTAGAGGCATTCAATCAGGGAAATCCCAACACAAAGTCGCAGCCTACGCGGACGACCTCCTATTCTATATTACCGAGCCCCTTACCTCCTTACCCTCCCTGCTGCAGGAGCTGAAGCGCTACGGCACCCTGTCTAACTTTAAGGTCAATTTACAAAAATCAGAGGCCCTGAATATTTCTTTGTCAGAATCTATTATCTCTAACCTACGCCCCTTCTTCCCATTCAAATGGGCTACCCGCTCAATTCAATACCTGGGAACAAAAATTCCTGCAAACCTGCACGACATTTTTACCCTCAACTACCAGCCCCTCTTATCCACGCTCTCTGCAGATCTCAAAAGGTGGGACTCGCTGGCCCTCTCTTGGTTCGGCCGCTGTAATGTACTGAAAATGAATACAATGCCCAGACTACTGTACTTACTGCAGGCTTTGCCTATAAAGATACCTCAGACGTTCTTTCACGCTGTACGCTCAATATTCATTAGATTCATCTGGCGCGGTAAACACCCTCGTCTCGGCAGAGCACTACTACTACGACCAAAGAACAGGGGCGGCCTCGGGTTCCCAGATCCTGCCCTATACTACACTGCAGCACATATGACCAGGGTAATGGACTGGTGCCGTCACAGCGACCTGAAACTCTGGGTGTCGCTGGAACAGGACGCTGCCCAGGCCCCACTTGCGGGTCTACCCTGGGCAGGGAAAACTCTTGCCACCCACTTGAACACCCACCCATTGATTGGACCAACTCTCACAGAGATGAAAAGGTTCTTTCGCTTATCCTCCCTAAGAAACTTCCCATCCCCAATGACACCACTTGTTGGCCACCCGGATTTTACACCAGGCCTTACAGACCCAGTCTTTTTCGCGCAAGCTCCACAGGGACTCATAAGAGCCTCTTCGTTATTATGCTCTTCCGGTTGGTTTTCCACGGAGAACTTGCTCAGTGATCGGGCCCCTCTATCACTAGATCGTTGGAGGATTAACCAACTATCTCACTTCCTCAGCTCACTGCCCAAACCAACCCATTTTATCAGAAAGCTCCACCCTTTTGAGGAACTATGCTCAGGTGAAGGACCGATCCGGAGGTCCTTGTCAACCTCCTACAAATTCTTGCTAGACCTTCACGCCACTGAAGACCCCCCATTTCTGGCAAAATGGGAGAGAGACTTGCAAACCACCTTCACAGAACCCCAAAAGGACCGTATACTTTTTTTTCGCGCAGAAATCTTCCCTATGTAGCAAATACCAAGAGACCACGTATAAAATAGTAACGCGCTGGTACAGAACCCCCTCCGTGCTGGCTAAGATATTCCCTCAGCAAACTGACCTCTGCTGGCGCTGCGGCCTTCACTCTGGCACCCTCTTACATATTTTCTGGGAATGCCCTGTGCTCCAAACTTTTTGGCAGCCGGTGCTCAAGCTTATACAGAAATTCACAGACATCTCCCTGCACGATAACCCAGCTGCGGTCCTCCTTAACCTTACCCCCCTATCAAGGAAACGTTACCACAAATCTCTTCTCAAACATCTCCTGTATGCTGCACGGGCCAGCATCCCACCCCTTTGGAAGCAACAGTCTGCACCAACAGTGGCCCAATGGTTCGCGAGAGTGCAGGACATTGAGCAAATGGAAGACCTGACCTCTGCCTTGCGGGATAAGTCAGAGGAACATAAGTCCAGATGGTTCTATTGGGATCTCTTTCGCTTCTCTGACGAGTTCCACCAATACACACTGGGACCCACCGCTTAGGATCCCCACCGCCTGTTCCGTACTACCGATCACGACTCCCGGGGGGTGTCTCCCGCCCCCGCTTGCCCCCTCCCCTTTCTTTTATTGTATTTTATTTATTTATTTTTCTTTCCCTCTTCTTCCTTCTTGCTCTCTCTCTCTCCCTCACTCATCTCCTCTTTATTTCCTCTCTCCTCTTCAATTAAAAAATAAAATCCGATGGGCATAGAAGCTTATACTTCCCCTGTATTAGACTTCAATTAGTAGAATGGGCCAGATTGAATGGCTCCCGTCACCTACGTGCACTTATTTTATATAGTTGAAGTACCTGTTGTGCTTACCACGATCTGTTTGCAATGTTTATATGTAATGTGAAGTTATCCTATGGTTTATATCTGTGTCTCATCTTTAAATAAAGAATTAAAAAAAAAAAAATAATACAAATAATAGTATATATATATATTTTTTTTTTTTTTTTTTTTTTTCCCCCTTATATTATTTCAGTATTTATTACTAATAATAACAACAATGTCAAACAATAAAAAAGAGTATTAATGATGATAAAAATAATAATAATGAAAAAAATACAAGTAGAAAATCTTATTAATTATTAGCAGTGCATCTTTTTTTGGGGCTTTTTTTCGCGTGTCCATATTTCCAACAATTACAGACACAGCCCACAAAATGGAGACAGGAGATAACAAACATAAAAAGGAGGATAAGAAGTATTTCGGTTGCATTACATGTTAAAGCAACGCATTCAAAAAAAAAATATTTTTTCTTTGACACAATGGTGAGCGGGGCTGTGAGAGGCATGCTGGGACTTGTAGTTCCCTGGGTTGGGGGGTTTTTAGACTTTGATATTTGGGTCGCTCGCGCGTCGCTGCAGCCGGTTCAAACGTTTTCTCCCACTTTAATCTTTATTCCCAGGCAGTCATGTGACCCGCGGAGTGGAATGATGGGTTGCTAGGCAACCCGTCGCTTGGATGGATCAGAAAATCACGCAGGGCTGCGAGCAAAAATTAACACCTCTTATATATATTTAGACACACATTTATTTATTTTCACATTTATTAAAGCGAGACCGCACTTTATTATTTTTATTTTTATTATTGGGCTCACCAAGGAAGGGTGGGGCCTGAACAGAATGGGTGTGGCTTTTTCATTTTTTTAGCGTAGGCGGTGCCAAACGATGATGTCACAAAAGAAAAAAACGCCACTGTCAGAGCTACGCAGGCAGCAAAAAAAAAAAAAAACGATTCCACGCCAACGCCGGCGCTCGTGCGTTTCGTATAGTCGAAAATTAAATGACGAATAAAAAAATAAAAATAAATCGCAAGGCGTAGCCGTGCGCGTTTCGGCCTGCGTTGCCGTCCCGGACAGAGCGATCGTCTCTGACACAGCTCGCCGCGAGGACTGAACTCTGTAATCTGCGGAAGCACATGGCATGCTGGGACGCACGGAGATTACGACGTGATTGGATAATCCCGGGATTAGCGCTGGCTCTCGGGATTTTGTGCAGGCGATTATACAAAGAGATCAGTACACAGGTGGCTTCTGATCTGGAGGTTCCACCATCTTCACCACCAACCCCCCCAACCCGACATTATCCCCCTCCCCCCAACCTAAAAAAACCCACCCCTCCCCCCCAACCCAACATTACACCCCTCCCCCCAACCCAACAAACTACCCCTCCCCCCCAACCCAACAATCCACCCCCATATTATATCAACATGGATCTGTCGGGAGGGGGAGGGGAGGGAGTGATGTTCTGCAGATCTGTAGAGGGGTCAGTGGTGGGATAATCTGCAGAATATATCAGGAGGGGGAGGGAGTGATGCTCTGTAGATCTCTAGAGGGGTCGGTGATGAGATAATCTGCAGAATATATCAATATGGATCTGTCAGGAGGGGGAGGGAGCGATGTTCTGCAGATCTCTAGGGAGGTCAGTGATGAGATAATCTGCAGAATATATCAGGAGGGGGAGGGGAGGGAGCGATGTTCTGCAGATCTCTAGAGGGGTCAGTGATGGGATAATCTGCAGAATATATCAATATGGATCTGTCGGGAGGGGGAGGGAGCGATGTTCTGCAGATCTCTAGGGAGGTCAGTGATGGGATAATCTGCAGAATATTTCAGGAGGGGGAGGGGAGGGAGCGATGTTCTGCAGATCTCTAGAGGGGTCAGTGATGGGATAATCTGCAGAATATATCAATATGGATCTGTCAGGAGGGGGAGGGGAGGGAGCGATGTTCTGCAGATCTCTAGAGAGGTCAGTGGTGAGATAATCTGCAGAATATATCAATATGGATCTGTCAGGAGGGGGAGGGGAGGGAGCGATGTTCTGCAGATCTCTAGAGAGGTCAGTGATGGGATAATCTGCAGAATATATCAATATGGATCTGTCAGGAGGGGGAGGGAGGGAGCGATGTTCTGCAGATCTCTAGAGGGGTCAGTGATGGGATAATCTGCAGAATATATCAGGAGGGGGAGGGGAGGGAGTGATGTTCTGCAGGTCTCTAGAGGGGTCAGTGATGGGATAATCTGCAGAATATATCAATATGGATCTTACAGGAGGGGGGAGGGGAGGGAGCGATGTTCTGCAGATCTCTAGAGGGATCAGTGATGGGATAATCTGCAGAATATATCAATATGGATCTGTCAGGAGGGGGGAGGGGAGGGAGCAATGTTCTGCAGATCTCTATAGGGATCAGTGATGGGATAATCTGCAGAATATATCAATATGGATCTGTCAGGAGGGGGGAGGGGAGGGAGCGATGTTCTGCAGATCTCTAGAGAGGTCAGTGATGGAATAATCTGCAGAATATATCAATATGGATCTGTCAGGAGGGGGAGGGGGAGGGAGCGATGTTCTGCAGATCTCTAGAGGGATCAGTGATGAGATAATCTGCAGAATATATCAGGAGGGGGAGGGGAGGGAGCGATGTTCTGCAGATCTCTAGAGGGGTCAGTGATGGGATAATCTGCAGAATATATCAATATGGATCTGTCGGGAGGGGGAGGGGAGGGAGCGATGTTCTGCAGATCTCTAGAGGGGTCAGTGATGGGATAATCTGCAGAATATATCAATATGGATCTGTCAGGAGGGGGGAGGGGAGGGAGCGATGTTCTGCAGATCTCTAGAGAGGTCAGTGGTGGAATAATCTGCAGAATATATCAATATGGATCTGTCAGGAGGGGGAGGGGAGGGAGCGATGTTCTGCAGATCTCTAGAGAGGTCAGTGATGGGATAATCTGCAGAATATATCAATATGGATCTGTCATCTCCTCCAGCCTCGTCACCAACAAACCTCCCAGCTTGGTGGGCACAGGCTGCTCCCTACTCACACGCAGCCTCTGTGCCTCTCAGGTGATCAGATCATGGAGGCCACAAGACTCTCGCAGTGCTGGTCACACATGTTGCTTGTGCAGAAGCTTGTCTCCAGGTGAAGAGCCCTGAACCACACACAGCCCCTGGACTCAGGGCAGACCTGAAACCAGTACAATTGGGACCCGGAGTTAGAGGCTCCATCCATCCCTACAAAACCTCCGGGCTCCAGAACCCAATCTGGGAATTACCAGTTCTGGAGAACACAGCGACACCTGAGACTTCACAGTGCCCCAGAACCCAGGGGGGACATCTATAGATATATGATAGATAGATAGATAGATAGATAGATAGATAGATAGATAGATAGATAGATAGATAGATAGATAGATAGATAGATAGATAGATAGATAGATAGATAAGTAAGTACACCCCTCAGTCACATTTCTTCTCTCTTTTCATGTGACATCACTGAAGAAATGACACTTGTCTACAATGTAAAGTAGTGAGTGTACAGCTTGTATAACAGTGTAAATTTGCCGTCCCCTCAAAATAACTCAACACACATCCATTAATGTCTAAACCGCTGGCAACAAAAGTCAGTACACCCCCTAAGTGAAAATCTCCAAATTGGGCCCAAAGTGTCAATATTTTGTGTGGCCGCCATTATTTTCCAGCACTGCCTTCACCCTCTTGGGCATGGAGGTCACCAGAGCCTCACAGGTTGTCACTGGAGTCCTCTTCCCCTCCTCCATGATGACATCACGGAGCTGGTGGAGGTTGGAGACCTTGCGCTCCTCCACCTTCCGTTTGAGGATGTCCCACAGATGGTCAATAGGGTTTAGGTCTGGAGACATGCTTGGCCAGTCCATCACCTTTACCCTCAGCTTCTTTAGCAAGGCAGTGGTGGTCTTGGAGGTGTGTTTGGGGTGGTTATCATGTTGGAATGCTGCCCTGCGGCCCAGTCTCTGAAGGGAGGGGATCATGCTCTGCTTCAGTATGTCACAGTACATGTTGGCATTCATGGTCCCCTCAATGATCTGTAGCCCCCCAGTGCTGGCAGCACTCATGCATCCCCAGACCATGACACTCCCCACCACCATGACACTCCCACCACCATGACACTCCCCCCACCATGACACTCCCCCCACCATGACACTCCCCCCACCATGACACTCCCACCACCATGACACTCCCCCCACCATGACACTCCCCCCACCATGACACTCCCACCACCATGACACTCCCACCACCATGACACTCCCACCACCATGACACTCCCCCCACCATGACACTCCCCCCACCATGACACTCCCCCCACCATGACACTCCCCCCCCCACCATGACACTCCCACCACCATGACACTCCCACCACCATGACACTCCCACCACTATGACACCCCCACCACCATGCTTGACTGTAGACAAGACACACTTGTTTTTGTCCTCCTCACCTGGTTGCCCCCACACACGCCTGACACCATCTGACACCAAATACGTTTATCTTGGTCTCATCAGACCACAGGACATGGTTCCAGTAATCCATGTCCTTAGTCTGCTTGTCTTCAGCAAACTGTTTGTGGTCTTTCTTGTGCATCATCTATAGAAGAGGCTTCCTTCTGGGACGACAGCCATGCAGACCAATTTGATGCAGTGTGCGGCGTATGGTCTGAGCACTGACAGGCTGACCCCCCCACCCCTACAACCTCTGCAGCAATGCTGGCAGCACTCATACGTCTATTTCCCAAAGACAACCTCTGGATATGACGCTGAGCACGTGACCTCAACTTCTTTGGTGGACCATGGCGAGGCCTGTTCTGAGTGGAACCTGTCCTGTTATACCGCTGTATGGTCTTGGCCACTGTGCTGCAGCTCAGTTTCAGGGTCTTGGCGATCTTCTTATAGCCTCGGCCATCTTTATGTAGAGCAAAAATTCTTTTTTCAGATCCTCAGAGAGTTCTTTGCCATGAGGTGCCATGTTGTACTTCCAGTGACCAGTATGAGAGAGTGAGAGCGATAACACCAAATTTAACACACCTGCTCCCATTCACACCTGAGACCTTGTAACCCTAACGAGTCACATGACACCGGGGGAGGGAAAATGGCTAATTGGGCCCAATTTGGAGATTTTCACTTAGGGGTGTACTGACTTTTGATGACAGCGGTTTAGACATTAATGGCTGTTTGTTGAGTTATTTTGAGGGGACGGCAAATTTACACTGTTATACAAGCTGTACACTCACTACTTTACATTGTAGACAAGTGTCATTTCTTCAGTGTTGTCACATGAAAAGAGAGAAGAAATGTGACTGAGGGGTGTACTTACTTTTGTCAGATACTGTAGATAGAAATATTGTCTGTAATCGTCAGTCTGTGGATAATGGTTCCATTCAAGACAATCAAGGTGATTGCTGATTATAAAGATCATTCAAAGATTTAGAACATGGAATCTGATAGATGGACGGACAGACTGTTGGAAGATTGGATGTATATAAGGATGGATAATTGGATGGATGGAAGGGTGGATGGATGGACAGATGGATATAAGGGTGGATAATTGGGTGGATGGATGGATGGACAGACAGATGGTTGGATTGGTGATCGGATAGAAGGATGGATAACTGGATGGATGGAAGATGGTGGATGTCTGGACAGTTGGTTGGTTGGATGGGTGGATGGATGAACAAACGAACGGAGAGATGGGTAGATGGATAGAAGAATTGATGGATGGATTGACAGACGGATGGATAGACAGATTGTTGAATGGATAGCAGAATGGTTAGGCAGACGGATGGACAGACAGATGGTTGGTTGGATGGGTAGAAGGATGGATGGAAGGAAGAATGGAAGGAAGGGTGAAGGAGTGGACAGATGGTTAGGTGGATTGATGGACAAACACACAACAAGATGGATGGACTGACAGACAGATAGTTGGATGGATGGACAGAGAGAGAGTTGGATGGATGGAAGGAAGAATGGAAGGAAGGATGGAGGAGTGGACAGATGGTTGTTTGGTTGGTTGGTTGGTTGGATAGGAGGAAGAATGGAAGGAAGGGTGGAAAGATGGTTGGTTGGTTGGTTGGTTGGATAGAAGGAAGAATGGAAGGAAGGGTGGAGGAGTGGTTGGATAGAAGGAAGAATGGAAGTAAGGGTGGAGGAGTGGACAGATGGTTGGTTGGTTGGATAGAAGGAAGAATGGAAGGAAGGGTGGAAAGATGGTTGGTTGTTTGGTTGGATAGAAGGAAGGGTGGAGGAGTGGATAGATGGTTGGTTGGTTGGATGGAAGGAAGGGTGGAAAAGTGGACAGATGGTTGGTTGGATGGATAGAAGGAAGAATGGAAGGAAGGGTGGAGGAGTGGACAGATGGTTGGTTGGTTGGTTGGTTGGTTGGTTGGTTGGATAGAAGGAAGAATGGAAGGAAGGGTGGAAAGATGGTTGGTTGGTTGGTTGGTTGGATAGAAGGAAGAATGGAAGGAAGGGTGGAGGAGTGGACAGATGGTTGGTTGGTTGGTTGGATGGAAGGAAGGGTGGAAGAGTGGACAGATGGTTGGTTGGATGGATAGAAGGAAGGTTGGAGGAGTGGACAGATGGTTGGGTGGAAGGAAGGGTGGAAGAGTGGACAGATGGTTGGTTGGATGGATAGAAGGAAGGTTGGAGGAGTGGACAGATGGTTGGGTGGAAGGAAGGGTGGAAGAGTGGACAGATGGTTGGTTGGATGGATAGAAGGAAGGTTGGAGGAGTGGACAGATGGTTGGGTGGGTGGATGGATGGACAAACACACAACGAGATGGATGGACTGACAGACAGATAGTTGGATGGATAGAAGGATGGATGGACAGAGAGAGGGTTGGATGGATGGAATGAAGAATGGAAGGAAGGGTGGAGGAGTGGACAGATGGTTGGTTGGTTGGTTGGATGGATAGAAGGAAGAATGGAAGGAAGGGTGGAAAGATGGTTGGTTGTTTGGTTGGATAGAAGGAAGGGTGGAGGAGTGGACAGATGGTTGGTTGGATGGAAGGAAGGGTGGAAGAGTGGACAGATGGTTGGTTGGTTGGATAGAAGGAAGAATGGAAGGAAGGGTGGAGGAGTGGACAGATGGTTGGTTGGTTGGTTGGTTGGATGGAAGGAAGGGTGGAAGAGTGGACAGATGGTTGGTTGGATGGATAGAAGGAAGGTTGGAGGAGTGGACAGCTGGTTGGGTGGATGGATGGACAAACACACAACGAGATGGATGGACTGACAGACAGATAGTTGGATGGATAGAAGGATGGATGGACAGAGAGAGGGTTGGATGGATAGAAGGAAGAATGGAAGGAAGGGTGGAGGAGTGGACAGATGGTTGGATAAATAGAAGGGTGGATGGACAAACGGACAAAGAGGTGGATGGAAAGACAGATAGAAGGATGGATGGACAGAGAGAGGGTTGGATGGGTAGAAGGATGAATGGACAGATGGTTGGATGGATGGGTGGATGGATGGACGGACAGACAGATAGTTGGATGGATAAAAGGATGAATGGACATACGGACGGACAGATGCTTCGATGGGTGATCAGACAGAAGGATGGAAGGGTGGATGGATGGACAGATAGAAGAATTGGATGGATGGATGTAGAGGGGGATGGATGGATGAAGAGGGGGATGGATGGAGAGGGGGGGGGAGGGGGGGGGGTGTGGATGGATGGATGGAGAGGGGGGATGAATGGATGGATGTAGGAGGGGGGATGAATGGATGGATGTAGGGGGGGTGGATGGAGAGGGGGATGGATGTGGGGGGGATGGATGGATGTAGAGGGGGGGGAATGGATGTAGGGGGAGATGGATGGAGAGGGTGGGGTGGATGTAGGGGGGAGTGGATGGAGAGGGGGATGGATGGATGGATGGAGAGGGGGGATGAATGGATGGATGTAGGAGGGGGGGGATGTAGTAAATAATGGAATGACCCGGAATTGTGGCTTGTTCTGTATTAAAGCTCCAGCGATTCTTCATATCACCCCCCCCCCCCCCATCATTCCCAGTGTCCCCCCCTCCCCCTCCTTCTATTGTTTACATGGAGAAGTGATGATGTCACTGTGGTTACCCGGCAACCTTACGGATAGATCTGGGCGAGTGGGTGGTTGCCAGGGAACGTGTTCTGGGGTTTCCATGGTAACTGAGCATCTGGCTCTGTGTGAATGATCCGCTGGAAGCATCTCTGTGGAAGAAGGGAGGGAACGGACTACGGGGCACAGACAGGAGGGGGGGGGGTGAGGAATGAAAATGTCCTACCCTCCACCAAATTATACCCCAAAACCATCCATGCCCCCCCCCCCCATCCTGGCATGCTGTACCGGGGGTATCGCCCGTCTCCTAGCAACTGCAAGGACTGGATGTAGAGCTGGTTGCCATGGCAACTTTCCATCCTCCAGCATCAGGACCACAGTGTAACCCTGACAGTGCCACAGACATCCCCCCCCAGTATGGGCCACATCCTCTCTGATGGCGGCTGGTGTAGTTCATAGGAACCGTGTGTGGGGGAGGGGAGGGGGGGGCACCTCTGTGATCACCACAGCCTGGCATATATATCACACACCCAGACAGAAATAGGACAATCGTACGAGGTGACATCACAAAGCCACACCCTCCTGACACAATGTATCAATCCAGCACACCGAGACCCCGACATACAATGTAACATCCCCTACCATGGACTATCTTCTACATATAGTGTAGCGCAGTGACGCTGTGGTGGTCACGTGACGCGGTGTCCATGGATTGGATGGGAGGACTCTGATGATGGATTTGGGACGCTGAGTAAAATAAGACTCAGGAACGGTGAGCCAGGAGGTCACCTTATTGGAGGATTCCATCTCTCTGTATAGAAGGGGGGGGGGGGGTGAAATGATCGGTGATGGGGGAAGGAGAACCATACAGAGAGAAACACCCTGAATATTGGTTCTTCCGGAGTCTACGCTCCTCAATTGTGACCACAGTGCAGCTTCACCTACCCGGGATTTACTAACTTACCTTGTATTGCCTCTTTGTCAGGCTGAGTGTCAGGTCAGGTGTCAGGCTGAATGTCGGCCCAACTGTTGAGTGTACGGCCGGGTGTTGGGTTATGTGTTGGGTTGAATGTCAGTCTAAGCAACAAGTTTAGTGCTGGGCTGAGTATCAAGCTAAGCATCAAGCTGAATGTCAGGCCAGGTGTTGGGTTATGTGTGTCAGGCCAGGTGCTGGGCTGAGAATCAAGCTGAGTGTTGGGTTGAGTATCAAACTGAGTGTTGAGTTGAGTGTCAGGCCAGGTGTCTGGTTGAATGTCGGCCCAACTGTTGAGTTCGGTGTCAGGCCAGGTGTCGAGCCAGGTTTTGGGTTGAATGTCAGGCTGAGTATCAAGCTGAGTGTTGGGTTGGGTTTCAGGCCAGGTGTTGGGTTGAGCGTCATGCCAAGTGTTGGGCTGAGTATCAAGCTGAGTGTTGGGTTGGGTGTCAGGCTGAATGTTGGCCCAACTGTTGAGTTGAGTGTCAGGCTAGGTGTTGGGTTATGTGTCGGGTTGAATGTCAGGCTAAGCATCAAGCTTAGTGTTGGGTTGAGTATCAAGCTGAGCATCAAGATGAGTGTCAGGCCAGGTGTTGTGTTAAGTGTGTCAGGCCAGGTGTTGGACTGAGTATCAAGATGAGTGTTGAGTTGAGTGTCAGGTCAGGTGTCGGGTTGAATGTCGGCCCAACTGTTGAGTTGAGTGAAAGGCCAGGTGTTGGGCTGAGTATCAAGCTGAGTGTTGGATTGAGTATCAAACTGAGTGTTGGGTTGGGTATCAGGCCAGGTGTCAGGCTGAATGTTGGCCCAACTGTTGAGTTGAGTGTTAGGCCAGGTGTCGGGTTGAATGTCGGCCCAACTGTTGAGTTCGGTGTCAGGCCAGGTGTCGAGCCAGGTTTTGGGTTGAATGTCAGGCTGAGTATCAAGCTGTGTGTTGGGTTGGGTTTCAGGCCAGGTGTTGGGTTGAGTGTCTGGCCAAGTGTTGGGCTGAGTATCAAGCTGAGTGTTGGACTGAGTATCAAGCTGAGTGTTGAGTTGAGTGTCAAGCTAGGTGTCGGGTTGAATTTCGGCCCAACTGTTGAGTTGAGTATCAGGCTAGGTGTCAGGCCAGGTTTTGGGTTGAATGTCAGGCTGAGTATCAAGCTGAGTGTTGGGTTGGGTTTCAGGCCAGGTGTTGGGTTGAGTGTCAGGCCAAGTGTTGGGCTGAGTATCAAGCTGAGTGTTGAGTTGGGTGTCAGGCTGAATGTTGGCCCAACTGTTGAGTTGAGTGTCAGGCTAGGTGTTGGGTTATGTGTCGGGTTAAATGTCAGGCTAAGCATCAAGCTTAGTGTTGGGTTGAGTATCAAGATGAGTGTCAGGCCAGGTGTTGGGCTGAGTATCAAGATGAGTGTTGAGTTGAGTGTCAGGTCAGGTGTCGGGTTGAATGTCGGCCCAACTGTTGAGTTAAGTGTCAGGCCAGGTGTTGGGCTGAGTATCAAGCTGAGTGTTGGGTTGAGTATCAAACTGAGTATTGGGTTGGGTATCAGGCCAGGTGTCAGGCTGAATGTTGGCCCAACTGTTGAGTTGAGTGTCAGGCCAGGTGTCGGGTTGAATGTCGGCCCAACTGTTGAGTTGAGTGTCAGGCCAGGTGTTGGGCCAGGTTTTGGGTTGAATGTCAGGCTGAGTATCAAGCTGAGTGTTGGGTTGGATTTCAGGCCAGGTGTTGGGTTGAGTGTCAGGCCAAGTGTTGGGCTGAGTATCAATCTGAGTGTTGGGTTGGGTGTCAGGCTGAATGTTGGTCCAACTGTTGAGTGTCAGGCTAGATGTTGGGTTATGTGTCGGGTTAAATGTCAGGCTAAGCATCAAGCTTAGTGTTGGGTTTAGTATCAAGCTGAGCATCAAGATGAGTGTCAGGCCAGGTGTTGTGTTAAGTGTGTCAGGCCAGGTGTTGGGCTGAGTATCAAGATAAGTGTTGAGTTGAGTGTCAGGTCAGGTGTCGGGTTGAATGTCGGCCCAACTGTTGAGTTGAGTGTCAGGCCAGGTGTTGGGCTGAGTATCAAGCTGAGTGTTGGGTTGAGTATCAAGCTGAGTGTTTGGTTGGGTATCAGGCCAGGTGTCAGGCTGACTGTTGGCCCAACTGTTGAGTTGGGTGTCAGGCCAGGTGTTGGGTTGGGTGTCAGGCCAGGTGTTGGGCTGAGTATCAAGCTGAGTGTTGGGTTGAGTATCAAACCGAGTGTTGGGTTGGGTATCAGGCCAGGTGTCAGGCTGAATGTTGGCCCAACTGTTGAGTTGAGTGTCAGGCCAGGTGTCGGGTTGAATGTCGGCCCAACTGTTGAGTTGAGTGTCAGGCCAGGTGTTGGGCCAGGTTTTGGGTTGAATGTCAGGCTGAGTATCAAGCTGAGTGTTGGGCTGAGTATCAAGCTGAGTGTTGGGTTGGGTGTCAGGCCAGGTGTTGGGTTGGGTGTCAGGCCAGGTGTTGGGTTGGGTGTCAGGCCAGGTGTTGGGCTGAGTATCAAGCTGAGTGTTGAGTTGAGTATCAAACTGAGTGTTGGGTTGGGTGTCAGGCCAGGTGTCAGGCTGAATGTTGGCCCAACTGTTGAGTTGAGTTACAGGCCAGGTGTCGGGTAGAATGTCAGGCTGAGTATCAAGCTGAGTGTTGGGTTGGGTGTCAGGCCAGGTGTTTGGTTGAGTGTCAGGCCAGGTGTTGGGCTGAGTATCAAGCTGACTGTTGGGCTGAGTATCAAGCTGAGTGTTGGGTTGGGTGTCAGGCCAGGTGTTGGGTTGGGTGTCAGGCCAGGTGTTTGGTTGAGTGTCAGGCCAGGTGTTGGGCTGAGTATCAAGCTGACTGTTGGGCTGAGTATCAAGCTGAGTGTTGGGTTGGATGTCAGGCCAGGTTTTGGGTTGAATGTCAGGCTGAGTATCAAGCTGAGTGTTGGGTTGGATTTCAGGCCAGGTGTTGGGTTGAGTGTCAGGCCAAGTGTTGGGCTGAGTATCAATCTGAGTGTTGGGTTGGGTGTCAGGCTGAATGTTGGTCCAACTGTTGAGTGTCAGGCTAGATGTTGGGTTATGTGTCGGGTTGAATGTCAGGCTAAGCATCAAGCTTAGTGTTGGGTTTAGTATCAAGCTGAGCATCAAGATGAGTATCAGGCCAGGTGTTGTGTTAAGTGTGTCAGGCCAGGTGTTGGGCTGAGTATCAAGATGAGTGTTGAGTTGAGTGTCAGGTCAGGTGTGGGGTTGAATGTCGGCCCAACTGTTGAGTTGAGTGTCAGGCCAGGTGTTGGGCTGAGTATCAAGCTGAGTGTTGGGTTGAGTATCAAGCTGAGTGTTTGGTTGGGTATCAGGCCAGGTGTCAGGCTGAATGTTGGCCCAACTGTTGAGTTGGGTGTCAGGCCAGGTGTTGGGTTGGGTGTCAGGCCAGGTGTTGGGCTGAGTATCAAGCTGAGTGTTGGGTTGAGTATCAAACCGAGTGTTGGGTTGGGTATCAGGCCAGGTGTCAGGCTGAATGTTGGCCCAACTGTTGAGTTGAGTGTCAGGCCAGGTGTCGGGTTGAATGTCGGCCCAACTGTTGAGTTGAGTGTCAGGCCAGGTGTTGGGCCAGGTTTTGGGTTGAATGTCAGGCTGAGTATCAAGCTGAGTGTTGGGCTGAGTATCAAGCTGAGTGTTGGGTTGGGTGTCAGGCCAGGTGTTGGGTTGGGTGTCAGGCCAGGTGTTGGGTTGGGTGTCAGGCCAGGTGTTGGGCTGAGTATCAAGCTGAGTGTTGAGTTGAGTATCAAACTGAGTGTTGGGTTGGGTGTCAGGCCAGGTGTCAGGCTGAATGTTGGCCCAACTGTTGAGTTGAGTTACAGGCCAGGTGTCGGGTTGAATGTCAGGCTGAGTATCAAGCTGAGTGTTGGGTTGGGTGTCAGGCCAGGTGTTTGGTTGAGTGTCAGGCCAGGTGTTGGGCTGAGTATCAAGCTGACTGTTGGGCTGAGTATCAAGCTGAGTGTTGGGTTGGGTGTCAGGCCAGGTGTTGGGTTGGGTGTCAGGCCAGGTGTTTGGTTGAGTGTCAGGCCAGGTGTTGGGCTGAGTATCAAGCTGACTGTTGGGCTGAGTATCAAGCTGAGTGTTGGGTTGGATGTCAGGCCAGGTGTTGGGTTGGGTGTTAGGCCAGGTGTTGGGTTGATTGTCAGGCCAGGTGTCGGGTTTAGTGTCGAGTTAAATGTCAGGCCGAGCATCAAGCTGAGTGTCCGTCCAGGTGTTGGCCTGAGTATCAAGCTGAGTGTTGGATTAGGTTTCAGGCCAGGTGTTGGGTTGAATGTCAGGCCGGGTGTCGGGTTTAGTGTCGAGTTAAATGTCAGGCTGAGCATCAAGCTGAGTGTCAGGTCAGGTATCAGGCTGAGTGTTGGGCTGGGAGGCCGTCCTATCACCAGCCTGAGCTCACTGCTGATAAGAGACACTAAAGAACACATAACAGAGATGCTCCTGTGGCTCGGCACCCAATCCACATCCATCACCCATCCTAATGCGGCCCCACCCACTACACATCACATGACCCTACACTTCCAGGTTACAAGAGACTAACATGGTAACGTAAGATCCGCGCTTCCCCTTTTGAAAGAAAACGTTAAAGATCTCTTTTAAGTCACTAGAGACTGCTAAAGACTCTGTCATGCTGCCATGTTACAGGAGACTGCTAGAGATGGTTGCTGTGTTACAAGGGACTGTTAGAGACTGCTGCAATGTTACAAGTAGTGATGAGCTCTGGTGTGTTCGGAGTAAGATCTGATCTGTGTTGGAGCACTCCAGAAAGCTCTCACCATTACAGGCCAATCATCTGCAGGCACCGCATTCCCCATCCGGCAGTCATATGTCTACAATGGGCGCATAACCATGCAGCTGCGGGGATCCTTTAGGGGGGGGGGGGGCACATGATTGGACCATACAAGTGACAGCTTTCTGGTGGGCTTGTTTGTTCAGACCCGAGTCCAAACATGGCCCAAGCTCATCTCTAGTGACAGCAAACTGCTAGAGGCTGGTGCAATGCTACAAGGGACTAAAAGAGATGGTTACTGCCAGCCCACTGTGGTCCTACGACCCTTCCCCCACATTCACCCATCAATGCCCATGTTAAGCCCCCCCCCCTATTGATATGATCAGTAGCACCCACACCGGACACCTACCCTCCCTCCGCCTGCTTACATTTAGCTCCTGGCCACGTGTGAGTGGGCCCCAACGGGCGATATCACCCAAAGCTCTTTGCAGGAGCCCGGCGGATACTCCCCGGCCTGGCGATATCACCCAAAGCTCTTTGCAGGACCCCAGGGGATAGTCCCCGGCGGGCGATATCACCCAACGCTCTTTGCAGGACCCCGGGGGATAGTCCCCGGCGGGCGATATCACCCAAAGCTCTTTGCAGGACCCCAGGGGATAGTCCCCGGCGGGCGATATCACCCAACGCTCTTTGCAGGACCCCAGGGGATAGTCCCCGGCGGGCGATATCACCCAACGCTCTTTGCAGGACCCCAGGGGATAGTCCCCGGCGGGCGATATCACCCAAAGCTCTTTGCAGGACCCCGGCAGATACTCCCTGGTGGGCGATATCACCCAAAGCCCTTTGCAGGACCCCAGGGGATAGTCCCCGGCGGGAGATATCACCCAAAGCTCTTTGCAGGAGCCCGGCGGATACTCCCCGGCGGGCGATAACACCCAAAACTCTTTGCAGGACCACGGCAGATACTCCCGGCGGGCAATATTACCCAAAGCTCTTTGCAGGCCCCCGGCGGATACTCCCCGGCGGGCGATATCACCCAAAGCTCTTTGCAGGACCCCGGCGGATACTCCCCGGCGGGCAATATCACCCAAAGCTCTTTGCAGGACCCCGGCGGATACTCCCCGGCGGGCGATAACACCCAAAGCTCTTTGCAGGACCCCGGCGGATACTCCCCGGCGGGCGATATCACCCAAAGCTCTCTGCAGGACCCCGGCAGATACTCCCGGCGGGCGATATCACCCAAAGCTCTTTGCAGGACCCCAGGGGATAGTCCCCGGCGGGCGATATCACCCAAAGCTCTTTGCAGGACCCCGGCGGATACTCCCCGGCGGGCGATAACACCCAAAACTCTTTGCAGTACCCCAGGGAATAGTCCCCGGAGGGCGATACCACCCAAAGCTCTCTGCAGGACCCCGGTGGATACTCCCCGGCCGGGTGATACCACCCAAAGCTCTTTGCAGGACCCCAGGGGATAGTCCCCGGCGGGCGATATCACCCAAAGCTCTTTGCAGGACCCCAGGGGATAGTCCCCGGCGGGCAAAATCACCCAAAGCTCTTTGCAGGACCCCAGGGGATAGTCCCCGGCGGGTAATGTCACCCCACAGACACAGAATATCTTTATATCCGGTACTCAGGTATTCCATCCACACTGACATTTATTTTTTGTCTTTCTTTCTTCTAGATGAACCGACCGATTCAAGTGAAACCCGCCGACAGTGAGAGCCGAGGAGGTAGGTGACCCCCCCCAACCAACCAACCAATCAGAATCCTTCCATTTCCCACAATGCTCTCTGTGCACCTCTCCCCTGTGTTCAGTGTACACTTTCCCGTCTCCTTCCAAACATTTTTCACTCCCCCCCCCCCTCCTCATAATTAACATGAAAGTGAATTTTTTTTAAATAAAGCTTTTTCGATTTTCACTCCCTTCCTTATTTTATACCCAGTGATGTCATCATCGGGTCTCTGTGCTTCTCTAAGCAATACAGGCAGATCATAGCCGGCAGGGGGGCTGTAAATACCTTCCTGAAAACATCCCAGCACCCCGCCCCCAGTCCTGATGCAAGCCGGTGGGAGAAGTTATGCAAATATCAATAATGCCCTTATGGGCGGGTAGCAGTCTGGAGGAGTGGGTGTTTTGCAAGCAGGCTGTATTTGCATAGGTAACGCCCACATTCGATAATGCTCCTCTTTGATTGGAAGAACTGAAATCCAATGAATGAAAAGGAAGCGCTCTTAGTCCTGATGCAAGCAGTGGGAGGAGCTTTGAAAATGTCAGAATGTATTGGTGGGTGGGTGTGGTCAGTCTGGAGGAGTGGGCGTTCCTAGGCAGGCTAGGTAAAGACGACATGTGATTCTGAGCCTCCTTAATGGACAGAACTGAGGTCCAATGAATGAAAAGGGGGAGGGACTAGATGTTGCTGGATGTCCTCCAGCCAGGAAGTGAGGCGGGGCTCTATCTGACTTGCATGTCCTAAGTCGCCAGTACAATCCCATGATGCTCTAGCCTGGTTTTGTGCGCCGTGACGTCACGGTCACATTAGTAGCGGCGCAGTGTCGGTTGAGGGGTGTGGTCTTTGCATGAGGTGACCTCCCAACCTCCCTGCTCAGGGGAAGGCTGAATCTTTTGAACAGAGTTGGTTATAAACTGTCACTGTACAGCATCTTTAAGATGGGGGGGGGTCATGTGACATCATCTCACCTCCTCTTTTTTTTATCTCCGTTACCTAGAGGACCGCAAGCTGTTCGTGGGCATGCTGGGAAAGCAGCAGACGGACGAGGACGTCCGCAGGATGTTTGAGCCCTTCGGGAACATAGACGAGTGTACGGTCCTTCGGGGGCCGGACGGGACCAGCAAAGGTATCTATGAGCCTGGGGGGCGTGGCCTTACTTCAAATTTAAAGGGCAACTCCAGGCAAATATCAAACCCCGCCCCCTTTTTGGAGCCAACAATGCATTTTGCCTGGAGTTCGCCCTTAAAGTGTACCGGTCACTTAAAGTGGAGCGGCCATTTTTTTTAATGGCCTACGTTCCATCTTCCTGCTTTGGGGCGGAGTGGCGCTTTTAATACCCTACTGCCCCGCCCCATAGGGGGAGGTGGCCCACAGGTGACGCGGTTTTTTCGGCCATTCTGTTGTGTGATCACTGTGCTGCGGTGCTGCCCCCTTGTGTCGTGTAGTAATGTGGTATCTCCCCGCGCTTAGGTTGTGCATTTGTGAAGTATCAGACACATTCAGAGGCGCAGGCGGCCATCAACGCGCTCCACGGGAGTCGGACACTGCCGGTAAGACAACAAGGGACTCCACCCCCTCCCCATGTAGATGTGTGCTTACTTAGTGGAGGTTGTGTGTGGTGGTGGTGGCGGCGGCGGCCATGACGGTCCAGCCAAACGATCCTCCTGCTGGGTAGTCACGTGACACATTTCGGTGTGCGTCACGTTCCCGCCCCCCCTCGCTAACGCCAGTCCGCCCTCTCATTTCCCTGCAGGGAGCCTCCTCCAGCCTGGTGGTGAAGTTCGCCGACACGGAGAAGGAGCGGGGGCTGCGCCGGATGCAGCAAGTGGCCAATCAGCTCGGCATGTTCAGCCCCATCGCTCTCCAGTTCGGGGCGTACAGCGCCTACACGCAGGCAGTGAGTGACCAGGTGAATACAGCGCTCTCTTCTTTACCTAAAATGTATCCATGTGTGTGATGCATGACCGTGTCACTGTGACATCATCATCCCCTTTTTCGGAGTTAACCATGTGACACTGCATGCTCCTCCCCCTCCCACACCAAAAGTGGAATGGATGTCCCCGCCCATGTTGACCTTTTTTTTTTTATACTCTTTATTTTCACAGTTTTCTTCATATACAAAATTCATCACATTTATAATCAAGTATTTATACAAATACATCTATTCAAATTCGATTACATTTTTCCCCCCCCGACCCCACCTCCCCCCCCCCCCCCTCTAATAAAAAAAAAAAAAAAAAACCTACCCCGTCTCGCTCACCCTCCCCCGTTCCCCACAGTATTCCCCACAGCCCATGTTGACCTTTGTCCCCAGAAGACTGAACCCCTGATTGCTCCTATTTCGACTTATAATTTGAGAAAATTTGCAATTCTCAGACTCTCGGGACGCATAACGATTCTGGAGTGACCCAGGAGGTCATGTGTGGTCCGGGAGAAGAACGGCCTCCATCTGAGGCTCCTCCTACATTTTCCCAAATTCCCTTTAAAACCTTAATCAATTCAAAATGTAGCAATATGTGAAAGGCAAAAAAACTAAAATTTTTAGCCCAATTTTGTAAATTTTGTAGCACTCAATGGTCTCCTACATCATTGTTGACCATTTTGGGTACTTACCCGGGTGACGTTCATCGCGATTCAAGTTTTGATGAATGTTTTCGGACGTCACCATCCCTCATTTGTAGCAGCAGCAGCCGTCACATTCAAAATGCCGTAACATTTAAAAGGAAAAAAATACAATTTTGTAGTCCAATTTTGTCAATTTTGTAGCACCTAATGGTCTCCAACATCAACGTTGACAATTTTGGATACATATCCGGGTGACGTTCATCTCAATTCAAGTTTTGATGATCGTTTTTGGCCTTGACTAGACATGTGCAGAATAAAAAAAAATTGTTTCACTTTAATTTGCTATTTAAATCATTTTGTTTAGTTAAATTCGTTCAATTTGTTTTTGGAGTTTTTTTAGTTTAGTTTCATTTATTCGAATTCGACTGATTCGAAAAGTATCGAATCGGCATTCGATTTCAAATATATTTTATTCAAATTTCGAAATTCGAATTTCAGATGACAGTTCTATTCTTTCTATTTTATTCTATTCTTTTATTTTTTATTATATTCTAATCTATCCTTTTTTTTCTATTCTATTCCCTTATTTTCTATTCTATTTAAAAATACTCAGCTTTTTTTTCCTATCCTAATCTATTCTATTTTGTTCTATTCTATTCCCTTATTTTCTATTCTATTATTTTCTATTCTAACCTATTTAAAACTATTATTTTTTTTGTCTATTCTTTTAAAATCTATTCTATTCCCTTATTTTCTATTCTATTTTATTCTATAATTTAATTTTCTATTTTATTATAATCTAGTCTATTTTTGTTTCTATTCTAATCTATTTTTTCTATTCAAATCTATTCTATTCCCTTATTTTCTATTCTATTCTATTTTATTCTATTATTTTATTTTCTATGCTATTATAATCTATTCTATATTTTTCTATTCTATTCCCTTATTTCCTATTCTATTTTATTTTCTATTCTATTCCCCTATCATCTATTCTATTTTTTCTATTCTATTTAAATCAATTCTGCTTTTTTTCTATTCTAATCTATTCTATTTTTTTCTATTCTATTCTTTTCTAGTCCCTTATTTTCTATTTTATTTTATTCTATTGCTTTATTTTCAATTATTTTCTATTCTAATCTATTTAAATCTATTCTATTCTTTTCAATTCTATTTTATTCTTTTATTTTCTATTCTAACTTATTCTATTTTATTTTCTACTCTATTCCCTTATTTTCTATTCTATTTAAATCTATTCTGCTTATTTTTTTTCTATTCTAATCTATTCAATTTTTTTCTATTCCCTTATTTTCTTTTCTATGCTATTATAATTTATTCTTTATTTTTCTATTCTATTCCCTTATTTCCTATTCTATTTTATTTTCTATTCTATTCCCTTATCATTTATTCTATTTATTCTTTTTTTCTATTCTATTATTTTCTAGTCCCTTATTTTCTATTTTATTTTATTGCTTTATTTTCAATTCTTTTCTATGCTAATCTATTTATATATATTCTATTCTTTTCAATTCTATTTTATTGTATTATTTTATTTTCTATTCTAACTTATTCTATTTAATTTTCTATTCTATTCCCTTATTTTCTATTCTATTTAAATCTATTCTGCTTTTTTTCTATTCTAATCTAGTCTATTTTTTTCTATTCCCTTATTTTCTATTTTTTTCTTTTCTATGCTATTCGATTCACATCTAATTTTTTTTTTCTATTCTAATCAATATTTTTTCTATTCAAATCTATTCTATTCCCTTATTTTCTATTCTATTTAAATATATTCTGCTTATTTTTTTCTATTCTAATCTATTCTATTTTTTTTTCTATTCCCTTATTTTCTATTCTTTTCTTGTCTATGCTATTCGATTCACATCTAATTATTTTTTTCTATTCTAATCAATATTTTTTCTACTCAAATCTATTCTATTCCCTTATTTTCTATTCTATTTTCTATGCTATTCGTTTTAAATCTATTCTGTTTTTTTCTCTATTCAAATATATTAATTTTTTTTTTCTAGTCTAATCTATTCTATTCTATTTTCTATTTTATTCTATTCTGTTTTATTCTATTCGAATTTCGGCAGACGGCTATATTCTGACCCTACAGTCTTTGAAGGAAATCCGCAATAGTCAGCAATATGTTTATATTCCAATAGTTTAAATTCTTCACTATTGTAATTCGGATACATCCTCATCCGAACTGCGATTCGGAACGAGGCGGGGCGCACGCGTCTAGACTTGACCACCATTATTTTTTTTAGCAGCAACAGTCACATGACTGAAAATAACGATCGTTTTGGCAAATAAAATTTGGTGAATTTATCCAATTGTCTGAACATTGTGACATCCCCTCCCAATATCATTGGTGTTCACCGTCTCAGCATGACATCATTGAATGTTACCCAGTGACATCATTTCCTGCTTGTGACATCATCACCCAACTCACCCTTCATCTCCTGTGACATCAGTATTGCCCCCCCTCCCCACATTGTCCTGGTCTCCGATGGTCTTGGAAAGTGACGTTCTTCATCTTGTGTTGTGGCGCACATCGATCGCCTCGCTGTTGTCTTCATCTTGTGTTTTGGCGCACATCGATCGCCTCGCTGTTGTCGTCATCTTGTGTTTTTTTTCACCCCCCCGCAGCTCATGCAGCAGCAGGCCGCCCTGGTGGCCGCGCACAGTGCTTACCTCAACCCCATGGCCACCATGGCCGCCGTCCAGATGCAGCAAATGGCGACAATCAACCCCAACGGGATCATAACCACTCCCATCACCCCAATTACCCCCATCACGTCCTCTTCAGGTGAGAACCAGGCCCTGACTGCTTAGACCCAGGAAAAGAACTTAGAGGATTCTGGGAGTGCGGGGTGACACGGGTCTTCCTTGTCGTGTAGAGCAGTGGTCTCCAAACTGCAGCCACGGGGGGGGGGGGGTGGATGTGGCCCTTTGCTTGCCTTTATCCGGCCCCTGGGACACTATTCCTCCCACTGACACCAATGATGGGCACTATTTCTCCCACTGATACCAATGATGGGGCAATATTACTCCCACTGACACCAATGATGGGGCACTATTACTTTCACTAACACCAATAATTGGGAATAATGCCTCCCCCTGACACCAATGATGGGGCACTTTTCCTTACAGTGACACCATCGATGGGGCACTATTCCTCCCATTGACACCATTGATGGGGCATTATTCCTCCCACTGATACCAACGATAGGGCACTATTCCTTCCACTGACACCGATAGGGCACTATTCCTCCCACTGACATCGATAGGGCACTATTCCTCCCACTGATACCAATGATGGGGCATTATTCCTCCCACTGACATCAATGATGGGGCACTATTCCTCCCACTGATATCGATAGGGCACTATTCCTCCCACTGACATCGATAGGGCACTATTCCTCCCACTGATACCAATGATGGGGCATTATTCCTCCCACTGACATCAATGATGGGGCACTATTCCTCCAACTGACACCATCGATGGGGCACTATTCCTCCCACTGATACCAATGATGGGGCACTATTCCTCCCACTGACACCGATAGGGCACTATTCCTCCCACTGACATCGATAGGGCACTATTCCTCCCACTGATACCAATGATGGGGCATTATTCCTCCCACTGACATCAATGATGGGGCACTATTCCTCCAACTGACACCATCGATGGGGCACTATTCCTCCCACTGACACCGATAGGGCACTATTCCTCCCACTGACACCGATAGGGCACTATTCCTCCCACTAACACCAATGATGGGGCATTATTCCTCCCACTGACACCGATAGGGCACTATTCCTCCCACTAACACCAATGATGGGGCATTATTCCTCCCACTGACACCAATGATGGGGCATTATTCCTCCCACTGACACCAATGATGGGGCACTATTCCTCCAACTGACACCATCGATGGGACACTATTCCTCCCAGTGACAGCATCGATGAGGCACTATTCCTCCCACTGATACCAATGATGGGTACTATTCCTTCCACTGACACCAACAATTGGGCACTATCCTTCCCACTGACACCAATAAAGGGGCATTACTACCAACGCCAGGACCTTTTCTACTCCCACTGGCCACAGTCCAGCCCTTCTAAAGTCTGAAGGGTATTAAACTGGCCCTTTGTTAAGAAAGTTTGGAGACCACTGGTATAGAGCACCCATTTTCAGATGTTCAGCTAGGAGACCTTCAGAAATGTGTTAGTTCCAGTGCTGCCAATAATGAAACATTTCTTTATGGAGAGTAGAGAAATTTGGTAGTAAAGACAGAAGAACCTTTTCAGCTGGGGATTTTGGAATGGTAGGCCATGGAACATTTCTCTTCAGAAAGTAGAAAAAAAAAGGTATAGACAGGTAAAATGTAAACAATGCAGACATTTCCTGAAATACAAATATTTCAAACCTTCTTTCCTGGTGAGTACCAAATTCTGAGATTTCTTCGAGGACTCCCAATGGGTGGGCAATTCAGGGGATCCAGAAAGTTTTTCCTTAGAAAGAAAAACTTGGATGTAAGGATTAGAACGTTCTTTGTGGGTAAAGAACCCTTTAAAAAGTAGGAAAACCCATATCTAAATTTGAACCCAACTATAGGCCTACAAACACTTCAACTGTTCAGAGTCTGCAGTGACTTTACATTAAAAAAAACCTTCTCAGTTGGGTACTTTGTTAGGGTAGGCCTTGGAAAAATTTCTAAATTCACGTAAAAATTTGAACAATTTAGACATTTCAAGTTCCAAATTCTAAGATGTCTCCCAAAATTAGAAGACCTTTGGGTATTTTGGAAGGGTTGGCCATGGAAAATGTTAAAAATTAAGGTCAAATTTATAATTTTGACATTTCCTTCTTTCTGGTGAGTTCCAGATTCTAAGATGTCTCCCAGAATTCCAAGAGAGAAATTTGGTAGTGCAAAAAGAACCTTTGGGTATTTTTGATAGGGTTGGCCATGGAAAATTTCAAGTACCGTATATACTCGAGTATAAGATGACCAGAATATAAGCCGAGGCACCTCATTTTACCACAAACAACTGGGAAAACCTATTGACTCGAGTATAAGCCTAGGGTGAGAAATGCGCAGCTACTGTAAGTGGAAAAGAGGGTCAACAATGCCCATTTGCAGCCTCACTGTGCCCATTTGCAGCCATAGGTCCCCCGAACTTCAAACGTGGTAGTTAAGGGTTCCTAAATGCCCCCCTAGCTGCAGCCAAAATTTGGGGTCTCTGGACCCAAAGGGTCCCGAAATGACATTGCTGCAGAGGGACACAGTTGACCGACTTTGGGGCCCTGTATCTCGGGGGCCACTTAGAGCTAGGAACCCCCATCTTTGGATATGTTGTAGTGTTAGGTCCACTGGGTTGGCATACCAATTTGGGGTTCCTAGCACCAAGTGGCCCCGAGATACGGGTCGGAAAATGTCATTTTCTGCTGCAGAAAAGTGCTTGACTCGAGTATAAGCCGAGGGGGCACTTTCAGCACAAAAAAATGCTGAAAAACTCGGCTTATACTCGAGTATATACGGTACAATTTATACAATGTAGACATTTTCTGAAACACAAATATTTCAAACCTTCTTTCCTGGTGAGTTCCAAATTCTGAGATTTCTTCCAGAACTCCCAATGGGTGGGCAATTCAAGAGATCCCGAAATCAGAAAGTTTCTCTTGGGAAAGAAAATTTTGGACATAAGGAGAGTAGAACGTTCCCTGTGCTTTATTTCTCTAAAAAAAACTTAAAAAGTAGGAAAACCCATATCTAAATTTGAACTTTGCACAAACCCAACTATAGGCCTACAAACACTTCAACTGTTCAGAGTCTGCAGTGACTTTACATTAAAAAAACCTTCTCAGTTGAGTACTTTGTTAGGGTAGGCCTCGGAAAATGTCTAAATTCACGTAAAATTTTAACAATTTAGACATTTCAAGTTCCAAATTCTAAGATGTCTCCCAAAATTTAAAGACAGAAATTTGGTAAGGCAAAGTAAAAGAACCTTTGGGTATTTTGGAAGGGTTGGCCATGGAAAATTTTAAAATTAAGGTCAAATTTACAATTTAGACATTTCCTTCTTTCTGGTGAGTTCCAGATTCTAAGATGTCTCCCAGAATTCCAAGAGAGAAATTTGGTAGTGCAAAAAGAACCTTTGGGTATTTTTGATAGGGTTGGCCATGGGGAATTTCAAAAATAAAGTACAATTTATACAATGTAGACATTTTCTGAAACACAAATATTTCAAACCTTCTTTCCTGGTGAGTTCCAAATTCTGAGATTTCTTCCAGAACTCCCAATGGGTGGGCGATTCAAGAGATCCCGAAATCAGAAAGTTTCTCTTGGGAAAGAAAATTTTGGGCATAAGGAAACGTTCCCTGTGCTTAATTCTCTAAAAAAAAAAACTTTAAAAACTAGGAAAACTTATATCAAAATTTGAACTTAACACAAACCTACCTTTTAGGCCTACAAACACCTCAGCCATCTGGAGTCTATAGTGACTTAACATCAAAAGAAGAGGACACCATTACTAGACTTTAACTGATGGATTCCATATAATGCTATAACATTAACATTGATATCAAATATCTAACAAGCAAAACTAAAGTAGCGATTTCCCCATCTGAAGACCATTTATTATACAAAAACATAAAATACCAAGGTATAACGACCCCTAATAAAGTCCCGCCAAAGAAAGAGTGCCCTCCTTTGTGCAGTTTTGATGGTACTCTCAATTCATCCCAAACGGCCAGTCAACACAGTCAACACAGACAGAGGGCCATGTGCGCAATGTCAAGGGATTGAGTTAGCACTATCGATAGTATACATCATGAGGCCGTGAAGAAAGCACATACATTGCATAATGTAGGCCTAAAGGTGGGTTTATTCAAGTCTATTGTCCTCCTAGTCCCTTAAGTAGTACAGAAAGATCTTCCTCATATTACCTTTGCTTCTGCAATCATATTGTAATATCAACACATGGTCCCGTAACATTTTCCACCAAGCAAGGACTTCCAACTCCTCCCAGATTAGACCCAAAGGCTGCCCCTATGGGCCAAAAAATGTCCATATATTTGTGGGAGAACTTCTCCCACAGTTGGACAATGATGTTTAGGAAACCCTACAAGTGTTCATTTCACATGACGTACATTGGGGCCCTAAGTGGCGCCCAATGTGAGGCTGTACGTGTCAGCCAAGTCTTCTCATTCAACGTCAATACCTGCCCTCGCACATGTGCACTAATTCCCACAGGTGCTCCAAAATCCTGTGGAAAGCCTTCTCAGAAGAGTGGAGGCTGTTATAGCCGCAAAAGGGGGTCAACTCCCTATTTATGGCCGTGGTTTTGGAGTAGGATGTCCAACAAGCTGATATAGATGTGATGGAGAGATGTCCATAGCGTTTGGTCATATGAAGTAGAACGTTTCTCTTAGGAGAGTAGGGCATTCTAGGAGTTCAGATCATAGGAAGTTTTTTTTTTTGTCATGTCCGTGAAGGTTCTTAAGGAGAGTAGAACGTTCCCTGTGCTTTATTTCTCTAAAAAAAAAAATTAAAAAGTAGGAAAACTTATATCTAAATTTGAACTTTGCACAAACCTACCTTTTAGGCCTACAAACACCTCAGCTATCTGGAGTCTATAGTGACTTAACGTCAAAAGAAGAGGACACCATTACTAGACTTCAACTGATGGGTTCCATATAATGCTACAACATTAACACATTGATATCAAATATCTAACAAGCAACACTACAGTAGCGATTTCCCCATCTGAAGACCATTTGTTATACAAAAACATAAAATACCATAAAATATAGATGTGATGGAGAGATGTCCATAACATTTGGTCATATGAAGTAGAACGTTTCTCTTAGGAAAGTAGGGCATTCTAGCAGTTCGGATCATAGGAAGTTTTTTTTTTTTGTCATGTCCGTGAAGGTTTTTAAGGAGAGTAGAACGTTCCCTGTGCTTTATTTCTCTAAAAAAAACTTAAAAAGTAGGAAAACTTATATCTAAATTTGAACTTTGCACAAACCTACCTTTTAGGCCTACAAACACCTCAGCCATCAGGAGTCTATAGTGACTTAACGTCAAAAGAAGAGGACACCATTACTAGACTTCAACTGATGGGTTCCATATAATGCTATAACATTAACATTGATATCAAATATCTAACAAGCAACACTACAGTAGCGATTTCTCCACCTGAAGACCATTTGTTATACAAACACATAAAATACCATAAAATATAGATGTGGTGGAGAGATGTCCATAACGTTTGGTCATGTGAAGTAGAAAGTTTCTCTTAGGAAAGTAGGGCATTCTAGGAGTTCAGATCATAGGAAGTTTTTTCTTTGTCATGTTCGTGAAGGTTCTTAAGGAGAGTAGAACGTTCCTTGTGCTTTATTTCTCTAAAAAAAACTTATATCTAAATTTGAACTTTGCACAAACCTACCTTTTAGGCCTACAAACACCTCAGCCATTTGGAGTCTATAGTGACTTAACGTCAAAAGAAGAGGACACCATTACTAGACTTCAACTGATGGGTTCCATATAATGCTACAACATTAACATTGATATCAAATATCTAACAAGCAACACTACAGTAGCGATTTCCCCATCTGAAGACCATTTGTTATACAAAAACATAAAATACCATAAAATATAGATGTGATGGAGAGATGTCCATAACGTTTGGTCATATGAAGTAGAAAGTTTCTCTTGGGAAAGTAGGGCATTCTAGGAGTTCAGATCATAGGAAGTTTTTTCTTTGTCATGTCCGTGAAGGTTCTTGGGGTATAACTGGTAAGTGTTTGGGGGGGATGAGCAGCTAGTAGAAGGTTTTTTTACCTTGATGGTATAACCGGTAGTGGTCACAATCAGCTGGACCTGTTCTAGAATATTGAAGACCACTCATCCAAGCAGTTCCTATAATTGAAAAAGTTACCCAAAACATCTTTTACATTGAAGAAAAAAAATCCAATTATATGTGACTAACTACTATATTTGATATTCTCGAAGTCATAGACAATATCTCTGGGATGATTTGTGATCAGGAACGTTACCTTGCCCTATCACACGAGGCACAAATGGACATCTACCGATGTAACGGCAGCTCAACGTGTGTTCGTTCTGTCTGCGCAGGTACCAGTACACCTCCCACTCTTGCAGCCACACCAGTATCAGCCATCCCTGCCACATTGGGAGTAAACGGCTATAGCGCAGTGCCCACGCAGAGCAGCGTTCAGCCCAGCTCGGAGGCTATCTACACCAATGGCCTTCACCCGTACCCAGGTAATACTGGTATGTATGATATTCCCCCCGCGTTAGTCTACCTGCTATGCCTTGGCAAAAAGTCTTCATGGAATGCTCTATTGTCTTATTCCTGCAGCCCAGAGTCCAGTGACCCAACTGGACCCCCTACAGCAAGCCTACGCCGGCATGCAGCACTACACAGGTAAACAACAGGTGTTGGGTGAAATGGAATATTGCAGGAGCTGGACTACCTCTTTCTTTGAGGGGGGGGGGGGGGGTGCTTGTGATGCCTGAGGTTATTTTTAGTTGGCAGCAAATAGGGTTGAAACCAATAAGGCAAGGGAATGCATCTAACTAATGCCGCGTACACACGATCGGAATTCTCGTCGGAAAAAACTCTGACGGTTTTTCCGACGGAATTCCGCTCAAGCTGCGTTGCCTACACACGATCACACCAAATTCCGACGGTCAGTAACACAGCGGCATAAAACACGTTCGACTGCACTATAAAAGGGAAGTTTAATGCTTCCGAGCATGCGTCGAATTGTTTCCGAGCATGTGTCGGAATTTTGCGTGTCGGAATTGCATACACACGATCGGAAAATCCGATAGAAAGGTTTTCCGTCGGAAAAATTGAGAACAGGTTCTCAATTCAAAGTCCGTCGGAAATTCCGACAGAAAAAGACCGTTGGGCATACACACGGTCGGAAAATCAGATGAAAAGCTCCCATCGTACTCCGACCGTGTGTACGCCGCATTTGGCTTTTTTCTCCAGCAGGAACGCGGGGGAACGCAGTTCTGGCGCCTCCAGCACTGAATGTATGCAATGGCAATGGCTGCTGGGGTGTGCTGGAGGGTCTGTTGATGCTAGCTGCTGGGGGCTCTATTGTTGTGGGAGGGTCTTATGTTGCTAGGGGGATCAGTTGTTGAAGGGGGATCTACTGTTGGGGGACAGGTCTACTGATGTTGGCTGTTGGGAGATCTATTGTTTCTTAGGCGTCTATTGTTTAGGGTGAAGATCTATTGTTGTTAGAGGTCTTATGTTGCTGGAGAGGGGGTCAGTTGTTGAGGGGGAATCTCCTGTTGGGGAGGGGTCTACTGATGTTGGTTGCTGGGAGATCTATTGTTTGTAGGTGGTCTGTTGTTGATGGTGGGGGTCTATTGTTGCTGGGGGGTCGGTTGTTGAGGGGGATCTACTGTGGAAGAAGGGGGCTGCAGGATATCTATTGCACCATCAGGCAGATAAATGACCAAAGAACAGTCCAAATTTTGGATTCCAGTATACTTTCTAATTTTTGCGTTTGCTTTGCAGCTGCCTATCCTGCAGCATATGGCCTGGTGAGCCCAGCATTTACGCAGCCTCCGCCATTATTACAGCAGCAACCCCCACAGCAACAGCAACAAAGAGAGGGTGAGTATGCTATATACCTTCCGGCAAATCCCTCTTCAGGACATCTAATGTAAAATAGACCCAAATTTTGATACCCGGCTGCCTTCCTTTACCTCAGGTCCGGAGGGCTGCAACATCTTTATCTACCACCTGCCCCAAGAGTTCACGGATTCGGAGATCCTTCAGATGTTCCTCCCATTCGGTAACGTCATCTCCGCCAAAGTGTTTGTAGACAGAGCCACCAATCAGAGCAAGTGCTTCGGTGAGTGCGCCTTCTATACTTGTTGGGAAAACGCCGGCCGGCTTATTGGTTAATTAGTTGCCAAATCAGTTGGAAACCTCTTCTGATGTTATTCTCTTTGTCTCACTGTCATCCCCCCACAGGCTTTGTAAGTTTTGACAATCCCGGCAGTGCCCAAGCTGCCATTCAGGCCATGAACGGTTTCCAGATTGGCATGAAGAGACTCAAAGTACAACTAAAGAGACCAAAAGATGCCAACCGGCCATATTGAGGAGTTCAGGTGGGTACTGTAAAGGCGAGAGCCAACAAAAGCTCTTGAGAACCTCACCCAAAAACTGTAGGTCAAACCCAGAAGGAGCTCTAGGTTAATATTATTGTGTAGAACTGTTAAACTTTAAGAAACTCAAAGGCCAGTTTGTCCAGGGTCAACTTTTGTCGCTGATCAGGGGAAAACTAGGAGGAGAAAGGAATTGAGAAGTAACTTTTGGGCCTTGTACGTAGCTCCACCATAAAGCGGCTGGTCGTAGGCTTGTGGTAAGGGCCTGTTGAGTGTTATCTGGTGCTGTATTGTGAGTCTGGTCCTCGTGCCTACTTCTGTCTCCTTTCCTGTTTGGAGTAGTTTGTCTTTCCATGGTTTGATTTTCCGTTCATTATCGTTTTTTTAATTGCTGTTTCCAAGTTGTACGCAGCCCAGAGAGGAAAAAAAAAAAAGGGAAGATCCAATCCCAGTGGACCTTTGACATGGTGATCGAATGAGGTCATCACTGGGCGAGGAGCCTTCCAAGTATAATTTACTGATTACAACAAGGTTCATAAGCCAACGGCATTTATAGTGAACTTCCTAAAGCTCAGGAAATAGGGGGGTGGTGTCCCCAGAGGAACATGGTTCTAGAATCTCAGTGGAATCTAATGATCTCATTAAGGTTTTGAACCTTGATCTCTGCAAAGGTACCACATTAAAGAATGGGAGAGTGAAAAATGTGATATAGGATCCTAGAAAATGTGACCTAGAAATACAAAACGAGAAGCTTGTAGCACCTGCTGAAGCTAAAGGCTTCAGGATCTCCCTGTCGCCGCTCCAGCCATGCCCCCCTTGACGCGTTTCGCCCCCAACCACCGGGGCTTGGTCACAAAGCTCCTCTGTGACCAAGCCCCAGTGGGTGGGGTAAAACGCATCAAGGGGGCTTGGCCTGGAGCAGCGCTGGCTGAGGCCATACACTGTGAGAACATTCAGGTCTCATCCTAGGCTAGAAATGCAAAAGTTTGGAGTTTGAGGAACGTTATTTTTAAAAGAAAACTATTTAAAAACTGATTTTTTTTTGGAAGCTAAGAGCTACTCTGATCCCAAGATCAAAACAACCACTAATTTATTGGGTTGCTGCAGTACTTTTCATTTTTCTTTTCTTTCCTTACATTACAAATCTCGTACATCGCCAAAATAAAAATAATGTAATATGTTTAAAACTTTTCATTTTAAATTTTAGGTCAGATAGAATTTTTTTTTTTTAATACAGAAGAATTTATGCTAGTGATCAATTAAGTTAATTTATGTGTGTCCAGATGAACCATGAATAAAAAATGAAAATAAACTGCTAAAAACAAACAGCAGGAAATAAAAAAAAAATAAAGAAAAAGAAAATAATATTTATATTAACCACATGACCAAAACAAAACAGCTTCTCTTTTTCTGCCGCTTGAAACCCGCCCACCTTTGTGCCAGGGTCCAATCAAATCATGAGATGACTCTGTCGCTCTGACGTATACCTAGCGTCCATTGGCTGCCCTGGGACTCGTAGCACCGCCCCCTTGTAAGTTGCATCCACTGGAATGACCGTGTTGTATTTTAAGACCCCTAACTACCTCACCCTCCTCCCCTTACTCTTCCTCCTCCAAAAGCCCCCCGCCCCTGAGGAGTGGCTTCAAGGGAGGTCTCGGTGGTGTTTTAGGATGCATGGAGTGCTGTGAAGTTTTTGGAGTTTATGTGCCGTGCAACACACTGACTTGTTTTACTAGGCTGTACAGGGCACCGTAAGACCCGGCCGGTGACTTCCTTTTTAAAAATGCATCCTCAGTATGTTTCCAAGACGCCTTTTTTTTCTTCTAGTGAACGTGGCCATTCGCTATTTAAAAACCTAAAACATGATAGTAGTGAACTTGTAAAATTAAGTATAATGGATCTAACCATTGTTCGAACAGTTTCCTTTAGAAAAACTCTCGTTTTCGTTTTTGAGAGTTCTCGGTCCCTCCCGAAAGCTTGAGATGGGCATCGTTGGCCAATATGCCACCTACAGTGGTCAAGACACCCAACTTAAAAAAAAAAATTTATAGCGAATGGCAAAGTAGTAAAAAACAATTAGCACAATTCTGTTGAAACAAACTTTGAGCTATCAATTTTACAAGGTGAGCTATATATTCGACAAAATCAATGTGTTCCTAAAGGTGAAAGCTTGCGGAACAAAGACCTTATGATGTCAACCAAAATTTGTTGTCTTAGCCATTTTCTGTGGATGCATTTGCTAAAAAGAGACACCTAAACTTTTGAAAAATATAAAAAAAAAAAAAAAATTGTTGGAACTTGTCTCATATTAATCAGCCTACTGAACCCCCCCACCCCCACCCCCCTCCCCCTTTTCCTCATGATCTGTAACTGTTTGGACCCCTCGCTGTGCTGATGCAACTGACAATGCTAGCTGTGGACTGTGCTTTTGCTGTTTCCCGGAATTCTCTATTTTGTCTCTGCCTTTTCTCACCCTTATAGTAGGGGGCGCAATTCTTGTAGAGGGCTATACTCTCTTTTTTTTTTGTTGCATGTGCCTTAAGTTTATGTCTTGTCCTGGTCTATAATCTATTTCTTTCCCAGCAGAACATTTTGGGCCCACCTTCTCATTTTAATCGATAGGTCAGTTTGGATTGATTAGCTCAGAATGATATTTAAAGGGATGGACAATAAAAGTGATGACACTGTTTTTGGATAAGGCCCATTGGGTTTAGAAGTGAGCATGTGTTGTAGGTTTACTAGCTCTTTATGTAAAAGAACTAAAAAAAAATACATATTCATCGATGTATTAGAAAACTTGGTGGTAGAGTTAGCCAATAAACAAGTGATGAATACACACAGTTGACCATAAAACATAAAATATACAAGGGGATTTGCAAATTTTAGATTTTGTAAGGTAAAGAGCCATGGTATGGGTCCATCATTACCTTCTGTCCATGTGTAGTCTCCATTTTTGTGTCTAGTTCACCATTCCCATCCGCTATTCCTATTGCATGTGCCATTGAGAAGTCTATTTCTGTTGTCCTTTCCGCCCCTTGATTCGCTATTGCCCCTTCTGCTCCCCCCCTCTTGGGCTTTTCTGCTCCCCTACTAGAGTGCCTGAACTCTTGGCTGTGGTCTGGGATTTGGATGCAACCAAAAGTCTGTCTTGGTGATTGGCTTGGCCCCACTTGTGGCCTTGTTCGTATTTCTGCTGTTCTGTGTCTTTCATGGGGTGATATGGGAATGTGAGATGATCTGTGAAGTATTGTATTTAAGAAATGCATTGAAACCCCTTGGATTCAATAAAAAAAGACCCTCCTAGAATATTTTTATAGTCTTGAATTGCCAGAGCACCTTGACAACAACACAGCAGAAGATGGTTTGTCACTTTGTCCTAAGCTACTGTGGTTTCCAAATTTAATAAGGTCTTCGTGAAACTTGATAAATATCGTGCCAGGCCAACAAGTGTCCAAGACGTCCATCCAAGATGGTGGTTTGCCCTTGGCGCTGTCAATTTTTGCAGCCAATGTTTCCAAAGTTCAATGATTCTAAAAGCAGTTAGGTGCAAATTTCTCAAGTTTCATCTAAAAGTTCTGAAATTTTATTGAATCCCAGGGATTAGGTTGGAGGGCTGAGGGGGGGAAGTCTAAAAAAAAAGTTTGGCTTTGGATGAAGGTTCTTGGTTTATTACAGGAATATGTTAAGCCTTTTGGACCACCAGGATGCCACTTCTAGACATGAGGAATGGCAGTCAAGCCCCTTCTGTCCAGTGTGGCCGCTCCAGGAGTATCTTCTGTGAATGGATGTGTGTCTGTTCTGTGACTTTATCTCCTCGTCCATCTGGTCTTTTTTGAATCCTGGGTGAGATAACCATGAAAATCATGGAGACCCATCTAAGTGCTCATGTTTTGATGAACATCTCCTATCTAATTTGGTCTGTCTAAAAACAGAATGGTGCACCCAAAACATTGATAGGGCAGGATATTGCCGTGGTGATAGTCCTTATCGCCTAAGAACCAAGCGAAGGAACAGCATTATTCATGGTGATGGCACGGTCTCGAGATATGGTTTCTTCTAAAATCAGCCAAGTATGACAACAATTGGACTCCAAGCAAAAACAGAAAGTTGAGTACAATTATCAAGAGATCCTCTTGTCCTGAAGAGGAGGGCTAGACCTTTGTAATGTATCACTGGTGACTACAGTACTCAACTTTTTGTTTTGCTTTGGGGCCTATAGTTCATTGATTGCCAAATTTTGAGAGAACTGACAATTTTTGAGGAATTCCTCTACTTTGCTAAGGAGTTACCACGTCCCACTGGAATGATTTTCCTTCCAAACTGTATTTCTAAAGCAATGGCAAGGTATGGTTTGGAGATATCATGGTTTCTTCTGACATCGGCCAAGGATGATCATAGTTAGACTCCAAGCAAAAGCAGAAAATTGAGTACAATTTTTGAGAGATCCTCTTGTCCTGTAGAGGAAGGCAAGACCTTAGTAACATATCACTGGCGACTACAGTACTCAAATTTTTGGTTTACTTTGGGGCATATTGTCCATTGTTTGCCAAATTTTTAGAGAACTGACAATTTTTGAGGAATTCCTCTACTCTGCTAAGGAGTTTCTATGTACCACTGGAATGATTTTACTTCCAAACTGTTTTTCTGAAGTGATGGCACGTTATAGTTTGGAGATATCATCGTTTCTTCTGACATTGGCCAAGCATGACCACAATTGGACTCCAAGCGAAAGCAGAAAATTGAGTACATCTTTTTGAAATTTTTTCGAGAGACCCTCTTGCCCTGAAGGGGAGGGCTAGACCTTTGTAGCATATAACTGGTGACTGCTTTACTCAACTTTTTGGTTTGCTTTGGGACCTATTGTTAATTGTTTGCCAAATTTTAAATAAACTTTCCGAGAGATCCTCTTGTCCTGAAGAGGAGGGCTAGATCTTTGTAACGTATCACTGGCGACTACAGCGCTCAACTTTTTGGTTTGCTTTGGGGCCTATTGTTCATTGTTTGCCACATTTTAGAGGACTGACAATTTTTAAGGAATTCCTCAACTCTGCTGAGTTTCTACATACCACTGGAATGATTTTCCTTCCAAACTGTGTTTCTGAAGTGATGGCACGGTATGGTTTGGAGACATCATAGTTTCTTCTGACTTCGCCCAAGAACGACCACAACTGGACTCCAAGCGAAAGCAGAAAATTTAGTACAATTTTCGTGAGATCCTCTTGTCCTGTAGAGGAAGGCAAAACCTTAGTAACATATCACTGGCGACTACAGTACTCAAATTTTTGGTTTACTTTGGGGCATATTGTCCATTGTTTGCCAAATTTTTAGAGAACTGACAATTTTTGAGGAATTCCTCTACTCTGCTAAGGAGTTTCTACGTACCACTGGAATGATTTTCCTTCCAAACTGTGTTTCTGAAGTGATGGCACGGTATGGTTTGGAGATATCATAGTTTCTTCTGACTTCGCCCAAGGACGACCACAACTGGACTCCAAGCGAAACTGTTTTTCTGAAGTGATGGCACATTATAGTTTGGAGATATCACATTTCTTCTGACATTGGCCAAGCATGACCACAATTGGACTCCAAGCGAAAGCAGAAAATTGAGTACATCTTTTTGAATTTTTTTTCGAGAGATCCTCTTACCCTGAAAAGGAGGGCTAGACCTTTGTAGCATATAACTGGTGACTGCTTTACTCAACTTTTTGGTTTGCTTTGGGACCTATTGTTAATTGTTTGCCAAATTTTAAATAAACTTTTCGAGAGATCCTCTTGTCCTGAAGAGGAGGGCTAGATCTTTGTAACATATCACTGGCGACCACAGCGCTCAACTTTTTGGTTTGCTTTGGGGCCTATTGTTCATTGTTTTAGAGGACTGACAATTTTTGAGGAAGTCCTCAACTCTGCTAAGGAGTTTCTACGTACCACTGGAATGATTTTCCTTCCAAACTGTGTTTCTGAAGTGATGGCACGGTATTGGTTTGGAGATATCATAGTTTCTTCTGACTTCGCCCAAGGACGACCACAACTGGACTCCAAGCGAAAGCAGAAAATTTAGTAAGATTTTCGTGAGATCCTCCTATCCTGACGAGGAGGCCTAGACCTTTGTAATGTATCACTGGCGTCTACAGTACTCAAATTTTTAGAGAACTGACAATTTTTGAGAAATTCCTCTACTCTGCTAAGGAGTTTCTACGTACCACTGGAATGATTTTCCTTCCAAACTGTGTTTCTGAAGTGATGGCAAAGTTTTCTTCTGACTTCGCCCAAGGATGACCAAAACTGGACTGACAACTGTGTTTCTGAAGTGATGGCACGGTATTGGTTTGGAGATATCATAGTTTCTTCTGACTTCGCCCAAGGACGACCACAACTGGACTCCAAGCGAAAGCAGAAAATTTAGTAAGATTTTCGTGAGATCCTCCTATCCTGACGAGGAGGCCTAGACCTTTGTAATGTATCACTGGCGTCTACAGTACTCAAATTTTTGGTTTACTTTGGGGCATATTGTCCATTGTTTGCCAAATTTTTAGAGAACTGACAATTTTTGAGAAATTCCTCTACTCTGCTAAGGAGTTTCTACGTACCACTGGAATGATTTTCCTTCCAAACTGTGTTTCTGAAGTGATGGCACGGTATGGTTTGGAGATATCATAGTTTCTTCTGACTTCGCCCAAGGATGACCAAAACTGGACTCCAAGCGAAACTGTTTTTCTGAAGTGATGGCACATTATAGTTTGGAGATATCACATTTCTTCTGACATTGGCCAAGCATGACCACAATTGGACTCCAAGCGAAAGCAGAAAATTGAGTACATCTTTTTGAAATTTTTTTCGAGAGATCCTCTTACCCTGAAAAGGAGGGCTAGACCTTTGTAGCATATAACTGGTGACTGCTTTACTCAACTTTTTGGTTTGCTTTGGGACCTATTGTTAATTGTTTGCCAAATTTTAAATAAACTTTTCGAGAGATCCTCTTGTCCTGAAGAGGAGGGCTAGATCTTTGTAACGTATCACTGGCGACTACAGCGCTCAACTTTTTGGTTTGCTTTGGGGCCTATTGTTCATTGTTTGCCACATTTTAGAGGACTGACAATTTTTAAGGAATTCCTCAACTCTGCTGAGTTTCTACATACCACTGGAATGATTTTCCTTCCAAACTGTGTTTCTGAAGTGATGGCACGGTATGGTTTGGAGACATCATAGTTTCTTCTGACTTCGCCCAAGAACGACCACAACTGGACTCCAAGCGAAAGCAGAAAATTGAGTACAATTTTCGTGAGATCCTCTTGTCCTGTAGAGGAAGGCAAAACCTTAGTAACATATCACTGGCGACTACAGTACTCAAATTTTTGGTTTACTTTGGGGCATATTGTCCATTGTTTGCCAAATTTTTAGAGAACTGACAATTTTTGAGAAATTCCTCTACTCTGCTAAGGAGTTTCTACGTACCACTGGAATGATTTTCCTTCCAAACTGTGTTTCTGAAGTGATGGCACGGTATGGTTTGGAGATATCATAGTTTCTTCTGACTTCGCCCAAGGATGACCAAAACTGGACTCCAAGCGAAACTGTTTTTCTGAAGTGATGGCACATTATAGTTTGGAGATATCACATTTCTTCTAACATTGGCCAAGCATGACCACAATTGGACTCCAAGCGAAAGCAGAAAATTGAGTACATCTTTTTGAATTTTTTTTTGAGAGATCCTCTTACCCTGAAAAGGAGGGCTAGACCTTTGTAGCATATAACTGGTGACTGCTTTACTCAACTTTTTGGTTTGCTTTGGGACCTATTGTTAATTGTTTGCCAAATTTGAAATAAACTTTTCGAGAGATCCTCTTGTCCTGAAGAGGAGGGCTAGATCTTTGTAACGTATCACTGGCGACTACAGCGCTCAACTTTTTGGTTTGCTTTGGGGCCTATTGTTCATTGTTTTAGAGGACTGACAATTTTTGAGGAATTCCTCAACTCTGCTAAGGAGTTTCTACGTACCACTGGAATGATTTTCCTTCCAAACTGTGTTTCTGAAGTGATGGCACGGTATTGGTTTGTAGATATCATAGTTTCTTCTGACTTCGCCCAAGGACGACCACAACTGGACTCCAAGCGAAAGCAAAAAATTTAGTAAAATTTTCGTGAGATCCTCCTATCCTGAAGAGGAGGCCTAGACCTTTGTAATGTATCACTGGCGTCTACAGTACTCTGACTTTTTGGTTTGCTTTGGGGCCTATTCATTGTTTGCCAAATTTTTAGAGGACTGACAATTTTTGAGGAATTTCTCTACTCTGCTAAGGAGATTCTACGTATCGCTTTGATGATTTTCCTTCCAAACTGTATTTCTGAAGGGTCTAAAAATGCGAATTCCAATGCTAATGCTCAACTTTTTGATATTTTATTACTACAAAAATCTTAGACAATTAGTTCCCCCTTAGATCTTAGTAGAGGTGCACCTAAAGCAAAAAATTGAATCATTTACTTAAATTTTTTTTTTTTTTTGTGGATTTCTCAAATTAAGCCAGAATCTCCACAGGATTCAAACCCAGAAAGAGGAGACGGTAGAAGGCATGTCCAAATGGTGATTTATGCTGTGAGCTTTTAATTAATGATTTACCCTTAATAATTATTTTTTTTCTTCTTTTTTCAGCAGGTGTACCTGATTTGGGGGTCCTGCCCCTCCCCACTCCCTTTTTCTTTCCACACCTCGCAAAGGACTCCCCCAAAAAAAAAAAATTCCTTTTACTGCTGCTGGACCAAGACAGACGTTTTTCAGGGGAATTAAAAAAAAAAAAAATCTTAAAACTGTTAAATCCAGTCAGATCGCCCAAGCTTTAACCAGCAAGGACCTCTGAACTCAAACCCACCGTTCTCTCCCTTCCCCCCACTTCCCCCTCTCGGAGAGGCGGCAACATGGAACATTCCTGGATCTGCACATACACGCGTGTTACCGAAGCGGGCAGGGTACGTTTCCGCTTCCAAGCTCCGCAAGCTGGGCGCTGGATTTATTTTTTAAACGTTGAGCAAAAATTGGAAAAAAAAATGGAAAAAAAAAAAAAAACTGAAAAAAATTACCGAATTAAGGAAAAAAAAATTAAATAAAAATAAAGCGGCGGAAGTCTCTGCTGCGGACTGATAATATGAGTAGTTGAACGGCACAGGATCCATTTTTAGGAATAAGGTTCCTTTTTTTCTCTTTATTTTTTTTTCCTCAGCGATTCTTGTAAAAAAACAAAAAAAAAACAAACAAAAAAAATAAAAAAATAAAAGAGAGAGAGAGAGAAAAATTCAATTCCCATACTTCACGGACATCCGCAGAATTCTAAGAACGCGTTTATGCAGGTAGAGCGAATATTTTACGAGAAGAGGATAAAAAAACGGCTCTGATAAACTGGTTGTCAAGGAGAGCGCGGAGGCGGTTCCCCCCCCCTTTCTTCGCCCGTCTCGTACGTCAGGGCTGCTGTGTAAATAGTAATTGGACGGAGGTTGCGGGATTCAGTGCAATATCTCCTTATCGTTCACATCTCACGTTCTGGCTGGTGTCGTTTTTCTAGCGCCCCCCTACCCGCGATCCCGGATACAGATTTCCCCCCCTTGCATGAAGAACATCACCAGCAACCAACAGCGGAAATTTATCTTGGTGGGTGGGGCAAGTTAAAGCATGACCCCCAACTTCGTTTTAAAGGTCTTGAAGATGATTAAGTTCAGTTTTGGATGGACAACGGTGGCATGAATTTCTTACTGGCTTCTTATATCTCTCGGGAGGCTCCAGTGGTAAGATTTGCCCCTCCTCCCAGTATGGGAAGATTTTCTGCAGTAGGGTGTCCCTGCCCCTCCCACAATGTTGAGATTTCCGTCCAGTAGGGTGTCCCTGCCCTTCCCACAATGGGGAGAATTCCCTTTCATTAGTGTTCTGCCCCTCCCACAATGGGGAGATTTCCCCCAGTAGTTTGTGTCTCTGCCCCTCCCACAATAGAAAGATTTTCCTGCAGTAGGGTGTCCCTGCCCCTCCCACAATGGGGAGAATTCCCTTTCATTAGAGTGTTCTGCCCCTCCCACAATGGGAAGATTTCCCCCAGTAGTTTGTGTCTCTGCCCCTCCCACAATGGTGAGATTTCCTGCAGTAGGGTGTCCCTGCCCTTCCCACAATGGGGAGACTTCCCTTTCATTAGTGTTCTGCCCCTCCCACAATGGGGAGATTTCCTCCAGTAGTTTGTGTCTCTGCCCTTCCCACAATGGTGAGATTTCCTGCAGTATTTGGTGTCTCTGCCCCTCCCACAATGGCAAATTGTTTCTTCAGTAGTTTGTATCTTTGCTCCTCCAACAATGGGGAGACTTCCCCCAGTAGTTTGGGTCTCTACCCCTCCCACAATGGTGAGATTTCCATAGGTAGTGTCTCTGCCCCTCCCACAATGGTGAGATTTCCATAGGTAGTGTCTCTGCCCCTCCCACAATGGGGAGATTTCCCCCAGTAGTTTTTGTCTCTGCCCCTCCCACAGTGGTGAGATTTCCTGCAGTAGGGTGTCCCTGCCCTTCCCACAATCGGGAGACTTTCCTTTCATTAGAGTGTCTCTGCCCCTTCCACAATGGGGATATTTCCCCCAGTTGTTGGTGTCTCTGCCCCTCCCATAATGGGGAGATTTCCTCCAATAGTTTGTGTCTCTGCCTCTCCCACAATGGTGAGATTTTCCCCTAGTAGTTTCTGTCTCTGCCCCTCCCACAATGGTGAGATTTCCATAGGTAGTATGTCTGCCCCTCCCACAATGGAGAATTTTTTCTTCAGTAGTTTATATCTTTGCCCCTCCCACAATGGTGAGATTTCCATAGGTAGTGTCTCTGCCCCTCCCACAATGGAGAATTTTTTCTTCAGTAGTTTGTATCTCTGCCCCCTCCCACAATGGTTAGATTTTCAAAGGTAGTCTCTGCCCCCCCCCCCCTTTGGACTACCAATAGTATAAGGAATCCATCAAAGAAGGGTGATGCCATCATTGGTGTTGTAATGGTGGCAAGTGGACCAACCTGAGAATTCTGGGGGTGGTATTTTGCTCCCGGAGATATAAGGAGCCAGCACGTCATTCAGTCTGGCAGCCGCCATGCCACGTTGAGATACCAGTTTAATGTGGACTTTCCCTTCAAGTATGGAATTGTGGAGCAGCATCAACATGTTACATTGGCACCACCTGCTGGCCGAAAGAGGGAGATACCCAGAACGGTGGTGACAACCTGAAACGGCAGTTATAGAAAAGTCACCCCATCCACCGGCTGAGGGGGGGGGGGTGCCTCAGCCAATCGGCGTCTCAATACGCCTAACGGACCTACCGGTGAGCCAGATCTACGACTGTATTCTGCTTTAACCCTTTCAAAAAGCCCCCCCCCCCCAACCCCCTTTTTCCTCCAAAACGCCATGGGACCGCACTCCTCTCGTGTAACCGTAGGACATAGGATCGATTATTTTTTATTTTTTTTTGGTTTCTAGCAGGGAGAGTTAAAAACAAAAAAATTTAAAAATATATAAATATATATTTATGTCTTTAAATAATTTTGTTGCAATGGATGGTGGGGTGAGCCAAAAAAAATAAAATACACACTGCATATCAGAGGTCAGAGGTCGTGGCTGGCCAATCAACGGCTCACTTTTTTTTTTTTTGCTCAGAAAGATGGAATATGTTTACAGTATCTATAAAAAAAAATAAAAAAATAAAAAAAAAAACTCCCCGGAACTGTACAGAACTTGTGCGTCTCCGACATTTTATCGTCAGACTCTAGGAAATGTTTTTTTTTTTTTTCTGTGGGAGCGGGTTAAAGGGTATTTTAATATAAATGGGGGAGGGAGGCGGAAAGTGGGGTATAAACAGACTAATTCCTGGTGATTATATAAGGCATAACTTATTTCTTATTTATTCATGTTTATTTTGAATTATTTAATTTTTTTTTTTTCTGTTTAAATGAAATAAATTTGATGACTAGTGAGTGCTTCTTGTGTCTATTTTCACCTTTAATTGCAATTAAAAAAAAAATACATTGCAATTAACCAACTCAATTTTTTTAATTGAAATCACATTTTAATTTAAAGCGAATTGCAACTAACTAATTCATTTTTTTATTTTTTTGCAAAGTTTTTGGGTTCGTTGTACTTCTGGTAATATCAGTGCAATTGACCAATTTTATTTTTAACATACATTTAAAATAACCACATTTTTTAATTTTTGGATTATGTGCACTTCTGTTAATATCAGTGACCAATTTTGTTTCTAAAACACATTGCAATCAACAAACTCTTTTTTGTTTTATGTTTTTTTTTTTTTACTTCTGTTAATATCAGTGCAATTGACCATTTAAAAAAAATAAAAATACAATGCAATTAACCAACTAAATATTTTAATACGTTTTAATTTTTTTAGACTTGTACTTCTATTAATATAATTGAAATCAACCAATTTGCAAATTGCAATTAACCAATTCATTTTTTTGCAAAGTATTTGGATTCTTTGTACTTCTGTTAATATCAGTACAATTAACCATTTTTTTTTTAAAAATACATTGCAATTAACCAACTCAATTTTTTAATTGAAATCAAATTTTAATTTAAAGCAAATTGCAACTAACCAATTCATTTTTTTTTTTTTTGCAAAGTTTTTGGGTTCGTTGAACTTCTGGTAATATCATTGCAATTGACCAATTTTTATTTTTAACATACATTTAAAATAACCACATTTTTTATTTTTGGATTATGTGCACTTCTGTTAATATCAGTGACCAATTTTGTTTCTAAAACACATTGCAATCAACAAACTCTTATTTGTTTTATGTTTTTTTTTTTTACTTAATGTTAATATCAGTGCAAAAAAAAAAAAATACATTGCAATTAACCAACTAAATATTTTAATACTTTTTAATTTTTTTGGACTTGTACTTCTATTAATATAATTGAAATTCAAAAAATTAGCAAATTGCAATTAATCAATTCATTTTTTTTGCAAAGTATTTGGATTCTTTGTACTTCTGTTAATATCAGTGATACTAAGCAATTTAAAAAAAATTGGTTGATTGTAATGTGTTTAAAAAAACTAAATTGGTTATTTGCACTGATATTAACAGCAGTACAAAGATAATAATAATAATTGGTTAGTTTAAATATATTTTAAAATAAAAAACGGTTAATTGAAACTATATTAATAAAAGCACAAGTCTAAAAATTAAAAATGTGACACCAACAAAAGGTCATCAATGACGGGGCATAATTCTTGCCTCTGATACCAACGACGTGCCACCATTCCCCCCACTGACACCAACAAAAGGTCATCAATGACGGGGCATAATTCTTTCCATTGATACCAACGATGGGCCACCATTCCCCCCACTGACACCAACAAAAGGGCACAATTCCTACCACTGACACAGACGATGGGGCTAAATTTCTCCCACTGAGACTAACAATGGGGCAGAATGTATCGTACTGACACCAATGATGGGGCAGAATTTCTTCCATTGACACCAATGATGGGGCACTATTCCTTCTACTGACACCAACAATGGGGCATAATTCCCATCACTGACACCAGCAATAGGGCATTATTCCTCCCACTGACACTATAAAAAGGGCAAAATTCCCATCACTGACACCAGCAATAGGGCATTATTCCTCCCACTGACACTATAAAAAGGGCAAAATTCCTCCCACTGATACCAACGACGTGCCACCATTCCCCCCAATGACACCAACAAAAGGTCATCAATGACGGGGCATAATTCTTTCCATTGATACCAACGACGGGCCACCATTCCCCCCAATGACACCAACAAAGGGTCATCAATGACGGGGCATAATTTCTTCCATTGATACCACGACGGGCCACCATTCCCCCCAATGACACCAACAAAAGGTCATCAATGACGGGGCATAATTCTTGCCTCTGATACCAACGACGTGCCACCATTCCCCCCAATGACACAAACAAAAGGTCATCAATGACGGGGCATAATTCCTTCCATTGATACCAATGACGTGCCACCATTCCCCCCCACTGACACCAACAAAAGGTCATCAATGATGGGGCATAATTCCTTCCATTGATACCAACGACGGGCCACCATCCCCCCCCCCCCCACTGACACCAACAAAAGGTCATCAATGACGGGGCATAATTCTTTCCATTGATACCAACGACGGGCCACCATCCCCCCCCCCCCCCCCCCCACTGACACCAACAAAAGGTCATCAATGACGGGGCATAATTCTTTCCATTGATACCAACGATGGGCCACCATTCCCCCCACTGACACCAACAAAAGGGCACAATTCCTACCACTGACACAATGACGATGGGGCTAAATTTCTCCCACTGAGACTAACAATGGGGCAGAATGTATCGTACTGACGCCAATGATGGGGCAAATTTTCTTCCATTGACACCAACGATGGGGCACTATTCCTTCCACCCACACTATCAAAAGGGCAAAATTCCTCCCACTGACACCAACTATGGGGCACTATTCCTTTCATTGACACCAACGATGTCATCAATTGACGGGGCATAATTCCTTCCATTGATACCAACGACAGGCCACCATTCCCCCCAATGACACCAACAAAAGGTCATCAATGACGGGGCATGATTCATTCCATTTATACCAATGACGGGCCACCATCCCCCCCCCCACTGACACCAACTATGGGGCACTATTCCTTTCATTGACATCAACGATGTCAGGTGCTTGAGCATTGGATGTTAGTAGAACCACGATGGAATGCACTATAGCGGGGGGGGGGGGGGTCTCTCAGTTGGGTTGCTCCAGAAGCTACTAGAGGTTCCTTGAGACGTGAGCAACTTCTGCCTCTCAGATAAGGTCACCATTGATCTTTTTAGCTATCTGTAAGTAATTCTTCCCAATGACCACAAGTTGTAGGGAAGATTCTTCCCCCTGACCGTCACACTAATGTGCCATGGGTTGTAGATTTAGTCATTTCAGCAGGGCTTCCCCCCCGAGACTGAAAAGCTATTTCAAGGGTTCCTCTGTGGTGAAAAGGTTGAGGAAGGCTCCACTCGAGGATCCTAGGCCTGATAAAGACCAGCTAAGGGCACTAAGAATGGCTGGCCGAGTCCATCAAGAGTCATCCATTGATCAATCCCAAAGAGTGAGGCTTTTTTTCTGTCGAAACATGTTGGGTGTATTTGATGTTCTTAACCAATAAGCATTTCAAAAAGACCTTTTAAGTGATATGAACATTTGTACTAAGTGCCCCTCCAGTATACATCCAAGAGAACGGCAAAGGGCCCAGGACACCAGGGGTGACATGGCCTGTCCAGGAGAGCTCCCTCAGGGGTTTGAGCTCTTAGGTCCATCACACCAGAAACCCCGCAGACCGGCTTACCTTCTCAACCATCTCCTCCTCCTGCAGAACAAGGTGTTCATCCTCCTATTTCCTGAGAGGGAGAGTTACTGATTAAATGAAAAGCCACCACAATCATTCCAACGTAAGGCTCTACAATTCACAGGAAGTAGAGGAGACCTCTGGGCCATTATGTTTCTTGACTACATAAACGTCCCAAATAAAAAAAAAAAAGGAGAAAGTGAGCTAAAGCCCGACAATCGGTTGATATATGAGATGGATAGATGAATTATTTGTACATCTGGATGTGGAGTGGTCTCAGAGGAAGAGTTGGCATGGTGGTCTCCTCCACGAGGCAGAGTCAAAAGAGTTGGCATGGTGGTCTCCTCCATAAAGCAGTGTGAGGAATAGCGCCCCATCCTTGGTGTCATTGGGAGGAATAGTGCCCCATTATTGGTGGCAGTGGGAGGAATAGCGCCCCATCCTTGGTTTCATTTGGAGGAATAGTGCCCCATCATTGGTATCAGGGAGGAATAGTGCCCCATACTTGGTGTCATTGGGAGAAATAGTGCCCCATACTTGGTGTCATTGGGAGGAATATTGCCCCATCATTGGTGTCCTTGGGAGGAATTGTTCCCCATCATTGGTGTCATTGGGAGGAATAGTGACCCATCCTTGGTGTCATTGTGAGGAATTGTCCCCCGTCATTGGGAGGAATAGTGCCTCATCACTGGTGTCAGTGGGAGGAATTGTGCCCCATCATTGGTGTCAGTGGGAGGAATTGTGCCCCATCATTGGTGTCAGTGGGAGGAATTGTGCCCCATCATTGGTGTCAGTGGGAGGAATAGTGCCCCATCATTGGTGTCATTGGGAGGAATAGTGACCCATCCTTGGTGTCATTGTGAGGAATTGTCCCCCGTCATTGGGAGGAATAGTGCCCCATCACTGGTGTCAGTGGGAGGAATTGTGCCCCATCATTGGTGTCAGTGGGAGGAATTGTGCCCCATCATTGGTGTCAGTGGGAGGAATTGTGCCCCATCATTGGTGTCAGTGGGAGAAATTGTGCCCCATCATTGGTGTCAGTGGGAGGAATAGTGCCCCAAGGGTCGGATATAAGCAAGCAAAGGGCCACAGTTTGGAGACCACTGATCTAGAGAGTACCCCACCACCAATTAGGTTGAAGATAAAGAGGAGCCGGTGGCGCTCCTTAAATCATCAGCATCTACCGTGTGCCGAGATGTCACCCGATTTCATATTTGTCATTGTCAGTCGGTGATATTTTGGCGCATGACTCGGCTAAATTACCCGCACATCAAACCGGTTCAGCCGGTTCCCTTTGCTGATGAAAAATGCAACAAAACGTTTCCAAAAATAGTCAGAAGACCTCCGGGAAGGGAGGAGCCCCGTCACCGCGTCATACAAAAGTACCAACAAATGAGAGAGAGAGAGAGAGAGAGAGAGAGAGAGAGAGAGAGAGAGAGAGAGAGAGAGAGAGAAAGAGAGAGAGAGAGAGAAAGAGAGAGAGAGAGAGAGAGAGAGAAAGAGAGAGAGAGAGAGAGAGAGAGAGAGAGCCTTCAGAGATCATAAAATTGTGTCCCGTGCTTCTTAAATATCATAAAGATCGGTCCATAGAATATATTCGATCGTATAAAGTCTTCCGTGCAATAAAAAAAATCTTCAAAAAAACACATTCAAAGTTACGAAACAAGAAGAAATCCCGCCTCCAAAGAAAGCAAAGAGCGTGCTCCGCCTCCTGTGCCAAAACCACCACCGGAATCCACCAAATAACCCACCAGAGATAAATGCCCATTCACTCACCGCACACTTTATTAGGTCCACCTTGCTAGTAGTGAGTTGGACCCAGGGCTGTCTTTAAGGCGGGGCAAACGGGGGAAGCCGCCTCGGGCCCAATCATTGTTGTGTGGCCCAAAGCAGCTGCCCCTAGAGCCCCCGCCACCCTGCGCCCACACTGACTGGCACCTGCCTGCTATGAAGGGGGAAGGGAAGAGCCACACAGGCTCAACTTATCTCAGGTGAGACCCACATACAGGGCACACACCAGGCGGGCACCTTAACCCCTACACTGCCGGGAGGGGATCACGGTTTTCCTCACTACGGTAACTATTGTCACTCCTTGGGGGGTTTCCATTCTATGTCTCTCTACGACAGGAGGGGCCCCTGGACTGGAAGTAGTAGTGTCCCTCTATAGAGGGGCTGCTGGACTGGAGGTAGCAGTCCCTCTATGGAGTGGCTCCTGGACTGGAGGTAGTAGTACCTTTATGGAGGGGCCCCTAAACTGGAGGTAGCAGTCCCTCTATGGAGTGGCTCCTGGACTGGAGGTAGTAGTACCTTTATGGAGGGGCCCCTAAACTGGAGGTAGCAGTCCCTCTATGGAGGGGCCCCTGGACTGGAAGTAGTAGTGTCCCTCTATGGAGGGGCCCCTGGACTGGAAGTAGTAGTGTCCCTCTATAGAGGGGCTGCTGGACTGGAGGTAGTAGTGTCCCTCTATGGAGTGGCTCCTGGACTGGAGGTAGTAGTACCTTTATGGTGGGCCCCCTAAACCCGAGGTAGCAGTCCCTCTATGGAGGGGCCCCTGGACTGGAGGTAGCAGTCCCTCTATGGATTGTCCCCTGGACTGGAACTAGCAGTCCATCTATGAAGGGGCCCCTGGAGTAGAGGTATTAGTGTCCCTCTGTGGAGCGGCCCCTGGACTGGAGGTAGTAGTGTCCCTCTATAGAGGGGCTCCTGGACTGGAGGTAGTAGTACCTCTATGGAGGGGCCCCTGGACTGGAGGTAGCAGTCCCTCTATGGAGGCGCCCCTGGACTGGAGGTAGCAGTCCCCCTCTATAGAGGGGGCCCTGGACTGGAGGTAGCAGTGCCTCTATGGATTGGCCCCTGGACTGGAACTAGCAGTCCCACTATAGAGGGGCCCCTGGAGTAGAGGTATTAATGTCCCTCTGTGGAGGGGCCCCTGGACTGGAGGTAGTAGTGTCCCTCTATAGAGGGGGCCCTGGACTGGAGGTAGCAGTGCCTCTACGGATTGGCCCCTGGACTGGAACTAGCAGTCCCTCTATGGAGGGGCCCCTGGACTGGAGGTAGTCATCTCTCAATGAAGGGGCCACTGGACTGGAAGTAACAGCCTCCAAGGAGTGGCTCCTGGACTGAAAATAGCAGTCTCTCTTTGGTGGGCCTCCATAGGGAGACTGCCACCTCCAGTTCAGGGGCCCCCATCATAGGGAGACTGCTACCTCCAGTCCTGGCACCTCTTCATAAGAAGACTGCTACCTCCAGTCCAGGGGACACTCCATAGGGAGACTGCCACGTTCTGTCCAGGGGAACCTCCATAGAGAGATTGCCACATTTACTTCTAGCAATCAATGAGTAAGTGGTAATGATTAACAGTAACCAATAGCAACCCATCAGTGAGCAGTAATGATGTGCAGTAACCTGTAGCAACCAATCAATGAGTGGTATTGATGTGCAGTAACATCTAGCAACCAATCAGCAAGCAGAAATGCACAGTAACCTCTAGCAACCAATCAGTGAGTGGCAATGATGTGCTGTAACCTCTGGCAACCAATCGCAATTATTGCCTGATCTGCTGCAGTAAACTGATTTTCAGTCTAGCTGCTATTTTTATTTTATGTATCAGAGCAGGTGGAAAGCGAAATTGCATGGGGGGGGGGGGGGGTCCAAGAAAATGTCCAAAAGAGCCCAATCAGTATTAAAGATGGCCCTGGGACTTGGACCCCCTTTTGCCTTCATTCTTGGTGGCATAGATACATCAAGGTGTTGGAAACGTTCCTCTGAGATTTTGGTCCATAGTGACATGATAGCATCACACAGTTGCTGCAGATTTGTCGGCTGCCCATCCATGATGCCAATTCCACAACATCCCAAAGGTTTTATAAGGGTTCCTCCACGATACAAAAAGGTTTTGGAAAGGCTGGTGTAGGGTTAACTTAGCCTCAAAGAGAGACAGATGTTCCAGCCACCACCACCCAGACTCCCCTCTTTGGAATGATGGACAGGTTGACAGAGGCCTACCGAGGTCTTGAGCTTCAGTAGGGTTCCATGAGTCCAGAATGTTATTTCAGGGGTTCCTCCATGATACAAAAAAAGGTTGGGAAAGGGTGGTGTAGGCAGGCACATGTCCCCCCTCCTCCTTTGTCTACATGTCCATCATTCGGAGGCCAACAGGGTCTGGGGATATGGTAAATGCAGAAGGGTTCCGCGAGACCAGAAAGTTACTTCAAGGGTTCCTCCATGATACAAAAAGGTTGGGAAGGGTTACCCCAGCCTCAGAGAGCAGATAATCCAGCCACCACCCCTCTCCCCACCTTAGAATAATAGACAGGTTGAAAGAGGCCTAACCAAGGTCTTGAGCTTCAGTAGCGTTCCATGATACCAGAAAGTTACTTCAAGGGTTCCATACAAAAAGGTTGGGAAAGGGTGGTATAGGGTTACCCCAGCTCCATTAGGCAGGCAGATGTTCTCCCTCCTCCTTAGAATGATGTAGACAAAGGCCTACCAAGGGCTGGGGATATAGTAAACTCAGTAGGGTTCCATTAGACCACAAAGTTACTTCAAGGGTTCCTCCATGATACATAAAGGTTTGGAAAGGCTGGTGTAGGGTTACATTAGCCTCAGAGAGAGACAGATGTTCCAGCCACCACCAACACCCACCCTCCCCTCTTTGGAATGATGGATAGGTTGACAGAGGCCTACCGAGGTCTTGAGCTTCAGTAGGGTTTCATGAGACCAGAATGTTATTTCAGGGGTTAATCCATGATACAAAAAGGTTGGGAAAGGGTGGTGTAGGGTTACCCCCGCTCCATAGGCAGGCAGATGTTCCCCCTCCTCCTTAGAATGATGGACATGTAGGTAGAGGCCAACCAGGGTCTGGGGATATGGTAAATGCAGAAGGGTTCCGCGAGACCAGAAAGTTACTTCAAGGGTTCCTCCATGATACCAAAAGGTTGGGAAAGGCAGGTGTAGGGTTACATTTAGCCTCAGAGACAGGCAGTCCCATCCACACTCCCCTCCTAGCCTTAGAATGGACCGGTTAATAGAGGCCTGTATTTAGCTATAGAAAATTCAGTAGGGTTCCATGAGAACATAAAAGTTTTTTTTTAAGGGTTCCTCCATGACACAAAAAGGTTTGGAAAGGCTGGTGTTGGGTTACCTCAGCCTCAGAGATAGCTGAGTGACCCCTGCGCTCCTGTGTCTCCAGTAACCCTCCTCTCCTGCATCTCCAGCCACCACTACCCCCCCCCCCCCCCTCCTTAGACTGATGGACAGGTTAGAAGAGGCCTACCAAGGGCTTGAGCTATAGTAGAGTTCCATGAGACCAGAAAGTTACTTCAAGGGTTCCTCCATGATACAAAAAGGTTAGGAGGGGTTACCCCAGCCTCAGAGAGCAGATAATCCAGCCACCACCCCTCTCCCCACCTTAGAATAATAGACAGGTTGAAAGAGGCCTACCAAGGCCTTGAGCTTCAGAAGCGTTCCATGAGACCAGAAAGTTACTTCAAGGGTTCCTCCAGGATACAAAAAGGTTAGGAAGGGTTACCCCAGCCTCAGAGAGCAGATAATCCAGCCACCACCCCTCTCCCCACCTTAGAATAATAGACAGGTTGAAAGAGGCCTAACCAAGGTCTTGAGCTTCAGTAGCGTTCCATGATACCAGAAAGTTACTTCAAGGGTTCCTCCAGGATACAAAAAGGCTGGGAAAGGGTGGTATAGGGTTACCCCAGCTCCATAAGCAGGCAGATGTTCTCCCTCCTCCTAAAGCCTCATACACACGATTGGACCGTGGACCAACTTTCCCGTGGATTTTTGTACAAAGGGCGTTGGCCCCAAGTTGGTCTTGCATACACACGATCGGACTTTTTAGGCAACAAACATGAATGTAGTGACGTTTCAACGTACTGACGACACTTCAAAAGAGGACGTTCGAATACTCCAGCGACACCTTTGGTCAACTTCTGTATTGTTGTCTGATCTTTTGCATTGGTTCTGAGCATGCGTGTTTGTACTTTGTACAAAAGTCCGTTGGTTTTGTGTACACACGGTCGGACTTTTGTTGGCAGAAAGTCGGTCCGTTCGCACAGCCAACAAAAGTCCGATGAAACCTGGAAAAAGTTGGTCCGATGGAGCGTACACACAGTCGCATGTTGGTCCAAAACAGCTAATTTGCATGTTGGTTGTCAAAAAGTCCGATCGTGTGTACGGGCCTTTAGAATGATGTAGACCAGGGATCCTCAAACTACGGCCCTCCAGCTGTTGCTGAACTACACATCCCATGAGGCATTGTAAAACTCTGACATTCACAGACATGACTAGGCATGATGGGAATTGTAGTTCCTGAACAACTGGAGGGCCATAGTTTGAAGACCCCTGATGCAGACAAAGGCCTACCAAGGGCTGGGGATATAGTAAACTCAGTAGGGTTCCATTAGACCACAAAGTTACTTCAAGGGTTCCTCCATGATACATAAAGGTTTGGAAAGGCTGGTGTAGGGTTACCATTAGCCTTCAGAGACAGACAGACAGACAGACAGATGTTCCAGCCACCTCCCCTCCCCACCATAGAATGCTGGACAGGTTGACAGAAGACTACCAAGGTCTTGAGCTTCAGAAGCGTTCCATGAGACCAGAGAGTTACTTCAAGGGTTCCTCCAGGATACAAAAAGGTTGGGAAAGGGTGGTATATGGTTACCCCAGCTCCATAAGCAGGCAGATGTTCTCCCTCCTCCTTAGAATGATGCAGACAAAGGCCTACCAAGGGCTGGGGATATAGTAAACTCAGTAGGGTTCCATTAGACCACAAAGTTACTTCAAGGGTTCCTCCATGATAAATAAAGGTTTGGAAAGGCTGGCGTAGGGTTACCCCAGCCTCAGATACAGGCAGATATTCCATCCACACCCCCCCTCCCCAGCTTAGAATGATGGACAGGTTAATAGAGGCCTATCAAGGTCTTCAGCTCTAGTGAATTCAGTAGGGTTCCATGAGACCATAAAGGTTTTATAAGGGTTCCCCCCTGATACAAAAAGGTTTTGGAAAGGTTGGTGTAGGGTTACCTTAGCCTCAGAGAGAGACATATGTTCCAGCCACCACCACCTACCCTCCCCTCTTTGGAATGATGGACAGGTTGACAGAGGCCTGACAAGCCTTGTCAGACCACAAAGTTACTTCAAGGGTTCCTCCATGATACATAAAGGTTTAGAAAGGCTGGTGTAGGGTTACCATTAGCCTCAGAGACAGACGTTCCAGCCACCTCCTCTCCCCACCTTAGAATGCTGGACAGGTTGACAGAAGGACTACCAAGGTCTTGAGCTTCAGTAGGGACTCAGTTGGGTTCCATGAGACCAGAAAGGTACTTTAAGGGTTCCTCCATGAGACAAAGGTTGGGAAAGACCAGTGTAGTGTGATCCCAACCTCATAGAAAAACAGATCCCCCCCCCCCACCGCCTTAGAATATCAGACGGGTAGACACATACTTTGCACCCTCCACCAGAACACCAATGACACAATCTGGCTTCTCTGCCAGCAAATGACTTCAGTCTCGTCAATAAATTGATTTATTTAAAAGAATATGTTACAATTAATTACACTAAAAGGTGACTTTTACTGAACAATATTAGAGTGGTTAGCTCTGGAAGATGACGTTAAAACACTGGTGAGTGGAGAGCCCCCCTCTTTCCAAACTTCTTCACTTTGTTTAAATCACAAACAAAAAAAAAAAAAACAGAACAAATAAAAATATACTGCCAGTAATGGTTAGATCTCTCCAAAAATAAATTAAAAAGGAAGAAAAAAAATAAAAAATAAACCTCACACACACACACGCGCGGTGGGGGAGGTACTGATGTGAAGGGTGAAATGTGAGGTGGAGGGGGAGGAGGGTAAGTGCATGGAGTTGATAATGGTGCCAAGCCTTGCCGGGTTCCAGAGTTCCATCCGTTGGGTGACTGACGCGTTATTGCTGTAGTGTCTGTGAAGGTCACCGGTGGAAGATTTTTGCCTATCGCTCCAGGACTACAGAGGGCAGAGAGGGGGCTGAAGACTAAAGATCAGAAACTGTTTTTCTTTCCCCAAACACTTCCAGAACCAACGCCAACATTCAAAAATTATGGGGGTCGCTTCACCCAAAAAAAAAAAAAAAAAGGATGGGTTAGCTAGTGTTTTGGTGGACTATGGAGGACTAAACCAACTAACAGTCCCTTCGATCTCTTGGGGACTCCATTGGGGAGATCTCTACAGTAGGTCTGTATACCTGCTGTGCCCATTATGAAGGTTTCCCACCATCCAAGTTTCTGGTTCTGCACACATCAAATGACCATTACGAGGGGTTCCCACCAGCTCTTGCCGAGTTCCCAGCTCTGTACACCCGCTGTGCCCATTAGGAGGGGTTCCCACCATCTCTGTCCTGAGCTCCCGGGTCTGTACACCTGCTGTGCCCATTATGAAGGTTTCATACCATCCATGGACCAAGTTCCCAACTGTACACACCTAAAGTGCCCATTATGAGGGGTTCCCACCAGCTCTGTGCCGAGTTCCCGGCTCTGTACACCTGCTGTGACCATTAGGAGGAGTTCCCATCATCTCTGTGCACCTGCTGTGCCCATTATGAAGGTTTCATACCATCCATGGACCAAGCTCCCAACTGTACACACCTAAAGAGTCCATTATGGGAAGTTCCCACCAGCTCTGTGCCGAGTTCCCGGCTCTGTACACCTGCTGTGCCCATTAGGAAGGGTTCCCACCATCTCTGTGCACATTATGAAGGTTTCATACCATCCATGGACCAAGCTCCCAACTGTACACACCTGCTGTGCCCATTATGAGGGGTTCCCACCATCTCTGTGCAGAGTTCCTGGGTCTGTACACCTGCTGTGCCCATTATGAAGGTTCCCATCAATGCACCAAGTTGCCAGCTGTGTACACTATGAGGGGTTCTCACCATCCCTACATTGAGAACCTGGGTTGTACACTTGCTGTCCTCAATGAAAGAGTTCCCACCATCCCTACACCAAGAATCCAGGTTGTGCACCTGCTGTGCCCATTAAGAGGGGTTCCCACCATCTCTGTCCTGAGCTCCCGGGTCTGTACACCTGCTGTGCCAATTATGAAGGTTTCATACCATCCATGCACCAAGTTCCCAACTGTACACACCTAAAGTGCCCATTGTGAGGAGGTTCCCACCAGCTCTGTGTTTAGTTCCCAGGTCTGTACACCTGCTGTGCCCATTATGGTTTCTCACCATCCATGCACCAAGTTGCCAGCTGTGTACACTAGGAGGGGTTCTCACCATCCCTACATTGAGAACCTGGGTGGTACACTTGCTGTCCTCAATGAAAGGGTTCCCACCATCCTTACACCAAATACCCAAGTTGTGCACCTGCTCTGCCCATTATGAGGGGTTTGCACCACTCATTCCCTGGCGTGCATGAGCAGAGCCTGATGAGAAATTTTGAAATTCTGACCCCACCCCCAAGGAGCCACCAAACAGCTCGATTCCTCCAGACTCTTCCCCCCTTGAGCAGATTGTCCAGGATCTGGATCACGGAGGACATGAAGGCACTCCTCCCAGATTTGTACGATGCGGCTTTGCTTTTTAACGGACAAAAAATAAAAAGTTAAACCAATGACCAGGCCAGAGCTCTGTGACGATTTGAAAAAGGAGCTGGCCTCAAAATAAGTAAGCTCCGCCCCCACAATATAAAAATATCTACGTTAAAGAGATTGTATTGCAACAATTAATTTTTTTTTTTTATATTTTTTAGCGGTGGGGGACGACCTATTACACGAGCCGTGGATTCCCAGGCAAGGTCTTCTTATGGGGAGGATAGGACAGCGCCCCCACCAGGCTTTCACAGACCCGAATTCCAAGCTGGAGTCATCGCCTTCCTGAATTTTATTTAGTGCGCATCTGCAGGATGATCTGACAGCAAACTGAGCAGCAGAAATGACTGACCTGACCGGCCAGAACACAAAATAAATTCCAACTCATTTCAGGAGGTTCACTCTCCCTTCATCAGGGCTTTAGTATAATGCAACTGCAGCAACGCCCAGGATTAGAGTGGTTTGGAAGTATTGATGGATCATACAGGAGAGGTTACACCGCTACTAAGGCTGATGTCATGAATGGTCAAAAAAAAAATCCAACAGGTTTCTGGGATTCACACTTACTTCATCAGGCTTTAAAGCATAATGCAACTACATGTCCAACGTGTTTCAGAGGTTCACACTCCCTTCATCAGGCTTCAAGTATAAATATAGCTACACCTAACCTTGGAACAGTTTTGAAATATTTACAGCTATCATAGGAGAGGTTAGTAGTAGCAAAGGGTCAGGGTTTCACAATGCCTTCATAAGGGCCTAAATATTAAGCAAATTCAGCAATGCCCGGGCTCAGAACAGTTAAATATTTATAGATCTCATGGGAGAGGTTAATATTAGGAGGTAGTGCAACAAGAGTTTTAGGCTGTGCTACACGCTGCCACCAAGGCTGGTGTCAGACAGAAGGATATTTTATTGAATGATCAAAAAAAAAAAATAAAAAAAATAGAACAGAACCAACATGTTTCAGAGGCTCACTCTCCCTTCATCAGGACTTCAGTGTACTGCGACTTCAGCAACGCCTGAGCTCAGAGCATTGCCAATGCAATATCACCAGAGAAGAGGCTCCCTATAGAATCACTCCTGTTGTAGCCAGATGTGACGATGCCGTGTCAATGGTCCGAATGCTGCTTAATCCCATTTTCTAGTGATGTGAAGGAGATCTTGCTTCTTCAGTTACAGAGGGGAGCACTTCCAGAGGAAGGAAGAGGTAACCCATTTGTCTGATCGGGGCTGAATTGCGCATCAAACATCAGCATAACCTCTCACAAGGTCTTTAACTATTGGCAAAGCACTACACGTCCAGGCATTGCTGAAGTCACTCAACAATTAAGCCCTGAGGAAGGGAGAGCGAGCCTCCGAAAGTAATTGGACCAAAGAACTAACACGTTTCAGATCCTCGCTCCACACTGAAGCACTGATGAGGGGATCGTAAGCCTCCGAAACACGTTGGTCCTTTTATATTAATGATCAAAGAACCAACGAGTTTGAGAAGGTCATACTACAATAAAGCTCTGCTGAAGGGAAAGCAAGCCTCAAAAATGCATTGATTCTTTGATTTAAAAAGAACATGTTTCGGGGGCTCACTCTCCCTTCATCAGGGCTTTAGTATACCGTAACTTCAGCAATACCTTTTTGCAAATATTTACAGATCTCGTAAGAGGTTAAGCTAATGTCCAATGGGCAATTTTGCTGCAATCACCAGACAAGAGACTACTTGTTTCTCCCTATGGAAGCATTCCCTCTGCAGCTGAAGCAGCAATATACTGCTTACAAATGAGATTCAGCATCATCCGAACCAGCAACAGAGCGCCATTCTCACCACATCCGGAGCGATTCCATTAGGGAGAAACAGGCAGCCTCTTGTCTGGTGATATTTTCAAAATGCTCTGAGCCAAGGCATTGCTGAAGTCACAGTACACTGAAGCCCTGATGAAGGGAGAGTGAGCCTTCGAAACACCATATCCTTCTGATCAACATCAGCCTTAATGGCAACAGGCACTGCAGCATGAAGGAACCTGGTTATACTAACTACCTGTATGAGATCTATACTTCTGAAAGGCTCCAATCCCAGGCATTGCTGCAATTACAGTAGACCAAAAGGCCTTGATGAAGGGAGGGTGAGCCCCCTGAAACATGTTAGCTCTTTTATAGTTTCAGTTGTTCAATAAAATAATTCTCCAGTTGTACATGTGACAGCAGCTAGAGTAGCAAACTCTCCTATGAGATTGGTACATATTTCCAAACTGATCCAATCCCAGGCATTGCTGCAATTACAGTACATAAAAACCTGATGAAGGGGGAGAGTCACACCCAAAACGTGTTGACTCGTTTTAGATCATTCAATAAAATAATCCTCTGGTCGCCCATGTGACATCAGCTAGCACCTCTCCTAGGAGATCTGTACATATTTAGAAACAGCTCCAAGCCTAGGCATTGCTGCAATCACAGCACACTGAAAACCTGATAAAGGGAGAGTGAGCGCCCGAAACGTGTTGACTCATTTTAGATCATTCAATAAAATAATCCTCTGGTTGCCCATGTGACATCAGCAAGCGTAGTAGCACCTCTCCTAGGAGATCTAGACATATTTAGAAACAGCTCCAAGCCCAGGCATTGCTGCAATCACAGTACACTGAAAACCTGATAAAGGGAGCGTGAGCGCCCGAAACGTGTTAGCTCTTTTATATTGTTTTACTAAACAGTTACCTATGTGACATCAGCTAGCCTAGTAGCGCCTCTCCTAGGAGATCTGTACACATTTAGAAACAGCTCCAAGCCTAGGCATTGCTGCAATCACAGTACACTGAAGACCTGATAAAGGGAGAGTGAGCGCCCGAAACGTGTTAGCTCTTTTATATTGTTTAGTAAAACAGTTACCTATGTGACATCAGCTAGCCTAGTAGAGTCTCTCGTAGGAGATCTGTACATATTTACAAACCACTCCAAGCCCAGGCATTACTGCGGTCACTATATGCCGAAGGCCTTGATGCAGGGGGGAGTGAACCCCTGTAACGCTTAGTTTTTTTTATATTTTTGTTTATTCCATAAAATATCCTTCTGGACTAACCCCTGGTGTGATGGCCTTGTTACATTTTACATCTCTAGATCCCCCTTCTCTAATTAGGGGGTTTATAGTGGAGCAGCCTCAGTCACTCATAACATTAATAGCAGATCGAGCTCCTCTCATACACACTCCACTGTAGTCGTTTGTCACTGCCTATAATTAGATGATTTTTTGTTTTCCCCCATAAAATCCTGTTTTTTCCTTTATTTTAGTTCACACAAGCCAGTCAGAGAGGGACACGCAACGTTCACTTCACGCAAGCCAGGCAGAGAGGGACACGCAACGTTCGCTTCACGCAAGCCAGTCAGAGAGGGACACGCAACGTTCGCTTCACGCAAGCCAGTCAGAGAGGGACACGCAACGTTCACTTCACGCAAGCCAGTCAGAGAGGGACACGCAACATTCACTTTACGCAAGCCAGTCAGAGAGGGACACGCAACGTTCGCTTCACGCACGCCAGTCAGAGAGGGACACGCCACGTTCACTTCACGCACGCCAGTCAGAGAGGGACACGCAACGTTCGCTTCACGCAAGCCAGTCAGAGAGGGACACGCGACGTTCACTTCACGCCAGAGAGGGACATGCGACGTTCACTTCACGCAAGCCAGTCAGAGAGGGACACGCAACGTTCACTTCACGCCAGAGAGGGACACGCAACATTGACTTCACGCAAGCCAGTCAGAGAGGGACACGCAACGTTCACTTCACGCACGCCAGTCAGAGAGGGACACGCAACGTTCACTTCACGCACGCCAGTCAGAGAGGGACACGCAACGTTCACTTCACGCACGCCAGTCAGAGAGGGACACGCAACGTTCACTTCACACAAGCCAGTCAGAGAGGGACACGCAACGTTCACTTCACGCCAGAGAGGGACATGCGACGTTCACTTCACGCAAGCCAGTCAGAGAGTGACACGCAACGTTCACTTCACGCAAGCCAGTCAGAGAGGGACACGCAACATTCACTTCACGCAAGCCAGTCAGAGAGGGACACGCAACATTCACTTCACGCAAGCCAGTCAGAGAGGGACACGCAACGTTCACTTCACGCACGCCAGTCAGAGAGGGACACGCAACGTTCACTTCACGCACGCCAGTCAGAGAGGGACACGCAACGTTCACTTCACGCACGCCAGTCAGAGAGGGACACGCAACGTTCGCTTCACACAAGCCAGTCAGAGAGGGACACGCGACGTTCGCTTCACACAAGCCAGTCAGAGAGGGACACGCGACGTTCGCTTCACGCAAGCCAGTCAGAGAGGGACACGCGACGTTCACTTCACGCCAGAGAGGGACACGCGACGTTCACTTCACGCCAGAGAGGGACACGCAACGTTCACTTCACGCAAGCCAGTCAGAGAGGGACACGCAACATTCACTTCACGCAAGCCAGTCAGAGAGGGACACGCAACATTCACTTCACGCAAGCCAGTCAGAGAGGGACACGCAACGTTCACTTCACGCACGCCAGTCAGAGAGGGACACGCAACGTTCACTTCACGCACGCCAGTCAGAGAGGGACACGCAACGTTCACTTCACGCACGCCAGTCAGAGAGGGACACGCAACGTTCGCTTCACACAAGCCAGTCAGAGAGGGACACGCGACGTTCGCTTCACACAAGCCAGTCAGAGAGGGACACGCGACGTTCGCTTCACGCAAGCCAGTCAGAGAGGGACACGCGACGTTCACTTCACGCCAGAGAGGGACATGCGACGTTCACTTCACGCAAGCCAGTCAGAGAGTGACACGCAACGTTCACTTCACGCAAGCCAGTCAGAGAGGGACATGCGACGTTCACTTCACGCAAGCCAGAGCGTGACATGTTCACACAAGCCAGTCAGAGATCAACATGCAATGTTCACACAAGCCGGTCAGAGATCAACATGCAATGTTCACACAAGCCGGTCAGAGAGTGACACACGATCATTCAGTTCACACAAGTCGGTGAGAATCACATGTAAAGAGCCAGTCACACACAGGCCAGTCAGAGAGCCATATAGATGCATAAAAGACCGGCACCGCTCAGTTGGCTGTCAGACCATCCAATAAACGCTATTAAAAAGTTCAAGCCCCGAGGAGCTGACCGGGGCCCAGCCCTGCCACATCCTGGTCCCCCTTTACAGGACTAAACACAGCAGGTCACAGTATGGACACCGAGGCAGCCAACAATGGAACCCTTTGCATGGAACTGCAGCGGGAATAAAACGGAGTCATCTCAATGGTCCTCAATTGCCATGACCCGGTCCCGACTTTCAGGGTCCGGTTAATACTGTTTGGCACAATCTAGACAGTTGCAACATAAAAAGAAAAAAAAAAAAAAATAGCACTTGACGTGAAACAGCAAAAAAACAGGACTGATCCCCCCCTCTAGAGGAACCCCCTCACAGATCAGGGGGGCAATGGTCATCCAATAACCCATCGGACCCTAAAGTCAAGGTGTCCAACAAGACGGCAAAAACTTCCTACTAAACCATGTGACACCCTTACCTGGAAATGTGGTGTTGTGACCCGCCCCCCCCCACCCCCACCCCGGGAATGAGGGGGTGGGGACAGGCAGACGAGCGGGGTGGTCCTCCACTATGAAATGTGTAAAGAACTGTGAAGTATGTACAGGTGATGGTAGAAAAGATGGAGACTTATTCTAGGTCCTGAATAAACCCTAAAATTGGCGCCAGTGACGCCCATGGTGCCTCGGCACCAGCCGCTGGGTGGCGGAATCCAGTCCAGTGACAAGCTAAGATTTGAGGTTAGAGTGCAGAGTGTTGGGTTTAGTGTTAGGAGGATTGGGGGGGGTTAATACACATGCAGGGTAGGTTGCAGGGCAGAAGAGGATGGTGGGGGAGGGGAGTCTGCACTACGATGCAACTGAAGGGCCGGAGGTATCAGACCGGGATTGCTCAGGTTTCCATGACGCTGATAAAAAAAAAACCCAACAGAAAAAACGGATCCTTGTTAGAAGTCTAGGGCTTTGCGGTGACACGCCCCGCCCCCCCTCTCCCGCCATGCTGTACAGAGCTGTAGCTGAGAGTCCTGCGCCGGAGGAGGTTGAACAATTCAGTCTTATCTTCATGACGATGAAATGCTGCCGAGCAGTGACCGGGGGGAGGGGGTCCGCCGAGCGAGGATGGGGGGGTGGTGGTAGGTTCTGATCCGATGAGGCCGGCACACGGCTGCTAGGTACTAGTGTCCTTGTGCTGCAATCGCACAATCTGAAAGATGTTCTGTGGGAGAGACAGAGAGGGAAAATTACCAACTGACACAGCGGCGCCGCAACGCAATAGAACAACGGCGAGGGGGGCTTCTACAGCACGCCGCCGGGAGAGAGACGCCAACAGCAAGCCGTGACAATCCGGGACATCTACAAACAGGAGGTCATGCTATAAAACTAGAACAGTATGTATGATATATATATATATATATATATATATATTATAATTTTATAGTAATATATTATTGAAAAAGAAAGGAAAAAAAAAGGAAGGGGGAAAGAAAAAAAAAGGAAGGGTAAGGGGGAAGAAAAAGGAAGGGAAGGGGGGGGGGGGGGGGGGGGGGGGGGGGGAAAAAGGAAGGGAAGGGGGGGGGGGGGGGGGGGGAGAAAAAGGAAGGGAAGGGGGGGGAAGAAAAAGGAAGGGGGGGGGGGGGGGGGGAAGAAAAAAAAGGAAGGGGAAGGGGAAGGGGGGGAAGCAAAAAAAGGAAGGGGAAGGGGGGAAAGCAAAAAAGGAAGGGGAAGGGGGGAAAGCAAAAAAGGAAGGGGAAGGGGGGAAAGCAAAAAAGGAAGGGGAAGGGGGGGAAGCAAAAAAGGAAGGGGAAGGGGGGGGAAGCAAAAAAGGAAGGGTAAGAGGGAAGCAAAAAAGGAAGGGTAAGAGGGAAGCAAAAAAGGAAGGGTAAGAGGGAAGCAAAAAAGGAAGGGTAAGAGGGAAGCAAAAAAGGAAGGGTAAGAGGGAAGCAAAAAAGGAAGGGTAAGAGGGAAGCAAAAAAGGAAGGGGAAGGGGGAAGAGAAAAAAAAAAATTAAAAAAGAAAGAAAGGAAGGGAAGGGGAAGGGGGAAGAAAAAAGGAAGGGAAAGGGGGGGGGGGGGGGGGAAAATATAAAAAAAAAAAAAAAAAAAAAAAAAAAATAAAAAAAAAAAAGAAAAAAAAACAAACAAAAGCAGAAAAAAAAAAATAACACACAAATAAAAATCAAGAAAACAAAACATTTTCTAAATAAAAATGAAACTAAATAAAATGATAAAAAAAAAGAAAAAGAGAAAATAGGAGGAGGAGTTGCATGTTGCGCCGCCCCCCCCCCATAATGGACATTCACAATCTGTAATGCCTCGGCTTCCCTGAACAAATTGGATTGTTGCCCCCCAGGTGTCAGTCATTGGTTATATAATGAGGTGGGCGGGGACAGCTAAAACCTGCCCCCATTTATATTACAATGGAACTGTACGCTATAAAAAGACGGCCACAACCGTAATTGGGGCGGAGCGATGAGAGCAGGTGGTGAGCGGACGCTTAGGATGAGAGGGAGACCCGGGGTGGAGAAGGTGATGGGTGAGGAGTGCCCAGGTAGGATGAGGGGGGGGGGGAGGGGTGAGGATGGTGCCCAGGTAGGATGGGGGGGGGGGAGGGGTGAGGATGGTGCCCAGGTAGGATGGATGGGGGGGTAGGGGTGAGGATGGTGCCCAGGTAGGATGGATGGGGGGGGGGGGGGGGGGGGGGGGGTTGGGGCGAGGATGGTGCCCAGGTAGGATGGATGGGGGGGTAGGGGTGAGGGTGGTGCCCAGGTAGGATGCCCGCCGGGGTGACAGGTTACCTTGCTGCACGTACTGTCATGAGTGCAGTTCTTGTTGTCTTTATCGGTCGCTTGTTCCTCCACCTTTGAGAGACGGGAGAGAGAGAGAGATGGGGGACAGGTCAGGATTTCGGGACGGGTTAGGAGGCGGAAGGAATGATCAGATCTCAGGATGGAATTACCTCTCTCCTCCACTTCAGCTCACAGAACACTCGCTCAAAACATTCGTGCATGTAATTAAACTGCAAAACACGGAAGAGAAGTGTCAGGACAGGCAGGAAGTGTGGGGGCGTGGCCCATCTCTGCCCCCTCCCCCCCGCAGTGTACTTACATACGGAGTGAAGATCTTCACCCATCGGGGCTTCTTCTCCCCCCGGGCGTACTCGAAGCAGAACGCCATCCCCTCCTCGTCCGTGTCCCACCGCTGCATCTCGTCCCACTCAAAGGCGATCACCTGGTTCTGTAATGTAGGCAGGACAGGTTACCAGACGGGCGCCCCAACCCGCACCCCTTCCCCCGCCCACCCTTAGGTGCCCCCCACTGCCTCACCTCCTGCTGCCCCTCCTCCGTACAGGCGAGGAGTTTGAAGTGCTTGATGCTGATGGCGGTAATGACGTGGCCCTTCCGGCGGGAGTCGCAGGAACAGTGCGGGAACATGATCTCATTGTAACCTTCACAGCTCCGGAGCATGTTCAGGTACTGGGGGGTGGGGGAGGGGACAAGAGCGCGCGAGAGAGAGAGAGAGAGAGAGAGAGTTATAAAAGCCCTACAGGGAAATCTACGATCGCAGATCAGACATGACAAGCAGAGCTGTGCGGCGACTAACCAATTGTGGGCACTGGATCCGCTACACCCCTCCCCCATAACAATACAGAATGGAAGTGCACAGGACATGTGCAGTACACCCCGCCCCTTCCACCTCCCCCGCCCCTTCCACACCGGAACGCAATCCCGCCTGTCAAAGTGACAGCAAGATCTTCCTATGCGATTACAGCAGCTGTAGAAGCGTTACTGACCAATGTTTATAAACAATATTTGTATCTCTGTCTCCCGCCCAGGTAGGATGGATTGGGGGGGGGGGGGGGGGGGGGGGGGGTAGGGTGCTGATGGTGCAGGCTACCATGCAACATTGATCAGACACGAGATAGCGAGAGATAAAGTAACATTATTCATAAACATTGTATGCTTTTATCTCCAAATCTGATCAAAGTAACATTGTTTATAAACATTGATCACACGGCAGTTCGGAAAAGATACAAATGTAAGATTTATAAACATTGATCAGACGATAGATACAAAGTAACATTGTTTGTATCTCTCTCTCGTCTGTCCAATGTTTATAAACAATGTTACTTTGTATCTCTCTCTATAAACATTGATCAGACAGATGCAATATCCTTTCTCCTGTCTGATCAATGTTTATAAAAAGATACAAAGTAACATTGTTTATAAACATTGAGCAGACGAGAGAGAGATACAAACAATGTTACTTTGTATCTATCGTCTGATCAATGTTTATAAATTTTACATTGTATCTTTTCCGAACTGCCGTGTGATCAATGTTTATAAACAATGTTACTTTGTACCCTTCTATAAACATTGATCAGACAGGAGAAAGGATATTGCATCTGTCTGATCAATGTTTATAGAGAGAGATACAAAGTAACATTGTTTATAAACATTGAGCAGGCAAGAGAGATACAAATGTTACTTTGTATCTCTCTCGTCTGATCAATGTTTATAAACCTTACATTGTATCTTTTTCGAACTGCCGTGTGATCAATGTTTATAAACAATGTTACTTTGATCAGATTTGGAGATAAAAAAAAAACATACAAAGTAACATTATTCATAAACATTGTAGGTTTTTATCTCCAAATCTGATCAAAGTAACATTGTTTATAAACATTGATCACACGGCAGTTCGAAAAAGATACAATGTAAGGTTTATAAACATTGATCAGACGAGAGAGATACAAAGTAACATTTGTTTGTATCTCTCTTGCCTGCTCAATGTTTATAAACAATGTTACTTTGTATCTCCCTCTATAAACATTGATCAGACAGATGCAATATCCTTTCTCCTGTCTGATCAATGTTTATAAATTTTACATTGTATCTTTTCCGAACTCCTGGGTGATCAATGTTTATAAACAATGTTACTTTGATCAGATTTGGAGATAAAAAACATACAAAGTAACATTCATAAACATTGTATGTTTTTATCTCCAAATCTGATCAAAGTAACATTGTTTATAAACATTGAGCAGACGAGAGAGATACAATGTTACTTTGTATCTCTCTATAAACATTGATCAGACAGGAGAAAGGATATTGCATCTGTCTGATCAATGTTTATAGAGGGAGATACAAAGTAACATTGTTTATAAACATTGAGCAGGCGAGAGAGATACAAATGTTACTTTGCATCTCCTCTCTGATCAATGTTTATAAACAAAGTTGTTACTTTGTATCTCTCTCTATATAAACACTGATCAGACAGGAGATGGAGATACAAAGTAACATTATTCATAAACATTGCATCTTCATCTCCTGTCTGATCAATGTTTATATAGAGAGAGATACAAAGTAACATTGTTTATAAACATTGAGCAGAGAGGCGATACAAAGGCCCTCAGACTTTTGTTTAAAAGAATTACAAATCATTTTGGCGTGTAGAAAAGCTCCCATCCACCTGACAGAACTGAGCAGCTGAAGATCCAGTACACCAGGCTATTCACTGCACAGTAGCAAAATGACTCTTTATATATAATATTTATACAATAAGACGGAGGAGGAGATGTTGTTAGGGAAGGGGGGAGGGGGCTCTTCTTACCATTAACATCTTCCGCTGCTCACAGAGCTTCTGTAATTGGTACGATTTGTCGTCGGCCTTAATATAACCGCGCTTAACGTCGTCCACCGCCTGCAAACCAGATGAGAGGAAGGATTAGCGGTCTTGGAAGAAGTAGTAAGGCGACGGCCCGTCACAAGGTGTATCGGGGGTGGGGGGACGGACTGCCTCGCGCCTCACCTGGTGGAAGAAGAAGGAGACGGCCAAGTCGTTGTCCTTCAGCAGCGGCTCCTCGGAGGTGGTGAACAGCCACTTGCGCACGGTCAGGCAGGTCCCCGGCACCGCCGACGTGTAGTTCTGGACGTAGAGCTTGTGAGGGAACTCGTTGGGGGCCAACTTCCTGACTGAGAGAACGCAGAGCCACCGCGTCACCAAACAGTCCACACAACCAAACCCCTCCCCCTTCTACAAATCCAATCAGATGTCACAGAAACACTACTGGGCGGGGGCGGGGACCCCCAAAAACATCAACCCACAATACATACAATCTATACTACAACCCCCCCCCCCCTCACTTCTGGCCCCGCCTCTTCCGACCCCACCTCTTCTGGCACTTTAAATTTTTGCTATAGACTTTTTTTTTTAATCTCTTATTTCTATTACATGAGATCCATAAAGAGGACCTGTCATCTCTTATTTCTATTACATGAGATCTCCATAAAGAGGACCTGTCATCTCTTATTCCTATTACATGAGATCTCCATAAAGAGGACCTGTCATCTCTTATCTCTATTACATGAGATCTCCATAAAGAGGACCTGTCATCTCTTATTCCTATTACATGAGATCTCCATAAAGAGGACCTGTCATCTCTTATTCCTATTACATGAGATCTCCATAAAGAGGACCTGTCATCTCTTATCTCTATTACATGAGATCTCCATAAGAGGACCTGTCATCTCTTATTTCTATTACATGAGATCTCCATAAAGAGGACCTGTCATCTCTTATTTCTATTACATGAGATCTCCATAAAGAGGACCTGTCATCTCTTATTTCTATTACATGAGATCCATAAAGAGGACCTGTCATCTCTTATTTCTATTACATGAGATCTCCATAAAGAGGACCCGTCATCTCTTATTTCTATTACATGAGATCTCCATAAAGAGGACCTGTCATCTCTTATTTCTATTACATGAGATCTCCATAAAGAGGACCTGTCATCCCTTATTTCTATTACATGAGATCCATAAAGAGGACCTGTCATCTCCTATTTCTATTACAGGAGATCTCCATAAAGAGGACCTGTCATCTCTTATTACATGAGATCTCCATAAAGAGGACCTGTCATCTCTTATTTCTATTACATGAGATCTCTCCATAAAGAGGACCTGTCATCTCTTATTTCTACTACACGAGATCTCCATAAAGAGGACCTGTCATCTCTTATTTCTATTACATGATCTCTCCATAAAGAGGACCTGTCATCTCTTATTTCTATTACATGAGATCCCCATAAAGAGGACCTGTCATCTCTTATTACTATTACATGAGATCTCCATAAAGAGGACCTGTCATCTCTTTTTTCTATTACATGAGATCTCCATAAAGAGGACCTGTCATCTCTTATTTCTATTACATGAGATCCCCATAAAGAGGACCTGTCATCTCTTATTTCTATTACATGAGATCTCTCCATAAAGAGGACCTGTCATCTCTTATTTCTATTACATGAGATCCCCATAAAGAGGACCTGTCATCTCTTATTTCTATTACATGAGATCTCTCCATAAAGAGGACCTGTCATCTCTTATTTCTATTACATGAGATCTCCATAAAGAGGACCTGTCATCTCTTATTTCTATTACATGAGATCCCCATAAAGAGGACCTGTCATCTCTTATTTCTATTACATGAGATCTCCATAAAGAGGACCTGTCATCTCTTATTTCTACTACACGAGATCTCCATAAAGAGGACATGTCATCTCTTATTTCTTTTACATGAGATCCCCATAAAGAGGACCTGTCATCTCTTATTTCTATTACATGATCTCTCCATAAAGAGGACCTGTCATCTCTTATTTCTATTACATGAGATCCCCATAAAGAGGACCTGTCATCTCTTATTTCTATTACAAGGGGTGGTGTTTTTTTCTTTGCAAAAGCAAAAAAAATAATAATATAATAATAAATAATAATAATATAATAATAAATATATATATATATATTTTTTAAGCAAAATTTTTAATTTTTTTTTACCCCCATTGCATATCTTATACCTCAGTCTCTGTGGGAACACCCCCCACCCACTGCTAGCCGGTGTACCATGTTCGCCTGAGAAACAATCCGATGGTGCGGCTGGCTGTTCCCATAGGCGATCAGATACTTTGATCAGACTCTATAGCCTTGGAGGACCAGAGCGGCGTCATGACATCACTTCCTGTTGGGGCTGGAAATAAATAACGGTATATCTTTTTTTTTTTTAAAGCAAAAATTATACACCAGTATTTATTTCCAGCCCCGACAGAAAGTGATGTCATGACGTCGCTCTGGTTCTCCAAAAAAAAATAAAACACACCATATTGGTTTTGTATGCGTCCCAGTAAAAGATTTCCCCCATCATTTCCTGTCCTGACAGGAAGTGGGGATAAATCTGCTCAACGGGGACATAGATGGCAATAAAGTCCTGAACCTTATCCCGTTCTGAAATAAAATTGGCAGTTTGTTTTAGCCTCCAGCGACAGTTAAAATTCAACGCAGGTGTAACTTTGTTGCACCAGAGCCCCCCCCCCCCCCCCCCGCCTTGGGAGGACCGTCATCCAGAAGAGGCGTTTTCTGGATACTAAAGTTACCCCCGGCATGGTGCGGTAACTCTGGATGTGTCTTCTGGGATTCAGCCGCAGTTCAGCGTATAGGACGCGCCCGGCCTGCCCAGAGGGTGACCCGGTATGACGGGCTTGTGAGCAGCAAACATATTTCTTTGCAGAGTTTTGGCCGGAGTTGGACTTTCAGTGAAATAAAAAACACACTACAGAGGGTCAAATACTAATCCTGAGAGAAGAGAAGAAACGAGCCGCAGCTTACTGACCAAAGGAATGATTAATGACCTCAAACAGGGCGAAGTAGTTGGCGGTGATGCCGTCCATTCCGATCTTGGCAGCGAGGGCCTGCGGGGGAGGAGAGAGATGGGTGAGCGGACACAGACAAACACAAGCCCCTCCCCCAACAAGGGGGCGTCACCCTATAACCTGGACCCAGAAGCCCCTCCTCTCCCTAATAAGTATGTTACCCAAGACAGGAGCCCCTCCCATAACAGGGCCCCCCCCCTATACCTGGACAGAGACAGAACCCCCCCCCCCCCAGGTAACCCCATATCTGGACACACATGGAAGCGCCCCCCCCCCACTACAGAGGATCCCCCCATAGCGCTGCGTAAAATTTGACGGCGCTATACAAGTACCTGAAATAAAAATAAATGTCTGAATGCAGACAAAAGCAACACCCCCCCCCCCCCCCCCCCAACCCCCAAAGCAAAAAAACAGGGTCACCGTTAGCCTGGACCCGGAAGCCCCTCCCTACAAAGAGGGGCCCCTTACCTTGATTCAGGCAGGAGCCCCTCCCATCTCTAACACTAAGAGGGTCCCCCTATACCTGGAAGTAGACAGAAGCCCCTCTCCCCCAATAAGAGGGTCACCCTATACCTGGATCCAGACAGAAGTCCCTCCCACTAACATACCTAATAAGAAGGCCCCCCTATACCCCCCATACCTCTGGAAAGTACCCAATAAGAGGTTGTCACCCCATCCCTGATTCCGGCAGCCCCTCTCCCCCTCCAATAAGAGGGTCACCCCCATACCTGGATCCAGAAGCCCCCTCCCCTCAATAAGGGTCACCCCCATACCTGGATTCCCAGAAGCCCTCCCCCCTCAATAAGGTAGTCACCCCATACCTGGATTCCCGGCAGAAGCCCTCCCCTCAATAAGGTAGTCACCCCCCATACCTGGGATTCTGGCAGAGGCCCTTCCCCTCAATAAGTAGTCCCCCATACCTGGATTCCGGCAGAAGCCCCTCCAATCAATAAGGTGGTCACCCCCATACTGGATTCGGCAGAAGCCCCTCCCCTCAATAAGGTAGTCACCCCCATTACTGGATTCCGGCAGAGGCCCCTCCCCTCAATAAGGTAGTCCCCCCCATTACCTGGATTCAGGCAGAAGCCCCTCCCCTCAATAAGGTGGTCACCCCCATACCTGGATTCCGGCAGAGGCCCCTCCCCTCAATAAGGTGGTCACCCCCATACCTGGATTCCGGCAGAAGCCCCTCCCCTCAATAAGGTAGTCACCCACATACCTGGATTCCGGCAGAAGCCCCTCCCCTCAATAAGGTGGTCACCCCCATACCTGGATTCAGGCAGAAGCCCCTCCCCTCAATAAGGTAGTCACCCCCATACCTGGATTCCGGCAGAGGCCCCTCAATAAGGTGGTCACCCCCATCCCTGGATTCCGGCAGAAGCCCCTCCCCTCAATAAGGTAGTCACCCCCATACCTGGATTCCGGCAGAAGCCCCTCCCCTCAATAAGGTAGTCACCCCCATACCTGGATTCCGGCAGAAGCCCCTCCCCTCAATAAGGTGGTCACCCCCATACCTGGATTCCGGCAGAAGCCCCTCCCCTCAATAAGGTAGTCCCCCCCATACCTGGATTCCGGCAGAAGCCCCTCCCCTCAATAAGGTAGTCACCCCCATACCTGGATTCCGGCAGAGGCCCCACCCCTCAATAAGGTGGTCACCCCCATACCTGGATTCAGGCAGAAGCCCCTCCCCTCACTAAGGTGGTCACCCCCATACCTGGATTCCGGCCCCCTCCCCTCAATAAGGTGGTCACCCCCATACCTGGATTCCGGCAGAAGCCCCACCCCTCAATAAGGTAGTCACCCCCATACCTGGATTCCGGCAGAAGCCCCTCCCCTCAATAAGGTGGTCACCCCCATACCTGGATTCCGGCAGAAGCCCCTCCCCTCAATAAGGTAGTCACCCCCATACCTGGATTCCGGCAGAAGCCCCTCCCCTCAATAAGGTAGTCACCCCCATACCTGGATTCCGGCAGAGGCCCCACCCCTCAATAAGGTGGTCACCCCCATACCTGGATTCAGGCAGAAGCCCCTCCCCTCAATAAGGTAGTCACCCCCATACCTGGATTCCGGCAGAAGCCCCTCCCCTCAATAAGGTAGTCACCCCCATACCTGGATTCCGGCAGAGGCCCCTCCCCTCAAGGTGGTCACCCCAATACCTGGATTCAGGCAGAAGCCCCTCCTCTCAATAAGGTAGTCACCCCCATACCTGGATTCAGGCAGAAGCCCCTCCCCTCAATAAGGTGGTCACTCCCATACCTGGATTCAGGCAGAAGCCCCTCCCCATACCTGGATTCAGGCAGAAGCCCCTCCTCTCAATAAGGTAGTCACCCCCATACCTGGATTCAGGCAGAAGCCCCTCCCCTCAATAAGGTGGTCACTCCCATACCTGGATTCAGGCAGAAGCCCCTCCCCATACCTGGATTCAGGCAGAGGCCCCTCCCCTCAATAAGGTGGCCACCCCCATACCTGGATTCAGGCAGAAGCCCCTCCCCATACCTGGTACACCTGGTCGGTGGTGCTGTTCTTCTTGACGCGGACAGTGGCGGTGGTCTTGTCCGGTAACGCAATGCGGAGTTCTACGTCGGACACACCGTTGTAATTCTGTGGGAGGAGTCAGAAGGATCACATTATGATGTCACCAAAATCTCGCACAAACATTTTAACGTCACGTTGAGAGCCATCTTTATAAATCTGCTGCTCTACAATCCCTGGTGATCCCGCCATAAAGGTCTTTGTCCAGGCACTTCCTGTTACAAGGTGACAACGCTCCGCCCGTCTTCCTACGTTCTCCTACGTTGTCGGGGGAGGGGAGACTACAAGTGGCACCCATTACACAGGCATAGTCCACCGTTGTCACCCTCAGGAAACCAGTGCTGAGAAATGCCAGGCAGCCATCATTGTAGACAGGAAGTGGCTGCAAAGAGGCGGCGGGAAAATCAGCAGCACTGCGATATTAACGGATGGGGGGAAATAAAAAAATTAAATAAAAATTTCAAACAAGAACTTTATTGAATAAAGAAATGACAAATTGTATACAATACAGGAGGACACAGGAGGGGGCGGACTTACCTCATCGGACTCGGACAAGAACTCCTGCATGATGTCACTTTCCCCGATCACCCGTATAGAGCAAACTGCGCCAAAAGAGAGAGAAACGCGTCAGTCCCATCACGGGGGGGGGGGGGGGGTCACATCTCCAATTAGATCAAAGTGCCCGAATGTTACAGGGGTCATCTATATTCCAATTATGGCAAATAAAATCATCCCAATGAGGACAGGTGTTACCCCACTTGGGTGTGGGGGGAGGACCCCCCATGTGTGGAGTTGGGGGAACATCACATCCCACTGGGGAGGGCGTGGTGTAACCCTCCTTGGGTGTGTGGGTGTGTGTGTGTGTGGGGGGGGTCATATCTGAAGTTGGGGGGCCATCACATCCCACCGAAGAGGGCGTGGTGTCAACCGCCTTGCGTTTGGGGGGGGGGGGGGGTGGTGGGTCATCACATCCCAGTGGGGTGGGCGTGGTGTAAACGGCCTGGGGGGGGGGTGGGTGTGTGTGTGGGTGTGTGTGTGTGTGTGTGTGTGTTGTGTGTGTGTGTGTGGTGGGGGGGGGGGGGGGGGGGGGGGTCATATCTGAAGTTGGGGGGCCATCACATCCCAGTGGGGAGGGCGTGGTGTAAACGTCCTTGGGTGTGTGTGTGTGTGTGGGGGGGGGGGGGGGGGTGGGGGGGGGGGGTCATATCTGAAGTTGGGGGGCCATCACATCCCACCGAAGAGGGCGTGGTGTCAACCGCCTTGCGTTTGGGGGGGTGGGGGTCATCACATCCCACCGGGGAGGGCGTGGCATCAACCTCCTTGGGTGTGGTGGTGAAGGGTCATGTGTGAAGTTGGGGGGGGGGTCATCACATCCCACCGGGGAGGGCGTGGTGTAACCCTCCTTGGGTAGGTGTGTGTGTGTGTGTGTGTGTGTGTGTGTGTGTGTGTGTGTGTGTGTGTGTGTGTGTGTGTGTGTGTGTGGGTGTGTGTGTGTGTGTGTGTGTGTGTCATATCTGAAGTTGGGGGGCCATCACATGCCACTGGGGAGGGCGTGGTGTCAACCTCCTTGGGTGTGGTGGTGAAGTTCGTGTGTGTGTTGTATGGAGGTTGGGGGATATCGCATCCCATCAGGGAGGTGTGGCATCCCACTGGGGAGGAGAGGTGTAACCCTCCTTGGGTGTGCATGTATGGAGTTGGGGGGGGGGGGGGGGCATCACATCCCACTGGGGAGGAGAGGCGTTGCCCCTCGTGGGGGTACCCAATTGTAATATTAAAGTCAAACTTTTACAGCTGTCACAGGAGAGGAGGGGAAATCCTCCAATGGGGACACACATGTTAAACTGTAATTTTCCACCATTCTGGAAAGATTTCCTCCCACTTCCTGTTGTGCCTCTGGGACAGGATATAGGAGTGGAAACCTCCCCAATTGGGCTACAAGCAGCCAAACAAATGGAGTCTAAAAAGGTTACAGTCCCAGGAACGCGCATCTGTGCGGTGAAGCCGGATTGGATACCTTTCTCCAGGAATTCCTCTAAGCCCCTCCTCCTGGCGTCCAGCTGTTGCTCGGACAGCGAGAAGGGCCACTTGCCCGGTAGCCGGGGAAAGGTGAAGTTGGCAAACTCCCGTTTGAGGTTCTGGCTCAGGATGGCGAATTCCCGGTATCGCTTGGAGCACAGCTGCCGGCCAGCCATGTAGACGTTATAAACCTGAAACCGAAAACAGACAGCGGCGTTACCACCCGAAACATTGTATACAAACTGTGACCTGGTCACCTCTGACCTCCTGACCCTGCCGCCCAACTAGTGACCTGGTCCCCTCTGACCTCCTGACCCTACCTCCTGCCGCCCAACTAGTGACCTGGTCACCTCCGGCCACCTGACCCTAAATCCTGCCGCCCAACTAGTGACCTGGTCACCTCTGACCTCCTGACCCAACCTCCTGCCGCCCAACTAGTGACCTGGTCACCTCCGGCCACCTGACCCAACCTCTGCCGCCCAACTAGTGACCTGGTCACCTCTGACCTCACTACAATGACCTGACACGCTCCGACCGCCTGCTGCCCAACTAGTGACCTGGTCACCTCTGACCTCCTGACCCTAAATCCTGCCGCCCAACTAGTGACCTGGTCACCTCTGACTCCTGACTGCCGCCCAATACGTGACATGGTCCTCCTGACCCTATCCTGCCGCCACGAACTAGTGACCTGGTCACCTCTGACCTCTGACTAATAAAATGACCTGATAGCCTACCCAACTCTGCGCCAAATCAATGACCTGACGGACAGCCGCTCCGGCCACCTGACCCAACCTCCTGCCGCCCAAAGTGACGCTGGGTCACCTCTGACCTGACCCTACCTCCTGCCGCCCAACTAGTGACCTGGTCCCTCTGACCTGACCCAACCTCTGCCGCCCCCAAACTAGTGACATGGTCCCCTCTGACCTGACCCTACCTCCTGCCGCCTAACTAGTGACCTGGTCCCCTCTGACCTGACCCTACCTCCTGCCGCCCAACTAGTGACCTGGTCCCTCTGACCTGACCCTACCCTACCTGCCGCCCAACTAGTGACGCTGCCCCCCCACCGGCTGGCCCCTTGAAGACACTCATGCCGCCAATAGTGCCAGGTCCATCTGAATGCACTACACCATGCGCCCAATAGTGACTGGTCCCCTCTGACCTGGACCTACTACTTGCCTGACCCAATAGTGACATGCGGTCCCAAGAGCCCCAGGCCCCACATGACCAAACTCTGCCGCCCAACTAGTGACCTGGTCAACTCCCGGTCAACTGACCCAACCTCTGCGCCCCATCTAGTGACTGGTCCATATCGCGTCACCTGACCCTACCTCTGCGCCCAACTAGTGAACTGGTCTCCTTGACTGACCTACCTATCCTGCCGCAAACCCAATAGTGACTGGTCTATGACCTGACGCTACGGACTCCTGCTGACCCAACTAGTGACCTGGTCACCTCTGACCTGACCCTACCTCCTGCCGCCCAACTAGTGACCTGGTCACCTCTGACCTCCTGACCCTACCTCCTGCCGCCCAACTAGTGACCTGGTCACCTCTGACCTCCTGACCCTACTACAATGACCTGATCAGCTCCGGCCACCTGACCCAACCTCTGCCGCCCAACTAGTGACCTGGTCACCTCTGACCTGACCCTACCTCCTGCCGCCCAACTAGTGACCTGGTCCCCTCTGACCTGACCCAACCTCTGCCGCCCAACTAGTGACCTGGTCCCCTCTGACCTGACCCTACCTCCTGCCGCCCAACTAGTGACCTGGTCCCCTCTGACCTGACCCTACCTCCTGCCGCCCAACTAGTGACCTGGTCCCCTCTGACCTGACCCTACCTCCTGCCGCCCAACTAGTGACCTGGTCCCCTCTGACCTGACCCTACCTCCTGCCGCCCAACTAGTGACCTGGTCACCTCTGGCCACCTGACCCTACTACAATGACCTGGTCATCTCCAGTCACCTGACCCTACCACCTGCCGCCCAACACCTGACACCTGACCCTACCTCCTGCCGCCCAACTAGTGACCTGGTCATCTCCAGTCACCTGACCCTACCTCCTGCCGCCCAACTAGTGACCTGGTCATCTCCGGTCACCTGACCCTACCTCCTGCCGCCCAACTAGTGACCTGGTCCCCTCTGACCTGACCCTACCTCCTGCCGCCCAACTAGTGACCTGGTCACCTCCGGCCACCTGACCCAACCTCTGCCGCCCAACTAGTGACCTGGTCCCCTCTGACCTGACCCTACTACAATGACCTGATCAGCTCCGGCCACCTGACCCTACCTCTGCCACCCAACTAGTGACCTGGTCCCCTCTGACCTGACCCTACCTCCTGCCGCCCAACTAGTGACCTGGTCACCTCTGGCCACCTGACCCTACTACAATGACCTGATCAGCTCCGGCCACCTGACCCAACCTCTGCCGCCCAACTAGTGACCTGGTCATCTCTGGCCACCTGACCCTACCTCTGCCGCCCAACTACAATGGCCTGGTCCCCTCTGACCTCCTGACCCTACCACTGCCTCCCAACTACAGTGACCTGCTCACCTCCAACCTCCTAACCCTACTTCTGCCTCCAAACTACACTGATCTAGCCACCTCCCGCCACCTGAGCCTCCCAAATAGTGACCTGGTCACCTCCAACCTCCTAACCCTACCTCTGCCGCCCAACTAGTGACCTGGTCACCTCTGCCTCCCAACTACATTGACCTGGTCACCTCCGACCTCACCTCTGCCACCCAACTACACTGCACTGATCTGGTCACCTCCGACCTCACCTCTGCCTCCCAACTACACTGCACTGATCTGGTCACCTCCGACCACCTAACCCTACCTCTGCCTCCCAACTACAGTGATCTGGTCACCTCCAACCACCTGACCTTACCTCTACCTCCCAACTACAGTGACCTGGTAACATCCAGCCATGGCCCCGCATAACCCAACACCCCCCACCCCCGCTCACCACAAACTTCTCCCCGCCCTGTTCCACGTGTTTGTAGGTGGGGATGGAGATGGGCACGGCCTGTTTCTCTGTGTAGTCGTAGAAGGACTGTCCCGAGGAGTCGTCGCTGGGGTCCAGGTTCTCGGCTTCGTGCGGCGGGACAGACAGAACGGTGAGGACCAGCTCCTTCTCTCCGGCCCGGATCAGATCCACCACTTGTTTGTGGGTGGCCCCTTCCACGTTGACGCCATTCCTGGATTGGGGGGGGGAGAGGAGACAGAGGGGGTGGGGTTTATATATGTAACCAACCGATTGAGATTTCTTCTTTGTCCCATCTATAGAACCAAAATCACATTCCCCACCCACTACCAGAAACATTCAATTGGGGGGGGGGGGGGGGCGGGAAATTCTCAGAATCTGTTCTTATTCTGTATGTATGGACTCTGCACAGTACTACTTCTCTTGTCCTGTATGTCAGGTGTAATTCTCGGTATCTCTTCTTATTCTGTATGTATGGACTCTGCACAGTACTACTTCTCTTGTCCTGTATGTCGGGTGTAGATCTCGGTATCTGTTCTTATTCTGTATGTATGGACTCTGCACAGTACTACTTCTCTTGTCCTGTATGTCGGGTGTAATTCTCAGTATCTGTTCTTATTCTGTATGTATGGACTCTGCACAGTACTACTTCTGGTCATACATTGGCCCCTAGGCTGTGAAGTCATGTGACCGCTCAGTGATGGGATGTCAGTCATGTGACCTCCTCTCCGCCATCACTTGTGACACACAGAGACTCTTCTGAAGTTCCTTCAAGGAAGAGGCCACTACGTGTCCCGAGCCCCGCACTTCCTTCCTGTGTCTGAGAGAAGCTCCACACCACAACCAGGATGTCCCCCCCCCCACCCCCACCCCGGAGATTGGGCAACAATCAGCGACATACAGACGTCAGTGGACGGGGTTAGAGGCTCAGGATTGGTGATCGATGTTCATCAGGCGTCCAGTGAAATCACACCAAACACAACCAGCCGTCACCACCGGCTCCACAACCACATTCTCACAGCTCCAGGATGTGGCACACAAGTCATCATTACACATTGGTGGCCCCGGTGGGTCGGTCGGTGGTCACCCTTGAATATTCACAGCTCTAGGATGTGGCCACCCTGGCAGTGGCTGTCTCGGTCAGTCGGTACGCTGTGCTGTGCTGGTCATAGTTGGTTAGTAAAGGTCAGCGGTCACCCCTAGTTACTCATCTCCGGGATGGGGTCACCCTGGGGTCACGCGGTCCCGGTTGGTAATTATATGACGGCGCTCACCATAGATACGTCCGCACCTCCAAGATGTGGTCACCCTTGGCCCCCCTCCCTCGGTACACCCCCCCCTCCAGGATTAGGTCCCCCCCGTACACCCCCCCTCCAGGATTAGGTCCCCCCCCCATCCCCCGTACACCCCCCCTCCAGGATTTGATCCCCCCCTCGTACACCTCCCCGGTACACCCTCCCCCAGGATTCGGTCCCCCGTACACCCCCCCTCCCTAGGATTTGGCCCCCCTCATATACCTTCCCGGAAACACCCCCCTCCAGGATTCGGTCCCCCCGTACACCCCCCCTCCCTAGGATTCGGCCCCCCTCATATACCTTCCCGGAAACACCCCCCTCCAGGATTCGGTCCCCCCCCCCCGCCCTTACACACCCCCCCCCTCCCTAGGATTCGGCCCCCCCCTCATAATACCTTCCACACACAACGTAAACCAACAAAAACACAAAAAACAAATCAACACAAAAAACAAACAAAAAAATAAACAAAATAAAAAAAGAACACAAAACCAAAACGGAAACCCGAACACACCCCCCTCCAGGATTCGGTCCCCCACGTACAACAAATCAAAAACACCACAATACAAAAACAAAAAAACAAACAAACTCAAAAACACAAACAAAACACAACAAAAACAACACAAAAACACAAAACAAAACAAAAAATAAATAAATAAAACCAAAAAAATATAAAAACAAACACCAAAACAACACACAAAAAATAACATCAAAAAAAAACACACAAAAATCAAAACAAAAAAAAACACACTTAAACAAAAAATCAAACACAAAAAACAAAAAACAAACAATACAAAAAAAAACAAAAACACAAAACAAAAAAAAAAAAACTAACAAACACAAATTAACACAACCACAAATAAACACCAAAAACAAAACACAAAAAAAATAAACAAAAAAAAAAAAAATACACGCTCCCCGGTACACCCCCCCTCCAGGATTCTGTCCCCCCCCCCCCGTACACCCCCCCTCCAGGATTCGGTCCCCCCGTACAGCTCCCCGGTACACCCCCCCCTCCAGGATTCACCCCCTTCCCCGGTACACCCCCCTCCAGGATTCGGTCCCCCCGTACAGCTCCCCGGTACACCCCCCCTCCAGGATTCACCCCCCTTCCCCGGTACACCCCCCTCCAGGATTCGGTCCCCCCAAAAAAAAACACCACCACCAACACAAACCAAAACAAAACAAAACACCAAACACCCCACACAACCCAAACAAAACCCCCCCCAACAACCCAAAACCCAAACACCAAAACCACCCACCCCCCAACCACCCCCCCTCCAGTATTCGGTCCCCCGTACACCCCCCCTCCAGGATTCGGTCCCCCCGTACAGCTCCCCGGTACACCCCCCCCTCCAGGATTCACCCCCCCACCCCCCCCCCCCCCCCCCCCACCACCCCCACCCCCTTCCCCGGTACAACCCCCCTCCAGGATTCGGTCCCCCGTACAGCTCCCCGGGTACACCCCCCCTCCAGGATTCACCCCCTTCCCCGGTACACCCACCTCCAGGATTCGGTCCCCCGTACACCCCCCCTCCAGGATTCGGTCCCCCCGTACAGCTCCCCGGTACACCCCCCCTCCAGGATTCACCCCCTTCCCCGGTACACCCCCCTCCAGGATTCGGTCCCCCGTACACCCCCCCTCCAGTATTCGGCCCCCCGTACACCCCGCCTCCAGGATTCGGTCCCCCGTACACCCCCCCTCCAGGATTCGGTCCCCCGTACACCCCCCCCCCCTCCAGGATTCGGTCCCCCGTACACCCCCCCCCTCCAGGATTCGGTCCCCCGTACACCCCCCCTCCAGGATTCGGTCCCCCGTACACCCCCCCCTCCAGGATTCGGTCCCCCGTACACCCCCCCCCTCCAGGATTCGGTCCCCCGTACACCCCCCCTCCAGGATTCGGTCCCCCGTACACCCCCCCCTCCAGGATTCGGTCCCCCGTACACCCCGCCCCTCCAGGATTCGGTCCCCCGTACACCCCGCCCCTCCAGGATTCGGTCCCCCGTACACCCCCCCCTCCAGGATTCGGTCCCCCGTACACCCCGCCCCTCCAGGATTCGGCCCCCCCTCATATACCTCCCCGGAAACACCCCCCTCCAGGATTCGGTCCCCCCGTACAGCTCCCCGGTACACCCCCCTCCAGGATTCACCCCCTCCCAGGTACACCCCCCTCCAAGATTAGGTCACCCCCCTCCAGGATTCGGCCCCCCTCATATACCTCCCCGGAAACACCCCCCCTCCAGGATTCTGTCCCCCCCGTACAGCTCCCCGGTACACCCCCCCCTCCAGGATTCACCCCCTTCCCCGGTACACCAACCTCCAGGACTAGGTCCCCCCCCCTGTACACGCCCCCCCTCCAGGATTCACCCCCCTCCCAGGTACAACCCCCTCCAAGATTAGGTCCCCCCCCGTAACCCCCCCCCTCCAGGATTCGGTCCCCCGTACACCCCCCCTCCAGGATTCGGTCCCCCGTACACCCCGCCCCTCCAGGATTCGGCCCCCCTCATATACCTCCCCGGAAACACCCCCCTCCAGGATTCGGTCCCCCCGTACAGCTCCCCGGTACACCCCCCTCCAGGATTCACCCCCTCCCAGGTACACCCCCCTCCAAGATTAGGTCACCCCCCTCCAGGATTCGGCCCCCCTCATATACCTCCCCGGAAACACCCCCCCTCCAGGATTCTGTCCCCCCCGTACAGCTCCCCGGTACACCCCCCCCCTCCAGGATTCACCCCCTTCCCCGGTACACCAACCTCCAGGACTAGGTCCCCCCCTGTACACGCCCCCCCTCCAGGATTCACCCCCTCCCAGGTACAACCCCCTCCAAGATTAGGTCCCCCCCGTAACCCCCCCTCCAGGATTCGGTCCCCCGTACACCCCCCCCTCCAGGATTCGGTCCCCCGTACACCCCGCCCCTCCAGGATTCGGCCCCCCTCATATACCTCCCCGGAAACACCCCCCTCCAGGATTCGGTCCCCCCGTACAGCTCCCCGGTACACCCCCCTCCAGGATTCACCCCCTCCCAGGTACACCCCCCTCCAAGATTAGGTCACCCCCCTCCAGGATTCGGCCCCCCTCATATACCTCCCCGGAAACACCCCCCCTCCAGGATTCTGTCCCCCCCGTACAGCTCCCCGGTACACCCCCCCCTCCAGGATTCACCCCCTTCCCCGGTACACCAACCTCCAGGACTAGGTCCCCCCCTGTACACGCCCCCCCTCCAGGATTCACCCCCTCCCAGGTACAACCCCCTCCAAGATTAGGTCCCCCCCGTAACCCCCCTCTCCAGGACTAGGTCCCCCCCCCGTACACCCCCCTCTCCAGGACTAGGTCCCCCGTACACCCCCCCATAAAAGATTCGGTCCCCCTCATACACCCCTCCCCCGGTACACCAGCCCTCCAGGATTCAGCCCCCCCCCTTCAGGATTCGCCCCCTCCCCCCGTACTCCCCCCTCCAGTATCCGGTCCCCCCGGTACTCACACTTCCAGTATCCGGTCCCCCTTGCGGATCCCGGCTCGGTCGGCGGCTCCCCCCGGTAGTACGGCGCTGACATGCTGTAGAGGGGCGTACAGCTCCCCGTTGATGCTCCTCAGTTGGCCGCCCTCGCTGACCTGTCCCCGCACATTGAACCCGTAGCCGGACTCCGACTTCACTATCCGCACCACCCGCGGGCCCCCGCTCCGCTCATCCGCCATCTTGGCCGCATCCAGTCACGGGACCCGCACCGGGGCATGCCGGGAGATGCAGTGCGGAAGAGCTGTCAGGCCAAGGGGCGGGGCCGGTAGGCAAAGCAGCCAGTCGGACTCCGGAGGGGCGCCCGCCCCAGCCAACCACAGCTCCCGGCCGGAAATCCAATCGGCGCTGTGACAGCTGAGGCGGCGGCCAATCAAAACCCGGAGTTGTCTCCGGGGCGGGCTGACATAGAGGAAGCTGCATCACGTGACGTGTCTGAGGTAAAGAGGCGGGAAAGATGAGGCGAGGACCTGGAATACCATCAGAGGGGGAGGGGAGGGGCAGTTATGTCTGAATGTGGAGAATATCGATACAAATCAGGTAATTATCGATTGATTAGTAAATTTTCTCTTTACATATTAATAAAGAAATTAAGAGTCATAGTTCACCTTTTACCGAAAAATCTGCCTCTGCAGGTAGGGGGCGCCCTTCCTATAGATGGAGGCCTTTTATGTACCTCCTGAAGCCTGACTGGAAAACTCCCCAGGATTTGTGCCCCCCTCCAGTATCTGGTGCCCCCTCGGTATTCCCCCCTCCAGTATTCAATTCCCCCGGTATGCCCCCTCCAGTATTTGGTGCCCCCTCTCCAGTATTCAGTGCCCCCCTCCAGTATTCAGTGCCCCCCTCCAGTATTCAGTGCCCCCCTCCAGTATTCGGTGCCCCCCGATATTCTCCCCTCCAGTATTCAGTGCCCCCCGATATTCCCCCCCCCCCCCAGTATTCAGCGCCCTCCAGTATTCAGTGCCCCCCTGGTATTCCCCCCTCCAGTATTCAATTCCCCCGGTATGCCCCCTCCAGTATTTGGTGCCCCCCCCTCCAGTATTTGGTGCCCCCCCCTCCAGTATTTGGTGCCCCCCCTCCAGTATTCGGTGCCCCCTCCAGTATTCAGTGCCCCCCTCCAGTATTCGGTGCCCCCTCCAGTATTCGGTGCCCCCCTCCAGTATTCAGTGCTCCCCTCCAGTATTCAGTGCCCCCCTCCAGTATTCGGTGCCCCCCTCCAGTATTCAGTGCCCCCCGATATTCTCCCCTCCAGTATTCAGTGCCCCCCGATATTCCCCCCCCCAGTATTCAGCGCCCTCCAGTATTCAGTGCCCCCCTGGTATTCCCCCCTCCAGTATTCAATTCCCCCGGTATGCCCCCTCCAGTATTTGGTGCCCCCCCTCCAGTATTTGGTGCCCCCCCTCCAGTATTCGGTGCCCCCCTCCAGTATTCAGTGCCCCCCTCCAGTATTCGGTGCCCCCCTCCAGTATTCAGTGCCCCCCGATATTCTCCCCTCCAGTATTCAGTGCCCCCCGATATCCCCCCCCCAGTATTCAGCGCCCTCCAGTATTCAGTGCCCCCCTGGTATTCCCCCCTCCAGTATTCAATTCCCCCGGTATGCCCCCTCCAGTATTCGGTGCCCCCCTCCAGTATTCAGTGCCCCCCTCCAGTATTCAGTGCCCCCCTCCAGTATTCGGTGCCCCCCTCCAGTATTCAGTGCCCCCCGATATTCTCCCCTCCAGTATTCAGTGCACCCGATATTCCCCCCCCTCCAGTATTCAGTGCCCCCTCCAGTATTCAGTGCTCCCCAGTATTCTCCCCTCCAGTATTCAGTGCCCCCCGATATTCCCCCCCCCCCCCCCCCAGTATTCAGCGCCCTCCAGTATTCAGTGCCCCCCTGGTATTCCCCCCTCCAGTATTCAATTCCCCAAGGTATGCCCCCTCCAGTATTCAGTGCCCCCTCCAGTATTCAGTGCCCCCCGATATTCCCCCCCCCCAGTATTCAGCGCCCTCCAGTATTCAGTGCCCCCCTGGTATTCCCCCCTCCAGTATTCAATTCCCCAAGGTATGCCCCCTCCAGTATTCAGTGCCCCCTCCAATATTCAGTGCTCCCCAGTATTCCCCCCTCCAGTATTCAATTCCCCCCCGGTATGCCCCCTCCAGTATTCAGTGCCCCCCTCCCAGGATTCGGTGCCCCCCGTATTCAGTCCAGTATTCGGTGCCCCCCAGTATTCCCCCCTCCAGTATTTAGTGCCCCCGGTATTCCCCCCTCCAGTATTTAGTGCCCCCCAGTATGCCCCCTCCAGTATTCAGTGCCCCCCGGTATTCCCCCCTCCAGTATTCAGTGCCCCCCAGTATGCCCCCTCCAGTATTCAGTGCCCCCCGGTATTCCCCCCTCCAGTATTCAATTCCCCCCGGTATGCCCCCTCCAGTATTCAGTGCCCCCCTTCCAGGATTCGGTGCCCCCCCCGTATTCAGTCCAGTATTCGGTGCCCCCCTCCAGTATTCCGTGCCCCCCAGTATTCCCCCCTCCAGTATTCCGTGCCCCCCCCCCCCAGTATTCCTCCCTCCAGTATTCAGTGCACCCGGTATCCCCCCCTCCAGTATTCAGTGCCCCCCAGTATTCCCCTCTCCAGTATTCAGTGTCCCCCAGTATTCCCCCCTCCAGTATTCAATTCCCCCCGGTATGCCCCCTCCAGTATCCAGTGCCCCCTTTCCAGTATTTGTGCCCCCCCTCCAGTATTCAGTGCCCCCTCCAGTATTCCCTGCCCCCCTCCAGTATTCAGTGCCCCCCAGTATTCCCCCCTCCAGTATTCAGTGCCCCCCGTTATTCCCCCCTCCAGTATTCAGTGCCCCCTCCAGTATTCAGTGCCCCCCTCCAGTATTTGTGCCCCCCTTCCAGTATTCAGTGCCCCCCTTCCAGTATTCGCTGCCCCCCCTTTAGTATTCAGTATTCCCTCTTCCAGTATTCGGTGCCCCCTCCAGTATTCAGTGCCCCCTCCAGTATTCGGTGCCCCCCTCCAGTTTTCGATGCCCCCCCCTCCAGTATTCAGTGCCCCCCCGGTATTCAGTGCCCCCTCTTTCAGTATTCCCCCCTCCAGTATTCAGTGCCCTCCGATATTCCCCCCTCCAGTATTCAGTGCCCCCCGGCATTCCCCCTTCCAGTATTCAATTCCCCAAGGTATGCCCCCTCCAGTATTCAGTGCCCCCTCCAGTATTCAGTGCTCCCCAGTATTCCCCCCTCCAGTATTCAGTGCCCCCCAGAATTCCCCCCTCCAGTATTCAGTGCCCCCCAGTATGCCCCCTCCAGTATTCAGTGCCGCCCGGTATTCCCCCCTCCAGTATTCAATTCCCCCCGGTATGCCCCCTCCAGTATTCAGTGCCCCCCTTCCAGGATTCGGTGCCCCCCGTATTCAGTCCAGTATTCGGTGCCCCCTCCAGTATTCAGTGCCCCCCAGTATTCCCCCCTCCAGTATTTAGTGCCCCCCGGTATTCCCCCCTCCAGTATTCAGTGCCCCCCAGTATGCCCCCTCCAGTATTCGGTGCCCCCCGGTATTCCCCCCTCCAGTATTCAATTCCCCCCCGGTATGCCCCCTCCAGTATTCAGTGCCCCCCTTCCAGGATTCGGTGCCCCCCGTATTCAGTCCAGTATTCGGTGCCCCCTCCAGTATTCAGTGCCCCCCAGTATTCCCCCTCCAGTATTTAGTGCCCCCCGGTATTCCCCCCTCCAGTATTCAGTGCCCCCCAGTATGCCCCCTCCAGTATTCATTGCCCCCCTTCAGAATTCTGTGCCCCCCCGTATTCAGTCCAGTATTCGGTGCCCCCTCCAGTATTCAGTGCCCCCCAGTATTCCCCCCTCAAGTATTCAGTGCCCTCCCGGTATTCCCCCCTCCAGTATTCAGTGCCCCCCAGTATTCCTCCCTCCAGTATTCAGTGCACCCGGTATCCCCCCTCCAGTATTCAGTGTCCCCCAGTATTCCCCTCTCCAGTATTCAGTGTCCCCCGGTATTCCCCCCTCCAGTATTCAATTCCCCCGGTATGCCCCCTCCAGTATTCAGTGCCCCCTTTCCAGTATTTGGTGCCCCCCCCTCCAGTATTCAATGCCCCCTTCCAGTATTCGTGCCCCCCCTTCCAGTATTCAGTGCCCCCCCCCCAGTATTCCCCCCTCCAGTATTCAGTGCCCCCCAGTATCCCCCCTCCAGTATTCAGTGCCCCCCGTTATGCCCCCCTTCCAGTATTTTGTGCCCCCCTTCCAGTATTTTGTGCCCCCCTTCCAGTATTCGGTGCCCCCCTTCCAGTATTCGCTGCCCCCCCTTCCAGTATTCGGTGCCCCCCCTCCAGTATTCAGTATTCCCTCTTCCAGTATTCTGTGCCCCCCTCCAGTATTCAGTGCCCCCCTCCAGTATTCGATGCCCCCCGGTATTCAGTGCCCCCTCTTTCAGTATTCGGTGCCCCCCTCAAGTATTTGTGCCCCCCTTCAGTATTTGTGCCCCCCTTCCAGTATTCGGTGCCGCTCTCCAGTATTCGTTGCCTCCCGGTATTCCACCCCTCCAGTATTCCGTGCCCACCCTCCAGTATTCAGTGCCCCCTCCAGTATTCGGTGGATGGGGTTTATTTAGGGGAAGTCCAATCACAGGATGGGGGGTGTTCAAGGGAAGTCCAATCACAGGACGGGGGTTGTTTAGGGGAAGTCCAACCACAGGACGGGGGTGTTCAGGGGGAGTCCAACCACAGGACGGACGGGGTTGTTTAGGGGAAGTCAAATCACAGGATGGGGGGGGGGGGGGTTCAAGGGGAGTCCAATCACAGGATGGGGGGTGTTTAGGGGAAGTCCAATCACAGGGGGGTGTTTAGGGGAAGTCACAGGATAGGGGGGGGGGGTTCAAGGGGAGTCCAATCACAGGATGAGGGGTGTTTAGGGGAAGTCCAATCACAGGGGGGTGTTTAGGGGAAGTCCAATCACAGGACAGGGGGTGTTCAGGGGGAGTCCAATCACAGGACTGTTTTTTTTTAGGGAAAGTCCAATAACAGAACGAGGGGTGTTCAGGGGGAGTCCAATCACAGGACGGGGGTTGTCTAGAGGAAGTCAAATCACAGGACGGGGGTTGTTTAGGGGAAGTCCAATGACAGGACAGGAGGTGTTCAGATGGAGTCCAATCACAGGATGGGGGTTGTTTAGAAAAATTCAAATCACAGGACGTGGGTTGTTTATGAGAAGTCCAATCACAGGAAAGGGGGTGTTCAGGGGGAGTCCAATCACAGGAAAGGGGGTGTTCAGGGGGAGTCCAATCACAGGAAAGGGGGTGTTCAGGGGGAGTCCAATCACAGGATGGGGGTTGTTCAGGGGAGTCCAATCACAGGTTAAAACAGGGGGTGTTCAGGAATCATCCAATTACAGGACATGGGGTGTTCAAAGCAGAGTCCAATTACAAGGCGGGGGGGGGGGTGTTCAGGGGTAGTCCAGTCACAAGACAGGGGATGTTAGGGGGAGTCCAATCACAGGACAGGGGGTGTTCTGGGGGAGTCCAATCAAAGGACGGGACATGGGGTGTTCAAAGCAGAGTCCAATTACAGGACGGGGTGTGTTCATGGGTAGTCCAGTCACAAGACAGAGGATGTTAGAGGGAGTCCAATCACAAGACAGGGAATGCTCTGGGAAGTCCAACCACAGGACAGGGGGTGTTCACGGGGGAGTCCAATCACAGGACTGGGTGTGTTTAGGAGGGAGTCCAATCACAGGACGGGACATGGGGTGTCCTGGCTTTGTACACAGATAACAGTCATGGTGGAACAGAAAAGGTTCTTCACCAAACTGTTACCACAAAGTTAGAGGAGCACAATTGTCTACAATGTCTTTGTATGATGGAGTACTACCGGGACCCTTCACTGGAGACACCTGAACTCCGTCATTGGGAGGGGAGGTCCACATACTTTTGGACATTTATGCTACAAGGTGTCACCCCCCTTTTCCATGTTGTGGGGTGCTTACATTTAGACTGTTGGAATCTTCCAACTTCCTGGGCATACAACTCTACTTCTACCTACGGGAAGTACACTTTGAAAGGACACCTTGACACCCCCCCCCCCCCCCCCCCAGCTTCTGAAGGGTGTTCTTCCTTTTCCAAAGCGTTACTGCAGACAATGTGAGACCCATGCACCCAAAATATTCAAACTCTTCATGTTTTTACAACCTCTCCTGAACGATTCAACTTGACAGATAGTTACCCACGTTTAAAACGCCCGTTATGCCGTGTTTACATGCCCATGCCTAAAAAAAAAAATATATATATATATATATTTTGCATTTATATATATTTAATATAAAATATATATATATATATATATTTTTTTTTTTTCTTTTTAAATTGCCAAAAAAACAATAAAACGCCTATAAACGAAATGCTGCTAAATGCGGATTACCGTGTTTAGCCGCGTTTAGCGTTTGAAACGTCTGAAACTTTGGCATCTGAACTAATTTTTTTGCCTTCAAAAAAAGGCCTGTAAACGCAGCTGCCTAAAAACTACAGTAAACAAACCTGTGTACATGTACACATAAGATAACATTGAATGAGTTCAGGGGTAGTTGAAAAAAGAGTCCAACTGCCTCTGAACGTTTAGCAGCAGCAGTGTACATAGGGCCTGACCGTTCAAAAAAAAGGGTCAGGGGTCTTGCTCAAAGACCAGTAGTTATAGCAGTAGAGATGTTGCCACTGACCAGCTGGATAAGTACACAAGCAGGTCACTCAGATCTAAGCAAGAACCAGTAGTCACCAGTTCTCCTGCAGGTGGAGATGGGTTTTTCTGTGTGTAAGTACCAGGTCACAGGAGGTGAGCAAGCCAGGTGTCCAGTAGCAGATATAGAAGGTTGGGATCAGACAGAAGCATAGTCAAGGAACAAGCCAAATGTCGATAACAAGTGTTTGCAGATTGGGATCAAGCAGAAGCGTAGTCAGTAAACAATTTTGGTAACAAGTGGTTGCAGGTTGGGATCAAGCAGAAACGTAGCCAGTAAACAAGCCAAAGGTCGGTAACAAGTGGTTGCAGGTTGGAATCAAGCAGAAGCGTAGTCGGTAAACAAGCCAAAGGTTGATAACAAGTGGTTGCAGGTTGGGCTCAAGCATAAGCGTAGTCAGTAAACAATGTCGGGAACAAGTGGTTGCAGGTTGGGATCTAGCAAGAGCGTAGTCAGTAAACAAGGTCGGTAACAAGTGGTCACAGGTTGGGATCAAGCAGAAGTGTAGCCAGTAAACAAGCCAAAGGTCAGTAACATGTGGTTGCAGGTTGGAATCAAGCAGAAGCGTAGTCGGTAAACAAGATCGATACCAAGTTGTTGCAGGTTGGGATCAAGCAAGAGCGTCGTCAGTAAACAAGCCAAAGATTGATAACAAGTGGTTACAGGTTGGGATCGAGCAGAAGCGTAGTCGGTAAACAAGGTCGATAACAAGTGGTTGCAGGTTGGGATCAAGCAGAAGCGTAGTCAGTAAACAAGGTTGGTAACAAGTGGTCGCAGGTTGGGATCAAGCAAAAGTGTAGCCAGTAAACAAGCCAAAGGTTAGTAACAAGTGGTTGCAGAATGGAATCAAGCAGAAGCGTAGCCAGTGAACAAGCCAAAGGTCAGTAACAAGTGGTTGCAGGTTGGAATCAAGCAGAAGCGTAGCCAGTGAACAAGCCAAAGGTCAGTAACAAGTGGTTGCAGGTTGGAATCAAGCAGAAGCGTAATCGGTAAACAAGATCGATAACAAGTGGTTGCAGGTTGGGATCAAGCAAAAGCGTAGTCGGTAAACAAGGTCGATAGCAAGTGGTTGCAGGTTGGGATCATGCAGAAGCATAGTCAGTAAACAATGTCCTGTATCAAGTGATTGCAGGTTGGGATCTAGCAAGAGCGTAGTCAGTAAACAAGGTTGGTATCAAGTGGTTGCAGGTTGGGATCAAGCAGAAGTGTAGTCAGCAAACAAGGTCGGTAACAAGTGGTCACAGGTTGGGATCAAGCAGAAGTGTAGCCAGTAAACAAGCCAAAGGTCGGTAACAAGTGGCTGCAGGTTGGAATCAAGCAGAAGCGTAGTCGGTAAACAAGGTTGATAACAAGTGGTTGCAGGTTGGGATCAAGCAAGAGCGTAGTCAGTAAACAAGCCAAAGATTGATAACAAGTGGTTACAGGTTGGGATCGAGCAGAAGTGTAATCAGTAAACAAGGTCGATAACAAGTGGTGGCAGGTTGGGATCAAGCAGAAGCGTATTCAGTAAACAAGGTTGGTAACAAGTGGTTGCAGGTTGGGATCAAGCAGAAGTGTAATCAGTAAACAAGGTCGGTAACAAGTGGTTGCAGGTTGGGATCAAGCAGAAGCATAGTCAGTAAACAAGGTTGGTAACAAGTGGTTGCAGGTTGGGATCAAGCAGAAGCGTAGTCAGTAAACAAGGTCGGTAACAAGTGGTTGCAGGTTGGGATCAAGCAGAAGCGTAGTCAGTAAACAAGGTCGGTAACAAGTGGTTGCAGGTTGGGATCAAGCAGAAGCGTAGTCAGTAAACAAGGTCTGTAACAAGTGGTAACAGGTTGGGATCAAGCAGAAGTGTAGCCAGTAAACAAGCCATAGGTCAGTAACAAGTGGTTGCAGGTTGGAATCAAGCAGAAGCGTAGTCGGTAAACAAGATCGATAACAAGTGGTTGCAGGTTGGGATCAAGCAAGAGTGTAGTCAGTAAACAAGCCAAAGAATGATAACAAGTGGTTGCAGGTTGGGATCGAGCAGAAGCGTAGTCAGTAAACAAGGTCGATAACAAGTGGTTTCAGTTTGGGATCAAGCAGAAGCGTAGTCAGTAAACAAGGCCGGTAACAATTGGTTGCAGGTTGGTATCAAGCAGAAGCGTAGTCAGTAAACAAGGTCGGTAACAAGTGGTTGCAGGTTGGGATCAAGCAGAAGCGTAGTCAGTAAACAAGGTCGGTAACAAGTGCTCACAGGTTGGGATCAAGCAGAAGTGTAGCCAGTAAACAAGCTAAAGATCAGTAACAAGTGGTTGCAGGTTGGAATCAAGCAGAAGCATAGTCGGTAAACAAGGTCGGTAACAAGTGCTCACAGGTTGGGATCAAGCAGAAGTGTAGCCAGTAAACAAGCCAAAGGTCGGTAACAAGTGGTTGCAGGTTGGAATCAAGCAGAAGCGTAGTTGGTAAACAAGGTCGATATTAACAAGTGGTTGCAGGTTGGGATCAAGCAAGAGCGTAGTCAGTAAACAAGCCAAAGATTGATAACAAGTGGTTACAGGTTGGGATCGAGCAGAAGCGTAGTCAGTAAACAAGGTCCATAACAAGTGGTGGCAGGTTGGGATCAAGCAGAAGTCAGTAAACAAGGTCGGTAACAAGTGGTTTCAACTTGGGATCAAGCAGAAGCATAGTCAGTAAACAAGGTTGGTAACAAGTGGTTGCAGGTTGGGATCAAGCAGAAGCGTAGTCAGTAAACAATGTTGGTAACAAGTGGTTGCAGGTTGGGATCAAGCAGAAGTGTAGTCAGTAAACAAGGTCAGTAACAAGTGGTCGCAGGTTGGGATCAAGCAGAAGTGTAGTCAGTAAACAAGCCAAAGGTCAGTAACAAGTGGTTGCAGGTTGGAATCAAGCAGAAGCGTAGCCAGTAAACAAGCCAAAGGTCAGTAACAAGTGGTCGTAGGTTGGAATCAAGCAGAAGCGTAGTCGGTAAACAAGATCGATAACAAGTGGTTGCAGGTTGGGATCATGCAAGAGCGTAGTCGGTAAACAAGGTCGGTAACAAGTGGTTGCAAGTTGGGATCAAGCAGAAGCATAGTCAGTAAACAAGGTTGGTAACAAGTGGTTGCAGGTTGGGATCAAGCAGAAGCGTAGTTATTAAACAAGGTCGTAACAAGTGGTTGCAGGTTGGGATCTGAATCAAGCAGAAGCGTAGTCAGTAAACAAGGTCGATAACAAGTGGTCGCATGTTGGGATCAAGCAGAAGTGTAGCCAGTAAACAAGCCAAAGGTCAGTAACAAGTGGTTGCAGGTTGGAATCAAGCAGAAGTGTAGCCAGTAAACAAGATCGATAACAAGTGGTTGCAGGTTGGGATTAAGCAAGAGCGTAGTCAGTAAACATGCCAAAGATTGATAACAAGTGGTTGTAGGTTGGGATCGAGCAGAAGCGTAGTCGGTAAACAAGGCCGATAACAAGTGGTTGCAGGTTGGGATCAAGCAGAAGCATAGTCAGTAAACAAGGTTGGTAACAAGTGGTTGCTGGTTGGGATCAAGCAGAAGCGTAGTCAGTAAACAAGGTCGGTAACAAGTGGTCACATGTTGGGATCAAGCAGAAGTGTAGCCAGTAAACAAGCCAAAAGTCGGTAACAAGTGGTTGCAGGTTGGAATCAAGCAGAAGCGTAGTCGGTAAACAAGGTCGATAACAAGTGGTTGCAGGTTGGGATCAAGCAAGAGCGTAGTCAGTAAACAAGCCAAAGATTGATAACAAGTGGTTGCAGGTTGGGATCAAGCAGAAGTGTAGTCAGTAAACAAGGTCGATAACAAGTGGTTGCAGGTTGGGAACAAGCAGAAGTGTAGTCAGTAAACAAGGTTGGTAACAAGTGTTTGCAGGTTGGGAGCAGGCAGAAGCGTAGTCAGTAAACAAGGTCAGTAACAAGTGTTTGCAGGTTGGGAGCAGGCAGAAGCGTAGTTGAGGAACAGGCCAAAGGTCGATAATGGCTGGTATTGAAGATATGGACAGCAGCAGGAGTGACGAGAGCGAGATATCGGCGAGATATCGTTCAAAGGCATGCCTTTAATCAGGAAAGTTCATGGGAGGAGCAAAGAGTTCAAGGTTCACCAGGAACAAGGTTCAAGGCAAGATTGTCCAAGGAACTGTCAACATTTCAGGTGGCTCAGCAAGAAGAGTGGGTTTTAGGTGTCCCGTGGGACAACGCTTGGAGCAAGGAATGGTCCATAAAGTGTCTGATAGGCACTGATAGCATAAAAACAAAACAGAGGTTCTATTCCCTCTCCACTCTGTCCGAAAGTAAGCTATACTTTAGTGGTTATGTAGAAAGTTTCCGAGAAAGAGAGTAGAAATAAGACGTCTGATTTGTTACAATCGCCCAATCCCAAAGGACCTCCTAACCTCCCATGAACTCTTCTGTGCAGGTTCTGCTCTATGAAGCTGAAGGTCGGATCTTACGAGGTAAGTCACTCCTTCTTCATCAAAAAATGAAGTGCTTACTAGTAAAAATGAAAAGCAATTTCTAACGCTAACCCACTTCTGGGAAATATTCTAACAATCCCTTTCACTCTGTCAGTACATTTATCTGCCAGCAGATGGTGCTGTCTATATAGAGGTGAAACAGCGTTCAGTCTGATGGGTGCATTTGTCTTCGGCCAATAAACTGCTGAATTGAGCTATTCTAATCTGCTATTACTATTGTTTTTTTTTTTTGTTTTGTGTTTTTGCAATGCTGTCATAGGTCTTTTTGGACCCTAAATTAATTCATCTGCAAAATTTCCCAAAATTCAAAAACTCTTAATTTTGTTTGCACATTTTATGTGAAAAAAAAAAACGATTTTTTTTTTTCGTATTTAGTGTTAGTGCATTTGGGTTTTATTTATTTTATTTTATTTTATATTTTATTTTTTTATTTTATATTTATATTTTAGTTTTATTTTTATTTTTTATATTTATTTTTAGTTTATTTGTTTTCTTTTTGTTGTTTTTTTTATTCGTTTATATTAGTTTGGTTTATTTCATATCTTGTATATGTTTTTTTTTTTTTTTTTGTTTCCTTTTTTTAATTTAAATTAAGTTTGTATAATTTTAATATTTTTTTCTTGTAAATTTGTTTTCCTTTTCTGTTGTTTTTTGTCTTTTTTTGCTTCAGATATATTCAATATAATTTTCTATGTTGGCTGCTCAGAATCTGTTTTAATTTTTTTCGTTTTTTTTTTATAATATAAGGAAATGAATAAAAGTTTTAACAGGTGTTATATCTGTACTGTGACAATATAAATTGGATTATATTAGGATTGGGATATTGTACAGCATACAGCATGTTTAGATTGTATATTTAGTGTATGTATCTCTTTAAGATTTGGGTAACATGGCGCGTTTCGTCTTCTTTCCTGCACTCCCCCTTGTCTCCTATAGTTAAGCCTGTATTTGGGTGAAACGCGTCATGGTGGGGAGGTTTGTGCAAGCTGTCAATAGCAATAAAGCTTTATTGAAATTCTGAGGTCACCGGTGTGTAGACATTTATTTTTGGGGGTGGGGGGGATACACATACGAGCTCCATATAATGCCGACACCCAGTCCTGTGGGCACCTGAGCTGTGACCCCCTTTCCTTTTCCATGGGTACCGTCTCTTTCATTTAAAATTTTTTTTTATTTACAATTTTTTCCATAAAATTTATTTTCAGCTGATTTTACACGGGAATAAATTTGTATGGAAATGGACCTCTAACTTCCTGTTGGGTCTCCAGGACAGGAAGTGAACCTCTAACATCCTGTTGCATCCCCAGGGCAGGAAATTTACTTCTAACTCTCTGTTGCCTCCCTAGGAAGGCAAGTGAACCTCTAACATCCTGTTGTGTCTCTAGGGCAGGAAATGAACCTCTAACTCCCTGTTGTGTACCGGGGGCAGGAATGGAACCCCTAACTTCTTGTTCTGTCTCTAGGGCAGGAAATGAGCCCCTAACTCACCGTTGTGTCCCCAGGACAGGAAATTACCTTCTAACTTCCTGTTATGTCTCCAGGACAAGAATTTAACCCCTAAGCTCCTGTTGTGTCTCCAGCGATATTAACTTTTAACTTCCAAATGGGTCTCCAGGACATGAAATCAATCCCTAACTCCCTGTTGTGTCCCCAGGACAGGAAATGAAACCTCTAACTTCCTGTTGTGTCTCCAGGACAGAGAATGAACCTCTAACTTCCTGTTGTGTCTCCAGTACAGAAAAGAAACCCTTAACTTTCTGTTGTGTCTGCAAAACAGGAAACTACCTTCTAACTTCCTGTTGTGTCCCCAGGACAGGAAACTAACCCCTAACTACCTGGTGTGTTTTCAGGGCAGGAAATGAACCTCTAACTTCCCATTGTGTTTCCAGGACAGAAAATTAACCTCTAACTTCCTGCAGTGTCCACAGGACAGGAAATTAAACCCTAACTTCCTGTTGTGTCTCCAGGGCAGGAAATAAACCTCTAACTTCCTGCGGTGTCTCCAGGACAGGATATGAACGTCTAACTTTCTGCTGTGTCTCCAGGACAGGAAATTAACCCCAAACTTCCTGTTGTGTCTCCAGGGCAGGAAATTAACTTATAACGCTCTGTTGTGTGTCCAGGGCAGGAATGGAATTCCTAACTTTCTGTTGTGCCTCTAGGGCAGGGAATGAGACTCTAACTTCCTATTTCATCTCTAGGGAAGAAAAGGAACCTTTAACTCCCTGTTGTGTCCCCAGGACAGGAAATTACCTTCTAACTTCCTGTTTTGTCTCCAGGGCAGGAAATTAACCTCTAACTCTCTGTTTTGTGTCCAGGGCAGGAATGGAACCCCTAACTTCCTGTTGTGTCTCTAGGGAAGAAAAGGAACCCCTAACTCCCTGTTGTGTCCCCAGAACAGGAAATGACCCTCTAACTTCTATGGGTGTTGAAAATAATCGTTTAATCTATGCATCGCGATTCAGCCTTACATGATTGTGCATTGATGCAGAGAATGGCTGAATCGCGATTGCACCGATGATGTCACTCCGGCGCTCCCCTCCCTCCTCCTCTCTGTATGTCATACACAGAGGGGATCTCTCGCTGTGTCACGGAGCTTGCATCTGAAATTCCCTGGGCGGCCGCTCGCCAGTGCCTGGATCACACACAGCGAGCATCTCTCGCTGTGTCACGGAGCTTGGATTTCAATATCCGGGCAGCTGCTGTAACAAAGTCCCGCCTCCTAGACCGGCTTCTGTGCTAGAAGGCACAGTGATCCAATTGACCATTGTTACAGAGGCCACCAGGATATTGAAATCCAAGCTCCGTGACACAGCGGGAGATGCTGCTGTGTGTGATCCAGGCACTGGTGAGGCTGCATTGATGGGCACTGGTGAGTCTGCATTGATGGGCACAGTGAGTCTGCATTGATGGGCACAGTGAGTCTGCATTGATGGGCACAGTGAGGTTGCATTGATGGGCACAGTTAGGCTGCTTTGATGGTCATGATGAGTCTGCATTGATGGGCACAGTGAGGCTGAATATGATGGGCACAGTGAGGCTTCATTGATGGGCACAGTGAGCCTGTATTTGATGGGCACTGCGGGGCTGCATTGATGGGCATAGTGAGCCTGCATTTGATGGGCAGACTGAGGCTGCATTTTCTGGGCACTGATGAGGCTGCATTTGATGGGCACAATGAGGCTACATTTGATAGGCACTGCCTCATTTGATGGGCACAGTGAGGTTGCATTTGATGGCACAGTGAGGCTGCATTTGATGGGCACTGATGAGGCTGCATTTGATGGGCACTGATGAGGCTGCATTTGATGGGCACTGATGAGGCTGCATGTGATGGGCACTGATGAGGCTGCATGTGATGGGCACTGATGAGGCTGCATTTGATGGGTTACAGCGGCCGCCGGGATATTGAAATCCAACCTCCGTGACACAGCAGGAAATGCTGCGGTGTGTGATCCAGGCACTAGTTAGGCTGCATTGATGGACACCGTGAGTCTGCATTGATGGGCACAGTGAGGCTGTATTGATGGGCACAGTGAGGCTGCATATGATGGGTACAGTGAGGCTGCATTGATGGGCACAGTGAGTCTGTATTTGATGGGCACAAAGAGGCTGCATTGATGGCCACAGTGGGGCTGCATTTGATGGACACTGATGAGGGTGCATTTGATGGGTTACAGCGGATATTGAAATCCAACCTCCGTGACACAGCAGGAAATGCTGCGGTGTGTGATCCAGGCACTAGTTAGGCTGCATTGATGGACACTGGTGAGTCTGCATTGATGGGCACAGTGAGGCTGTATTGATGGGCACAGTAAGGCTGTATTGATGGGCACAGCATAACTGCATTTAATGGGCACAGTGAGGCTGCATTTATGGGCACAGTGAGCTTGTATTTGATGGGCACAGTGGGGTGCATTTGATAGGCATTGATGAGGCTGCATTTGATGGACACTGATGAGGGTGCATTTGATGGGCACAGATGAGGCTGCATTTAATGGGCACAGTGAGGCTGTATTTGATGGGCACTGATGAGGGTGCATTTGATGGGCACAGTGAGGCTGCATTTGATGGGCACTGATGAGGGTGCATTTGATGGGCACAGTGAGGCTGATTTGATGGGCACTGATGAGGGTGCATTTGATGGGCACAGTGAGGCTGTATTTGATGGGCACTGATGAGGGTGCATTTGATGGGCACAGTGAGGCTGCATTTGATGGGCACTGATGAGGCTGCACTGATGGGAACAGGATGTTTTTTTGATGAAAATAATGGGCAGGATTCTTGATGCATCGCAGGATCGAATCGAATTGTTGACATGATAATCAGAATCAAATCGAATTGAGACCAGTTAAGATGTGCAGCTCTACTAGCTTCCTATTTGGTCTCCAGGGCAGGAAAGGAACCCCGAACTTCCAGTTGCATCCTCAGAACAGGAAATGAGAATAAAATCTGACAGGGGTCCTAACCCTTCCTTCTTTTTATTGGCCAGTAGGTTTTCTTGCGGCGTTATTGTATCCTTGAATGTCCTTGAGACATTCCTCCAGTACTGTATACTAGAAGCCCCCACCCTTCCCCTTAATTACATAACGCCTTTATTATCTTCCTGATAGCGGGTTCAACGTGCACCAAACCTGTGACCTCCATTATAAACCCATTCCTGTATAGGTGGTGCGATATGAAGGATTCCCGGGCAGGGCGGGGACCCGCGCGTTGTGTTTCAGGGTGTTGTTACATATAGCTTATATACATTGGGTGGTGTGGCCGGAGCTCCACCAAACTCTATTTCTATCTCCGACGTCCACAAAAAATATATATATAATTTCAGAAAAACGCACTCTGCTGTTTTACCTGGTTATAGATAAAAGGAGCTGCATGCTCAGTAAGTGCTCTGTGCACAGCAAATCATCAACCATTGTCATGCATTTCTGTTTTCACATACACCCCAGTGCTGCTGATCACATGCAGGCCTCTTTGCAGCCACTTCATGTATACAGGCACTCCAGTGATGGCTGCATGGCATCTCTCAGGACGAGTTTGCGGATGGTGACACAAGTGGACCATGACTGTGTAATGTGTTGACACCTGTACCCTCCATTTGAAGTCCATGTGACCGTGTGACAACACCGGAGCACAGGGAGAGAGCGTTGTCACCCTGTAACTGAAAGTGTCTGCTTTCATAAATGTCCTCCATGGTATGAAGGTGTCAGGTAGGGCATTTACATATTAGCCTACAGGAAGGGAGGTAGGAATAATAACTGGTTGGTGTTTAGCAATTCTAACTTTTACCTGGACTGCCACTCTGTAACCACTGCTTGCCAGACGGTCCTCTACCATTCTGAGTACTGGAAGGTGGTATACCACAGGCAACCAGCAGGTGGACCATCCTAAGTACTGAGGTGGTATACCTCAGGCAACCAGCAGAGTTACCATCCTAAGTACTGAGGTGGTATACCTCAGGCAACCAGCAGAGTGACCATCCTAAGTATTAAGGTGGTATACCTCAGACAACCATCCTAAGTACTAAGGTGGTATACCTCAGGCAACCAGCAGTGGGACCATCCTAAGTACTGAGGTTGTATACCTCAGGCAACCAGCAGGGCGACCATCCTAAGTACTGAGGTGGTATACCTCAGGCAACCAGCAGAGGGGGCATCCTTAGTACTGGAAGGTGGTATACCACAGGCAACCAGCAGTGGGACCATCCTAAGCACTGAGGTTGTATACCACAGGCAACCAGAAGTGGGACCATCCTAAGTACCGAGGTGGTATACCTTAGGCAACCAGCAGTGGGACCATCCTAAGTACTATAAGCTGGTATACCACAGGCAACCAGCAGTGGGACCCTCCTAAGTACTGGAAGGTGGTATACCACAGGCAACCAGCAGTGGGACCATCCTAAGTACTGAGGTGGTATACCACAGCAACCAGCAGTGGGACCATCCTAAGTACCAAGGTATTATACCTCAGGCAACCAGCAGTGGGACCATCCTAAATACTGGAAGGTGATATACCACAGGCAACCAGCAGTGGGACCATCCTAAGTACTGAGGTGGTATACCACAGCAACCAGCAGTGGGACCATCCTAAGTACCGAGGTAGTATACCTCAGGCAACCTGCAGTGGGACCATCCTAAGTACTGGAAGGTGATATACCACAGGCAACCAGCAGTGGGACCATCCTAAGTACTGAGGTGATATACCACAGGCAACCAACAGTGGGACCATCCTAAGTACTGAGGTGGTATACCTCAGGCAACCAGCAGAGGAACCATCCTAAGTACTGAGGTGGTATACCTCAGGCAACCAGCAGAGGGACCATCCTAAGTACTGAGGTGGTATACCTCAGGCAACCAGTAGAGGGACCATCCTAAGTACTGAGGTGGTATACTTCAGGTAACCAGCAGAGGGAGCATTATAGGTACTGTAATGGGTATACCTCAGGAAACCAGCAGAGGGACCATCCCAAGTACTGAGGTGATATACTACAGACAACCAGCAGGGGGAGACTGTATTTATTAAAATCAGGTCCCTCCTATGAGTACACCCAGCCAAGTCCTTTGATGTGCGCACTCCCTACCCCTGGGGTGATTACAGTACACTGTGTGCTGCTCTAAATCCAACCGCAGAATGTACAAACAGGATTAGAGTGCAAGCTGTTCAGACCCAACTGGCTTGGACCAATAATGTTGTCAGTCATTTAGATGCTGCCAGCAGTAGGAGTAGAAAGGTGACTTCACCGAGATACTAATTAGTCAATGATACAAACTACTGCAGGAAATTTCGCCATTGTGGGAGGGGCAGAGACACAAACTACTGGGGGAAATCTCCCCATTGTGGGAGGAGCAGAGACGCAACCTACTGGGGGAATCTCACCATTGTGGGAGGGGCAGAGACAGACAAACTACTGCAGGAAATCCCCCCATTGTGGGAGGGGCAGAGACACAAACTAGTGCAGGAAATCTCACAATTGTGGGAGGGGCAGAGACACAAACTACTGCAGGAAATACCCCCATTTGCCCCCTTTATGGAAGACTTATTGTGGTCGAGGTGTGCGATAAGCCGGTGAGGGTTGCAGCATGCGTCATCCTCTCATTATACAGGGTGTGTGACAGACGAAACTCCCTCGGCTCAGCCTGGCTTCCCACACATCGCGGTCATGTACACACTTGTCCCCGGCGCTCATACACCCGACACATTACACAACAGGTGTTCACACATAACACACACCGCTCTCTATTTATAACACATCAAATCTGACATTCCGCCGTTTCTCCCATCACTCTCCACCAATCAGGACACAGCACAACAAAGTTCTTTAAATATTATAATTTATTTTGCACTATCTACACTCCTATCTATATTACAGCAGAAGGACGGGAGATCCACAATAAATACATACAAGCTGTTGGGGGTGGGGGGGTTATATACAGGGAGCAGTGCTTTTCAAGTACCCTAAATATCGACAGCAGTATCATGTTAGCGGGAGATCGGCAAAGCAGCCTCGCTTAGGCGGCAGGAATCAAAATGGAGGTCCTGTATGATCGGTAAAGCCCTTTCTCTTGGGGACCACTAAACCTATAACAAAATGTTCTCCAAAAAGGTTTTTGGTATGTTCCTGGGCACAGACCGGATGTTATCACCAGTATTGTCCCAAATAGGCAGAAGAGGAGGCTGCCTTGGGCACTTCAGCAAGTGGGGAGTGCAAAATGGGCTGGACTTGAAACCTATGCTCCTGAAGAAGTCCACAGCTCATGTGGAAGTGGGTGGGATTGGTGGGAACTTTCATCCCCTTACCTTGGGTGCTAAAGGATTTTGTCCCGGTCCACTTAGATCAGTGGTCTTCCAAACTGTGGCTCAGGGGTCAGATGTGGCCCTTCGCTTGCTTTTATCCAGCCCTTGGGGCACTATTTCAGCAAATGGCACGAGCAATGGAGCACAATTTCCCCCATACGACACCAACAAAGTTGCACAATTTCACCAACAATGGGGAACAAATCCAAAGACACCAACAATGGGGCCCAATGGCACCAATGATGGGTGCACAATTCCTCCCAGTGACACCAACAATGATGCCCAATGACACTAACAATGGGGCCCAATGGCACCAATGATGAGTGCACAATTCTTCCCAGTGACACCAACAATGATGCCCAATGACACCAATGATGGGGCGCAATTTCTCCCACGGACACCGAAAATGGGGCCTAAGGACACCAATGATGAACCTCTAACTTCCTATTGGGTCTCCAGGGCAGGACATGAACCTCTAACTTCCTGGTATGTCCCCAGGACAGGAAAGGAACCCCTGACTCCCCTGTTGTGTCTCCAGGGCAGGACATTTACTTTTACCTTCTTGTTGCATCCCCAGGACAGGAAATGAACCTCCAACTTCCTATTTGGGTCTCCAGGTGCACCAATGTGCACATGCAAAGCCACAAGAGCCACCATGCCATAGACGGTGTGGTGAGCACACTCTAAAGTTGGCCTTTTTCAGCCTTTTTTTTACCCCAAAGGAACCCTTGTAATCATTTTCAGGTCTGAGGGAACCCCTGCTAAGATTAGCCTATGGGTGGTCATTGGGAAAATATCCCCTTACCTTGGTGGGGATCATTGGGAGGAATGACCTCCTTACAGTGGTGGTCAGAATGCTTCCGTAAGAGTCATGCCACTTGCTCTGGCAAGTGATGTTGAACCTATAACTACGCAGGCACCATTACGTGTGAGGTCAGTTGGCCATAGCTCAAGGAACCCCTAGCCACCACATGAGAAACCCTAGGGCTCCATGGAATCCTGGTTGATATTGGCTGTTCTAGGTAATATCAAAGCTTTATGAATCAGGACCTATTTGTTTTCTGTTTAGTGGCCTCCTGGTAAGTATTTTTCTTGGTTTTCCTGAAGTAGCAGCCTATGGATCTCCATCTGAGGTGGGAATTTTATTTCTCATCATGCCTATCCAAGCATTGCAAAGCAGGTTGGGACACGAAGTTCCACAAGAGCTGGAAAGCCACAGGATGTCAAGGCTAAAATAAGTTCCACAGATTGCCATACCGTTGACCCAGGGGTCAAGTCCTGGGGAAAAAAGTGTGGGAACTCCCACCCAAGATCCACTCCCCCACCAAAAAGAAATGATACGCTCATATGCACGAACGCTTCAAAAGTGGTATTTTTCATCCAATTTTCGTATTGTGTGTATGAAGCCTAACTGTTAGTACATAAAAAAAACAATCCTCAATAAACATAAATACGGTAATTCTCTGAATAAACTCCTGCAGGGCTCCAACACACTCGCTGCTATTCCAACCCTTCACATATTTCCACATAAACTTCCCTCCTGGCATTAAACTTTGCCAGGTATTGTGCTCGGCTTACCACCCCAAACTGATGTTCCTCCCTCAGCTCACCTCTCTCCCTGCATGTCCTGTGAGCAGAATAGCTGTTCTCCTCCTCTGGGTTCTCTCATCATATGGAACTGAAGATAGAGGAGGGGGGATTCAGTGGGACACACAGAGCAAGTATGCAGGAGAAAGGGGGGGGGGGATGAGGAGACAGAAAATCAGGAGGGGTCGGCGGGGAGGAGCGCATCACGAGAAGTCTGACTAAATACAATCTCTTAGCAGCAGGGACCTGATCTACCTGTCAGCTAGCTGTGATTGACAGGTAGATCAAAGCGGAAGCTGTCATGGGGCCCCCTATAAACTTCAGACTTCAAAGTCTTGCAGGACACGGCTGCTAACGGGAACTGAGTTCATGTTGTGGAAAAAGTACAGGAACTCCGTTCCCATGCGTTCCCGCAGGACTTGAGCCCTGCGTTGACGTGAACCTCACGGATTCCTACCAACAAGAGCCCTATGAAGATCTGAACAATCGTCATTACGTAAGGCACAGCAGACAATGTAATAGCTAACAGTCAAAGTGCAGGAACATTGGAGGCTCTCCCAGTTTTGGGGTGTTACCTTTCCTTCAGTCAGTATACAAAAAATAAAAAATAAAACACCTGTGATATTCTAGATGGAGCTTCAAGGTGGCATTTGTACTGAGCCCCTGGCAGCTTAGTCAAATGGAGATGCTGGAACCTTACCAAAATTATATAACCTGTATTTCAGGGTACAGAGCAGAAGACAGACAGAGGCGTGCGCAATTACGCAACACCCAAATCGAGACATCTAGCGGCACAAAACCGGGACGGGACAGAACATTCCATACGCTCCCCTGGGGCTTCCCCCATCACTCTTGATAATCATCTCTAGTACAGACGTAGTTAAAATCCCCGCTCGATATGACGTCAGGACTTTGCATTTCAGCTCTTGAGGTTTAGGTGGATCTCATCTGTTTTAAGGGAGAGAGACTTAAGACGTTGTGGTGCTGCCCAGGTGTTGGGTGACTTCCAGCTCGTTGTGTTTTTTTCAAAGGATCTTTGGTTTTCGCTGATAAGTTTAAGGCAACGGTTTCCTGCCGCTGCATGACGGCCACATTCAGACACGGAAGGTCCATCCTTCTTACCCCCACCAAGTTAGGAGGTATCTCAAGAGGAAAGGTCGTTAACAAGAATGCATTCACTAGAACAGTCCTAAAACCAACTTAGATATAAAATATCGTCCTATAGGATGCTTACAAGTGTTGAGTAAATTCTTCCTGTACTCAAGAGCACAGCCACAGAGTAGAGGCTCTACCAGGCGATAGTCTTCGAAAAGGTTAACAGCAATCCATACAGTCCTTTCCCGTCAGGCCACCAGCTGCTCACGTGGAACACGACAGATGCCGGCATCATCGCACACTACTTTCAGCTCATGTCTCGACCAGCTTGATGAGTGGCTGAGGTCTGCCGGCTCCAGCCGGAAGGTACACTCGCTTGCTATAGAGAGAGGAAGGATATTGTATGTGATCTTAAAAGAAACAAATGTTTTGAGATATCATTGCACACGTTACATTAAAGTGGACCTGAACCCCAAAAAATGAAGGTTTGTTATGTCACAGAGAACATCTAGAAATCTTTAATGTGCCTAAGTAGTACCCTGGTAAATCTGCAGTATGAGCTCATCTAAGGCATTGCTGCCTCTGACTGCTAGTCTCGGGAGATTTGGAGTGAGATTTGGTGATGTCACTACTGTGCTGATCACGGTTCTCCTTGCTGGAGAGAAAGCCATACCTGAGGACCTGTTGTGCAAGGATCTCCCTGTTACCATTGTTTTGCACTACAAAGTAGGGTTGTCCCGATACCACTGTTTTAAGACCAAGTACAAGTACCGATGCTTTTTTCAAGTACTCACCGATACTTTTTTTTTTAAAATGTCATGTGACAATGGCACTAATATGCAGCACTGATGACGTGTGGACTGTGTCTGTATTTTTTTATTTTTTTATTAGCCCTGCTGGGGGGTGGCTTTGGTGAGATATCAGGGGGTCTTAACAGACCCCTGACATCTCTCTTTTGAGACAGGGGAAGGGACTGAGGAAAGAGATTCCCCAGTCCTTTTCTCTGAAGCCTCAGCTGCACTGAACATGAATGAACAGGAGACAGATGCTCCTCTCCATTCATAAACTGAAGCATAGTAAACAGTTTACGATGCTCAGTGACAGTTAGTGATCACTGACTCTGTGCATTCGGAAAAGGAAGGAGCTGGTAAATGACATATTTACCGGCTCCTTCCCCCGCTCTCCATCCTGACAGATCGAGGATAGAGGGGGGAGCACGGAGGAGGACCGAGGAGCACGGAGGGGGACAGTCAGGGGTGATCGGTGCGGTGCTGGGGAGGAGTTACAATCACCAATCTCCCTGTATACATTTCAATAAAGCAGCTGAAAGGGAGATTGTGATTGTAACGCCTCCCCAGCGCCGCACCAATCACCCCTGACTGTCCAGGTATCGGATTAAGCATCGCAGCATTTGCCCGAGTACAAGTACTGCTTGGTTTTGGCACCGATACTAGTATTGGTATCGGGACAACCCTACTACAAAGTCTCCAGGTGATAGACCTGGCAACCCTTCCCCCACCACGGTTCGCTTTTAAAATCTCTTCCGTGCCGGCCTAACACTAAGCAAGGTTAACATGTCTTTCATCCTTTACAGAGAGATGGGTTGTGCTATGTGACTGGGCACCTCTGGCAGAGGAATGTGCAAGTACAGCTACCTACAGTGGCAACACTGGACATGTCCCACATCACCTTCCTCCCCCCACATACCCTGGAGCAAATGTGTCAAACACAAGGCCCACAGGCTAAATCCGGTCTGTCAGGCCATTTCTTGCGGCCTTCACAACTCTCTCTTGCAGCGGCGGCATCCCCCTTGTCTCTGCCCCCCCCATCTTGTCTTAGCAGTCGACAGCAGAGAGGACAGAATTCCTCCTCCAGATCCTGCACTACTCCATGCAGCTGCGAAAAGGCTAGTCTCTGTGCCCCCATCTTGACAGTCAGCAGCGGAGAAGGACAGAACTCTGCCAGATCATGTGCCGCAGAGAGCCTTGTCTCAGCAGTCATCAGTAGAGAGGACTCCTTCTACAGATCCTGCACTTCTCTGTGCAGCCACAGAACCCAACTTTATCTGCCTCACCTGGTCTTGGCATTCAGCAAACTCTGGCAGCTGACTCTAGCCCTACGCTGGTCCTCCTTCAGACCCTGTGCTTCCCAGCTCAGCTCCCCCCCCTAGCTTATTTTCGGCAGCAGCACCAAGGTAAGGGGGGTGCACTGTGATGTAAGGGAGTGTGGGGGACTCTGATCTAATGCCACCTCGTTGATTCTTAGCCCCCGTACACACGGTCGGAAATTCCGACCACAAAATCCATCTAAGATTTTTTCCAACGGATTTTGTCCGAAACTGTGTTGCATACACACGGTCGGACAAAGTTGTCGGAAAATCCGATCGTACCGATAGTGGTGACGTACGTTGCGTACGACGGAACTACGTAGAGGCTAGTAGCCAATAGCTTTGATCGCGTAATTTGATCTGAGCACTTTGTCCGTCGGAATTCCCTACACACGATCGGAAAAAGTCCGATCGGATTTTGTTGTGGGAAAATTTGAGATCCTGCTCTCAAATTTTTTCCCTCGGAATTTCCGACATTAAAAGCCCGCTAGAGCCCACACACGATCGGATTTTCCGACAACATAATCCGATCAGACTTTTTCCATCGGAATATCCGACCGTGTGTACGGGGCATAACTCCAATATTTTTATGGGACAAGTCTAAAGCCCCATACACGCGGCCGGATTTTCCGATGGATTCTGTCCTATCGGACAATGTTGTCGGAAATTCCGACCGTGTGTAGGCACCATCGGACAGTTTCCATCGGATTGTCCGACGGACAAAGTTTTATCTCCTGCTCTAAAAATTTTCCGACAACAAAGTCCGACGATCACACCAATTCCGATCGTGTGTAGTGTTGTCCGATGGACAAAGTGCTACGCATGCTCAGATCACATTACAAGTACAAAGCTATTGGCTACTAGCCTCTACGTAGTCCCGTCGTAGGCAACAAACGTCACCACGTTCAGAATGATCGGATTTTCCGACAACTTTGTCCGACCGTGTGTATGCAACACCAGTGTCGGACTAAATCCGTCGGAAAAAATCCGATGGATTTTGTGGTCGGATTTTCCGACCGTGTGTACGGGGCATAACACACACGATGAAAGACGGACAATAGACATGTGCACAATAGAAAAATTTGTTTATTTTAGTTTCGTTTCTTTCGTTTCCGTTGATTCGTAACGATTCGTAAATTCGTAAGTCGTCGGTGTTCATATTCGTAACGATTCGTATTTTCGGAAATCGTCGGTGTTCGTATTCGCAACGATTCGTACTTTCGGAAGTCGTCGGTGTTCGTATTCACAACGATTCGTATTTTCGGAAGTCGTCGGTGTTCGTATTCGTAATGATTCGTAAATTCGTAAGTCGTTGGTGTTCATATTCGTAACGATTCGTATTTTCGGAAATCGTCGGTGTTCGTATTCGCAACGATTCGTATTTTCGGAAGTCGTCGGTGTTCGTATTCGTAATGATTCGTATTTTCGGAAGAGTTATTTTTTCGTTGATTCGTTTTTCCGTTTTCGTTTATTCGAAATTCGGACGCATTCGTATTTTCGTAGATTTAGTTACATTCGTACTTTCGTTAGATTGATTTATTCGTACTTTCGTAACATTGTTTTCGTGGATTCGTAATCGGAGCATAATTCATAATTTTATGTAACGTGTATGCTATTATTACATTTTAAGAGACACGGAAAATTACGAATCGAAAAAAAGTTACGAATGTACGAATTTTTTAGTTCAATCCATTCGAAGCACGTTAAGCAGCGCCATTGTAAGAGACACGGAAAATTACGAATCGAAAAAAAAAAAAGTTACGAATGTACGAATTTTTTCGTTCAATCCATTCGAAGCACGTTAAGCAGCGCCATTGTAAGAGAGACAGAAAATTACGAATCGAAAAAAAAAATAAAAAAGTTACGAATGTACAAATTTTTTTAGTTCAATCCATTCGAAGCACGTTAAGCAGCGCCATTTTTAAGGGACACAGAAAATTACCAATTCAGCAAAAAAAAAAAAAGTTACGAATGTACGAATTTTTTCGTTCATTTTGATTTTCGTTGTTCCTGTTTTCGTTTTTCGGATTTTCCTCTTTCGTAGTTTCGTTGTTTCTAATTTGGTTATTTCGGATTTTCGTATTCGATTCGAACATTCGTTATTCGTTAAAATTTTTAGCGAATCGTTCGTTCATTCGTTCGATAACGAATATAACGAATTTTAACGAAAAACGAAAAGAAAAAACGAAACGAATTGCACATGTCTAACGGACAATGCTTTACAAAAACTGATACAGAGAAGGTCTTTAAAACGGACACAAGTGCAAGTTTCTTTTTTAGTACCACCACATCCACTACTGCCTAAAATAAGAAGAAGCAACTGTGATTTGGCAGACCAAGAGACAGAAGAATCAGTTTTCATAGTACGTACAAATTGTGTATGTTGGGTCTGGCATAAGCCCTTGGTGGCTGGGTTGTGTGTCCCTGTTGGGTGGATAGAAAGTGTTCCAGTTTGTCTTGTAGTTCCAGGTTCTAGAAAACAAAAACAAAAGAATTAGGTCATTCTACAGCATATATAAAATGAGATATTCGGGCAGGGCTGTCATAACAGACAAAGGAGGAACCGTGGGTTATGAGTCACAAAACGATGGGATTAGACTTTCTGGAGGAGAGGACTTAACAGAAATCCGACAGAGGGATCATTACAGGCCCGACGCTTACCTCTGACTGAAGCCAGGAGACTTTCTCCCGTAATTCCTGGATGAGAGAGTCCTTCTCTTGGTTGGCTGTCCGTGAGTTCTGCAGCTGTGGACACAACAGAAGACCTTTTAAATTAACATCTGAAATGAAACCTGCGCATCAACCATGAAACCCATCTGAAGCATAGGAGAGTGACAAGACATTGGCCCAAACTTACCAGACTCCGTGTCGCTACTCCACCTCATCCTTACTACTGATCAAAACCACACTAATGCCCCGTACACGCGGTCGGAAATTCCGACCATAAAATTTGTCGGATTTTGTCCGACACTGGTGTTGCATACGGTCGGACAAAGTTGTCGGAAAATCTGATCATTCCGAACGTGGTGACGTTCGTTGCGTACGACGGAACTACGTAGAGGCTAGTAGCAAATAGCTTTGGTTTCGTAATTTGATCTGAGCATGCGTGGCACTTTGTCCGTCGGAATTCGCTACACACGATCGGAAAAAGTCCGATAGGACTTTGTTGTCGGAAAATTTGAGAGTAGGATCTCAAGCTTTTTCCGTCGGAAATTCCGACGGAAAAAGTCAGATGGAGCCCACACACGGTCGGAATTTCCGACAACATGGTCCGATAGGACATTTTCCGTCGGAAAAACCGACCGTGTGTACGGGGCATTAGTCACACCCTTCCTGAGCCCCTTTTGTGCCCAAGTATCTCTCACTTCTATCCATCAGCTTACAAAAGAGCCACTCCCACTCTGAGGCAGATTTCAGCTCTTAGCTGGTGTGCAGAATGTGTTGAGTTAAAAAAAGAAAATAACAATTTAGCGACTTTTGTTGTAATACACTTTATGATAAAAACATGGTTGTGGACACCTGGCCATTACATCTATATGAGCTTGTTAGATAGTTCATTCAAATTTCATAGCCATCAATTTGGAGTTGTCCCCCGTTCCGCCATGGCCATTATAATGTAGTTGCCCTTCTTTTGTAGCTATAACTATAGCTATCCTCCAACCCTTCTGGGAAGGCTTTCTGTGGGAATGTGTCCTATTTGTGAGGTCAGGTACTGATGTTGAATGAGAAGACCTGGCTCACATGTTGGGCCTCATGTTGGGCACCAAAAGAAGACCTGGATCACATGTTGGGCACCAAAAAACAAAGACCTGGCTCACATCTTGGGCCTCACGTTGGGCACCAAAAGACCTGGATCACATGTTGGGCACCAACAAAAAAAATAAAAAATACCTGGCTCACATGTTGGGCCTCACGTTGGGCACCAAAAGAAGACCTGGATCACATGCTGGGCACCAAAAAACAAAGACCTGGCTCACATCTTGGGCCTCACGTTGGGCACCAAAAGACCTGGATCACATGTTGGGCACCAACAAAAAAAATTAAAAATACCTGGCTCACATGTTGGGCCTCACGTTGGGCGCCAAAAGAAGACCTGGATCACATGCTGGGCACCAAAAAACAAAGACCTGGCTCACATCTTGGGCCTCACGTTGGGCACCAAAAGACCTGGATCACATGTTGGGCACCAACAAAAAAAATTAAAAATACCTGGCTCACATGTTGGGCCTCACGTTGGGCGCCAAAAAAACAACAACCCATAGCTGACATGTTAGGCCTCATGTTGGGCGCAAGAAAAAAAAAGACCTGGATCACAATCGATGTTCCAGTTCATCCCAAAGGTGTTGAGGTCAAGGCTTTGTGCTGGATACCCGAGTTCCTCCACACCAAACAGGTCAATCCATGTCTTTATGGAACTGGCTTTGTACACAGGGGCGTGGACATTGCTGAATTAAAAAAGGGTCTTCGTCAAACAAAGTTGGAAGAGCATATCTAAAATGTCTTTGTTTGATGGAGTATTAACAGAACCAATTAGTGGAACTCATGAGCTCCATTACTTGAAGATAGGTCCAAAACTTCTGTCCGTCAAGGTCAAGTTTACATATACTTTTGGCCATATAATGTATATGACTGTTGTTCTATTGTACATTACTGTGGTCAGACTATCCCAGAATCCTTTGCACGTACCTGTTCAATCATCTGTCGTACTTTGCGCTGTTGGCTCTTTAACATATCATCGAGGTGGTGTATCTTCTCTTTCAAGTTGGCCACGGTCTTCTCCAGATCCTGACACCTGAAATTCAAGAACGTTGGAATTAGGGAGAGCCTGTAAGGCTGGAAATACTGAAGCTCTGATTTTTTTTCGATCTAAGGTTGTCACCGTTAACTTCCAGGCTTCAATACCTTGTGTGTCGTTTATCCGATAGGAGTTTTAACCCTTCCTATCTACTTCCAAAAGAAAAATCACATCCTGGCCTGCTTACAGCACCGTCCTCTAATCTCAAAGTACTCACTTGTTTTGTAGAGGTCCATTTTCCTCTTTCTGTCCTCTTAGATCGCCCAACTCTTTCTCATTTTCTTGCATCTTGTTCAGCAAATCCTGGTGTTCCTACAGACAGAACAAGCAGTCAGTGAACTGACCTTTACCAACGGCTCTTAGAAGGTGGACAGTACGTAAAGTAGTAAGAACTAGACATGTGCAATTCGTTTCGTTTTGTTTTCGTTATTTTCGTTCGTACGTTTTCGTACGAATAAACAAATCGTTCGAATCGTACGAATTCGAATAACGAATCGTTCGAATCGTACGAATCCTATTAACCAATCATTCGAATCGATCGAATCCGAAAAACAACGAAAATCCGAAAAAAACTAATTAGAAACGACGAATGTACTAATGAAGAAAATCCGAAAAACAAAAACGAACGAAAAAAATTCGTACATTGGTAACTTTTTTTTTTTTGTTGAATTGGTAATTTTCCGTGTCCCTTACAATGGTGCTGCTTAACGTGCTTCGAATGGATTGAACAAAAAAATTCGTACATTCGTAACTTTTTTTTTCCGATTCGTAACTTTTTTTTTTCGATTCGTAAATTATTAAAATGTAATAATAGCATACACGTTACATAAAATTATGAATTATGCTCCGATTACGAATCTACGAATGTACGAATAAATACGAATGCGTCCGAAAATTAAACTAACGAAAAAATAACTCTTACGAATGTACGAATCGTTACGAATCCGAACACCGACGACTTACGAATGTACGAATCGTTACGAATCCGAACACCGATGACTTACGAATGTACGAATCAACGGAAACTAAAAAAAAAACGAAACGGAAAAAAAAAAAAAAACAAAAAAAACAATTTTTTTTTCGGAAACGAAAAAAACGAAACGAAAATAAACAAATTTTTTTGTTGTGCACATGTCTAGTAAGAACAATTCTAGTGCCCTATAGAAGCTGAACTTTGCAATTGATTTGCTTTACAGATCCTGTGTATGTCTGCTTGGCTCAGTGCAGCCCTCCATTGTTTTCACATCTTTTTAGTAGCCCAAATATGATTCAGTTTGCCTTTTAATATCATCATTTAGGCAACTTTTCTTTCTATATCGATCTTATGTTTTGTAGCGTCCTAAACATTTCCTTCTTACCTTTTCCATACTGGACATCAGCCTCCTCAGCTCCTCCACCTCTCGCTGACGCTCAGTCGCGGTTTCCTCCGCTTGCATACGCGCTCGATTGTTTTGCTCCACCTCCTGCTGACAGTGGTTGAGCCTTTCCTGTTCACAAGAGAAAGAGTCACAAAAATCGCCCAACAAGCTGGTATGGCGCTGGCATTGGGTCAGACGGAAAGCTTTGGAGAACTAACCTCATACAACCTACGGTCAGCCTGGTGCCGCTTCTCAGTCTCCTGGAGCTTGGCGTACAGCTTCTGCGCGGTCTCCCGTAAGTTCTTTCCATTATCCATGGGAAATTCCTGAGGGAACACAGATCAGAGTTCTGTGTGAAGAAGCATGAGAACGTTTGGGATCCTCCTGGACTGAAGGGGCAAATGGCTTTAAAATTCTCACCTCATCACGGTCTCTTGACATCGACCATGGTTCCTCATAGTGCCTGACACCATTGTGATGTTCTGACAGCAAGACCTTCACAAAGAGAGCAGATTATGAGACAAAGGCCCAACCTCTAAAAATTATTTAACTTCCTGTGAGGGACATAATCAGATTTTCGGAAACATTTTTCAGAAGGAACTCCAAAGCCCTCATCTTCAGGACTTCAGAAAATAATCTCCTGCCTAGAGAAAGCTAAGATAAGCCTTACACCAGACTGCTTGTCATGTACCTGATAGGAAACTGAAATGACGAGGGTGGCCTCTATTGTATCTCCGGCCCAAGCACCCCTAGAAGTGCAGTAGATGTTGATGGCAGGACCTGGACTAGAGATGTAGACTTGGAACATCCAGATCAGGAGGAACACGAGTGCCAGTAGATGATGGCATGAGGTGGACTTGAGATGCAGACTTGGAACATCCAGATCAGGAGGAACACGAGTGCCAGTAGATGATGGCATGAGGTGGACTTGAGATGCAGACTTGGAACATCCAGATCAGGAGGAACACGAGTGCCAGTAGATGATGGCATGAGGTGGACTTGAGATGCAGACTTGGAAGACCCAGATCAGGAGGAACACGAGTGCCAGTAGATGATGGCATGAGGTGGACTTGAGATGCAGACTTGGAACATCCAGATCAGGAGGAACACGAGTGCCAGTAGATGATGGCATGAGGTGGACTTGAGATGCAGACTTGGAAGACCCAGATCAGGAGGGACACGAGTGCCAGTATATGTTGATGGCAGGACCTGGACTTTTTTTTTTTCTCTTTTTCTATTTTTCCTTAGTTAGGGTTGTTACCTTTTTTTCCTAAAACTCCTTCAGGGTCTGTTTTTACATTTCACATACTAGGAAACAATTTGTGTGGTCATATATAAATTTACTGAGCCTGTCCCATTAACAATCATCATTGAATGCCTGTCTTTTGATGGTTTTACGTATTAAGGGCACTATTTAGTCTATTGTGCCAAGTAGAAAAGCAATCTATTCAGGGCTCACTCTTTATATGCATGATTTTAGGCTAATATGCCTCTTCGACCCCTATTTGTTTTGCTTTGTTATGTGTCTGTTTTTGTTTTTATCTAAACATCTACGTGGTATATATGATCATTATATATTTTTTTGACCGATATATATGCATGCATGCTATGAGAGAGCCCCTAGAGAGCGTCAATGTATATGCCTATACTTATTTTGCACGCATTTTTTTTTTAGTGCTTTTTCTTGTATATTTCGTTTTGCATATATATATTTCATTTTAAATGGAATTTGGTGTGGTTTCCATATTGACATTTTGTACTCACACACTGAGCCCAATCGATTTTGACCTTTTTTTCTTTTCTTTTGAGCTCAGGTGTGTGTCATTTCTGTCAGGTGAAGCCTTTCAGAGACATTTCCCCTTGTGATTAATTTCAATGCTTTGGATTGGTTGTAGATTTCTTATACCAGTCACATGTTACCCTATATATATTAGACATGTGCAATTCGTTTAGTTACAAATTTGTTTTCCGTTCAAATTCGTTATATTCGTTCATTCGTTATCGTACAAATGAACGAATGGTTTACTAAAAATTCTAACGAATAACGAACTATCGAAAAGAACGAATATGAAAAACAACGAAAATACGAAATAATTAAATTCAAAACTACGAAAGAATGAAAATCCGAAAAAAACAACGAAAATACCGAACAAAGATTCAAAAATAACGAAAATCAAAATGAACGAAAAAAAAATTGAAATTACGAATATTCGGAAAAAGGAAATCAAAACAAAGAAAATACGAAATAACAAAAATTCTGCTGATCGAGAATTCGAAAGAACGAATGTTAGTTCTGATTCTGAAATATTCCATCCAGAGTCCAGATAGGGTGTGATTGGGTCGGTGGCACTGTTTTTGGTGGATTTTTGAGTTAAGTTCTGACTTGTGAGAGAGAAATTCTTTGTTTCTTAAACATGTAAATAGCATACACATTACATAAAATTATGAATTCTGCTCCGATTACGAATCTACGAAAACAATGTTACGAAAGTACGAATAAATCAATCTTACGAAAGTACGAATGTAACTAAATCTACGAAAATACGAATTTCGAATCAACGAAAATTAGATTAACGGAAATACGAATCTTTTTAAATCAACGAAAATATAGCTCTTCCGAAAATACGAATGCGTCCGAATACGAACTATAACGAAAATCCGAATTTCGAATAAACGGAAATTAGACTAACGGAAAAACGAATCAACGAAAAAATAACTCTTACGAAAATACGAACGAGTCCGAATACGAACACCGACGACTTACAAAATTACGAATCGTTACGAATCAACGGAAATGAACAGAAACGAAACGAAACGAAACTAATTTTTCTATTGTGCACATGTCTATTGTCCTTCTTTCATCGTGTGTGTTAGACTTGTCCCATAAAAATATTGGAGTAATGCCCCTTACAATAATATATATCCAGGTATCTGTACTCTGTATTTAGCTATGATTAAGCGCCATTGAGGCGTGAAACGTGTTAGCTATCCATGCTGTTTGCTGTATCGTTGATGATGTAACTGTATCTCTTGGATTTTACCCATTATTAATAAAGAAGCCTTTTTGAAATGCGGCCATCCAGACTTCTTTTTTCTCCAGGACCTGGACTGGAGATGTAGACTTGGAAGACCCAGATCAGGAGAAACACGAGTGCCAGTATATGTTGATGGCAGAACCTGGACTGGAGATGCCCACTTGGAAAATCAGATCAGGAGGAACACGAGTGCTAGTAGATGTTGATGGCAGAACCTGGACTGGAGATGCCCACTTGGAAAATCCAGATCAGGAGGAACACGAGTGCCAGTAGATGTTGATGGCAGAACCTGGACTGGAGATGCCCACTTGGAAAATCCAGATCAGGAGGAACACGAGTGCCAGTAGATGTTGATGGCAGAACCTGGACTGGAGATGCCCACTTGGAAAATACAGATCAGGAGGAACACGAGTGCCAGTAGATGTTGATGGCAGAACCTGGACTGGAGATGCTCACTTGGAAAATCCAGATCAGGAGGAACACGAGTGCCAGTAGATGTTGATGGCATGACCTCAGACTGGAGATGCAGACTCAGCAGAACATCAGCCATGTAGCATCAGTTGGGGGAAGAGCAGCACCATGATGGGAACCAACAGAGGCTAAAGAGGAACTTCAGTTGAATCACAACTTCATGAGGGCAAAGTGGGCAAAAGAATACACACAGGTAACTGGAGTGGATACTAGATTAGATGCGTCCAGAACTGGCAGCACTGACACTGAGCTAGAGCCTCCCTTAAATAGGCCGGTTGGGGGTCAATACTGACTGTGGACGTGCACCTAGCCATGGTCCTATGTGCAGAACCATGCACATGTTTACGAGCCAGTCGGCTAAACAGTATTTCACTTACAATGCTGCACCTCTAAACTGCTTCTGTAAGGTGTTCCAAGAATGGGGTTTATCTCTACAGCACTTTTGTTATTATCTGAAGCCCCAAAGAAGGTGTATTTGGATCACCCAACACTTTGGGACACCAAATTTTAATAAAATCAGATTCATTCTACTCTTAACCCAACTTTGCTTTCACAAGTTTACCTTGTCCGCCTCCTGCCCGTGTTTGGAGCCATCAAGGTCTTTTCTAAGATTCTTCAGAGACGTCCTCGCCTGAAAGAAGCCGAGACAAGCTATTAAATGTTTGAAGAGTGCATGACTACCCACAATGCATCATGCACAGACTGCACCCCCCCCAGGCCATTAGATTAGTCGCGGATCTCCGGATGACTAACAAGGTTTAAACGCAGGAACTAAGCGCATCGTATATTTATAAAATGTAACGATGAATTATTAACGAGCTGTTAGAGGATTGCTTCCACTCAGGTTTGAAAGCAGTGGAAAGCTTTTGGTGACAAGGGAATCGGTGAGGGTTTTGTTTATGGCAAAAACATTTGACGTAAATATTCGGTCACTTTTGCAGAAACGGAAGAGATTAAACCCATCCTGACCAGTAAAGGCCTCCTCCGTCTTCCTGAGCACATAGCACTACCTCAGCCATCACCCCAAAAGCCTTTCTCTACATTTGTGAAAGCTCCTCCCACTGCGCAGCTCACTCCATGACGTCTTACGTTCTCATCTCCACCAAAATAAACCTCTATCTGCCCTCTTGTCCTTCCTGGATTCCCCAGCAGTCGGTCACTTAATTTATGGCTTCATTACCTCTTGAATATGGCGGACCTCGTTCTTCAATTGGCTGACGTTCCACTCGTGGTTGGCTGTGTTCTCTGCTTTGGCCTTGAGGTAGACCTGTGAGGACACAAGAGACTAATTACAGCATAAGTAGAGCCAACACCAAAGCTGGGTTATCATTGGATGGCATTTTTAGGTTATTAACCACTTGACCACTGGGCAGTTAAACCCCCTTCCTAACCAGACCAATTTTCAGCTTTCAGTGCTCTCACGCTTTGAATGACAATTACTCAGTCATGCAACACTGTACCCAAATTAATTTTGTGTCCTTTTTTTCACACAAATAGAGCTTTCTTTTGGTGGTATTTAATCACCGCTGGGTTTTTTATTTTTTGCGCTATAAATCAAAAAATACTGAAAATTCGGTAAAAAAAATAAATAAAAATTATTTGTTTCTATTAAAAATTATTGCAGAGTATTGGCGAGTATTGGCAGAGTATTGGCAGAGTATTGCAGTATTGGTAGAGTATTGCACAGTGATGGCAGAGTATTGCACAGTGGTGGCAGAGTATTGCACAGTGGTGGCAGAGCATTGCACAGTGGTGGCAGAGCATTGCACAGTGGTGGCAGAGCATTGCACAGTGGTGGCAGAGCATTGCACAGTGGTGGCAGAGCATTGCACAGTGGCTGCAGAGCATTGCACAGTGGTTGCAGAGCATTGCACAGTGGTTGCAGAGTATTGCAGGCACTGACCAGCGCTGTGGGCACTACACATCCAGCCCACCGCGCTGGTCCCATCTCTCCCCCTTTCCGCTTCTCCCCTCTCACTGTACCGATCGGTACAGAGAGGGGAGGGAGGAACCGGCGTCATGACGCTTGTGTACATGTGGTTTGTGTACATGTGATCGCTCCGTCATTTGACGGAGCGATCATGTGGTAAACGGCCGCTATCAGCCGTGATCCGTGATGTGCCGGGTCCTCGGGACCCGACGGTCACGGATGTTCCCGAGTGCGCGCCCCGGGGGGTGCGCGGGAGCAAGTTTCTGGGAGGATGTCCGTAGGACCTCCACTCAGGATATGCCGACCGCGCTGTAGACGTCTTTCGACTATGGTGTGGTCGGCATGTGGTTAAAGATCCCGATCAATAGACTTATGCCCCGTACACACGGTCGGAAATTCCGAGGGAAAATGTCCGATCGGACCATGTTGTCGGAAAATCCGGCTGTGTGTGGGCTCCATCGGACTTTTTCTCCGTCGGAATTTCCGACTGAAAAAATTTGAGATCCTGCTCTCAAATTTTCCGACAGCAAAATCCGATCTGACTTTTTCCGATCGTGTGTAGAGAATTCCGACGGACAAAGTGCCACGCATGCTCAGATCAAATTACGAGACCAAAGCTATTGGCTACTAGCCTCTACGTAGTTCCGTCGTACGCAACGAACGTCACCACGTTCGGAATGATCGGATTTTCCGACAACTTTGTCCGACCGTGTGTATGCAACACCAGTTTCGGAAAAAATCAGACGGATTTTGTGGTCGGAATTTCCCACCGTGTGTGCGTGGGCTAATGCCCCCATACACACGGTTGGAAAATCCGATGGAAAAGGCCCGATCGGATTATATTGTCGGAAAATCCGATCGTGCGTGGGCTCTGTTGGAATTTTCCGACAACAAAATCCGATCGGACTTTGTCCGATCGTTTGTAGAGAATTCCGATCGGACAAAGTGCCACGCATGCTCAGATCAAATTACGAGACCAAAGCTATTGGCTATTAGCCTGAACGTAGTCCCGTCATAACAAACGAACGTCACCACGTTCCGAACGATCGGATTTTCCGACAACTTTGTCCGACCGCGTGTTTCCACCAGTTTCGGACAAAATCTGTCTGAAAAATTCCGACGGATTTTGTGATCGGAATTTCCGACCGTGTGTACGGGGGCTTAGACTGAAAATGTTGGGTGAACCTGGGAAAACTTATCATGGACTATTATTTCCGGGGAACCTCAATGTATCACAATGGTGTGACCACTCTCCCTCGTTTCTAAGGTCTATCGGTTTGGCATCCACTGGAAAATGCGACAAAAAAAACTGGAAATGCAGCCAGTGTGAAAAAGGCCTTAAAGGGTTGGTTCAACCTAAAGGGTTTGGGGCGCCTGTAGATGCTATAGGTGTAGGCCATTTACATACCTTCCGAAACCTCCTGAAGATGGCATCATCCCATCTTGCCTTATCAAAGGGAAGAAAAGAACACCGCTCACCAACCCAATGCATTTGTTCTGTAGATGAATGTGGCCTCAGCCAGCACCACTCCAGCCATGTCCCCTATGTAGATGATGTGGCCTCAGCCAGTGCTGCTCCAGCCATGCCCCCCTGGGGGGGGGGGGCATGGCTGGAACGCCGCTGGCTGAGGCCACATTCATCTACACCTCAGCTTAGAGCGGCACTGCAAATTTCATTTGGATCCCATCTTGCCTTGTTGCTAGGATGTTGCCAAGACAATCCCAGCTGATTCGATCCCCCACATATGCATTATCCTCCTCACTCCTGTGATGATGGGATGGGGCAGTAATGGCTGAAAGCGCCTTAGCAACGTCTTAGCAACAAAGCAGGACGGGAGGACACCATCTCTGAGAGTGTTGGCGGGGAGTACCTTAGCAATGTCCTAGCAACAAGCAAGGACGGGAGGATGCCATCTCCGGGAGTAATGGCTGGGAGCACCTTAACAACTTCCTAGCAACAAGGCAGGATGAGGGGACGCCATCTCTGGAAGTTCTTGGACCAGGCTTCGGGAGGTACGTAAATGGCCTACACCTATAGCAAGGGCATTATCCAAATGTAGTCAAAGCTACACAGTTTTTATCCATACATAATTAGCACCCTTGCCAATCAGCAGCAGCCAGGCTTGGCGAGACCACCCATTCAACCGCCCCAGCCTGCTGGGGGACATCCAGCATCATCTAGAGCTTTGCTCCCCAGCTTGAATGACCTTGCCCACGCCCCTTTCATTCATTGGATTTCAGTTTCTTTAAATCATGGAGGCTCAGCATTACATGTGGGCATTACCTACGCAATTACAGCCTGCCTAGGAACTCCCACGCAACCCATCAAGACATTTTGAGATTTGCATAACTCCTCCCACTGCTTGCATCAGGGCGGAGGGCTCTTGAAAGGAGTACTGAGGAAAGGTGCTGTTATCAGGAAGCTATGTACAGCGCCCTGCCGGCCCCTCCCCACCAGCCATGAATTGCACGCATTGCATAGAGAAGCACAGAGACCTCAGTGATGACTTCACCGGGTCCAAAATAAGGTATGGAATGAAAACAGAAAAGTTTAAATTAAATATTTCATTAGAATGTTGATGAGGGGGGGTACCAGGGAAGGCAAAATATAAGCATATTAAATGTCATCATTGAATTCACACCCGATCTGCAAATAACAAGCGCACACAGGTTAGGGGTCAGAAGAATGGAAAAGGTTTTCCCGGCAGTGAAGTCGGAGGATCGCTATGTAAATACGCACATTTGAAGGCACAGGGAGAGTCCTTAAGGCTTGTGTCAACAAAGACACCTTCTTATATGTTCCAGGTTTCTGCGTAAACACGCCACGCCAAACCGCGTCCCAGAGACGCAGGAATAATGCCGGGGGGAGGGGATGGAGATTGGCGGTGATATTTTATCTCAGTTATCAGTCTCTCAGGAACTATAAATATCCTGTTGTGTACAAGACACAGTGTAATCCCAATCCGCACAGATCATATTCAGAGGCTGGGGAGGCGGCCTCCGCCCAGATCCACATTCCGGGAAGGTGACAAGCTGGTCCTTCAAGAATCTATTTATCATGTCTGATTGAGATGGGCGAATCCGACTCTCATCAGACATGGGACACAGCATAAAAAATTAGAAGAGGAAAAGTTCCCACCATCTCTGTGCCGAGTTCCCGGGTCTGTACACCCGCTGTGCCCATTATGAGGGGTTCCCACCATCCCTGTGCTGAGTTCCCGGGTCTGTACACCCGCTGTGCCCATTATGAGGAGTTCCCACCATCCCTGTGCTGAGTTCCCGAGTCTGTACACCCGCTGTGCCCAGTATGAGGGGTTCCCACCATCCCTGTGCTGAGTTCCCGGGTCTGTACACCCGCTGTGCCCATTATGAGGGGTCCCCACCCTCCCTGTGCTGAGTTCCCTGGTCTGTACACCCGCTGTGCCCAGTATGAGGGTTCCCACCATCCCTGTGCTGAGTTCCCAGGTCTGTACACCCGCCGTGTCCATTATGAGGAGTTCCCACCATCCATGTGCTGAGTTCCCAGGTCTGTACACCCGCTGTGCCCATTATGAAGAGTTCCCACCATCCCTGTGCTGAGTTCCCAGGTCTGTACACCCGCTGTGCCCATTATGAAGAGTTCCCACCATCCCTGTGCTGAGTTCCCAGGTCTGTACACCCGCTGTGCCCATTATGAAGAGTTCCCCCCATCCCTGTGCTGAGTTCCCAGGTCTGTACGCCCGCTGTGCCCATTATGAGGGGTTCCCACCATCCCTGTGATGAGTTCCCGGGTCTGTACACCCGCTGTACCCATTATGAGGGGTTCCCACCATCCCTGTGCTGAGTTTCTGGGTCTGTACACCCGCTGTACCCATTATGAGGGGTTCCCACCATCCCTGTGCTGAGTTCCCAGGTCTGTACACCCGCTGTGCCCATTATGAGGAGTTCCCACCATCCATGTGCTGAGTTCCCGGGTCTCTACACCCGCGGTGCCCATTATGAGGGGTACCCACCATCCCTGTGCTAAGTTCCCAGGTCTGTACACCCGCTGTGCCCATTATGAGAGGTTCCCACCATCCCTGTGCTGAGATTCCAGGTTAGTATGGAGGTGTAAGGGGGTCATTACCTTAATGATCTCTTCATCACCATCGCTGGACTTGACTAGTTCGGATTTCAGAGGCCGAGAGCTCCGGGTTGGTCGGGATGATATGAGAGCGAAGGCACGTCCCACCGGCTGCAGACATGAAAATAATAAAAATAAATGAATGACAGCTGTTTACACTGGGGGTTCCCATGTAACTGAAACCGGGAGATATATTTGGATGCCTCTCCAAAGGCCGATTGAGTAACAGTGACAAACTGAACAAAAATGTCAACAGACGGCTACGATGTCATCAGCCAGGCATCAGCAGAGGACACAGAATGCGTCATACTGGCGGTATTTTTAGAAGGAGATCGCAATCAAACACCTCCTCCCCCCACAACCCGATCCCCACCAGTCTCTGGGTCCTCACCTTCACTTTGATGGTCTCCGTTCTCTCCGGGGAGTGGTCCTCCCGTAGAGTCAGCCGCAAAGTCTTGATGTTATCCTGAAAATAGAAACAGAATGGTCAGCATAGAGAAGAACAAGCGTAAACAAAAATCAGTGGAACTAGAAGGTCTCGTGTTCATTGATCACTTTATCATGTGGGCCTCTTACAGCCCCCCTCCCCACCCCAGAACATTACTGAACAACTCCTTGGGCTCACCACAGAAGTCCAAGTAGTCAAGCTTGTCGGTATACATGGTGTACATCTTCCTGTTGGTGAGGTAAAGGCCCGGCTTCCCGCTCTGCTCCAACCTGTTCACCAGCTCTGGAGTACCCAGGACCGCTTAGTCTCCATGCACAAGCACGCTGCCACAGTTGAAGAGCACCGGGCACAGGAAGTCATCACAGTTGAGGAGCACTATGTTCACCAAGGCCAGGGATTCATCACAGTTGAGGAGCACTATGTTCACCAAGGCCAGGGATTCATCACAGTTGAGGAGCACTATGTTCACCAAGGCCAGGGATTCATCACAGTTGAACACCATAATGTTCATCAAGGCCAGGGATTCGTCACAGTTGATGAGCACCGTGCTCACCAAGGCCAGGTATTTGTCACAGTTGAAGAGCACCATGCTCACCATGGCCGGGAATTCACTACAGTTGAAGAGCACCATGCTCACCAAGGCCAGGGATTTGTCACATTTGAAGAGCACAATGATCACCAAGGCCAGGGTTTCATCACAGTTAATGAGCACTGTGTTCACTAAGGCCAGGGATTCGTCACAGTTGATGAGCACCATGCTCACCAAGGCCAGGGATTTGTCACAGTTGAAGAGCACCATGCTCACCAAGGCCGGGAATTCACTACAGTTGAAGAGCACCATGCTCCCCAAGGCCAGGAATTCACTACAGTTGAAGAGCACCATGCTCACCAAGGCCAGGGATTTGTCACATTTGAAGAGCACAATGATCACCAAGGCCAGGGATTTGTGACAGTTGATGAGCACCGTGGTCACCAAGGCCAGGGTTTCATCACAGTTAATGAGCACTGTGTTCACTAAGGCCAGGGATTCGTCACAGTTGAAGGGCACCATGCTCACCAAGGCCGGGTATTCACTACAGTTGAAGAGCACCATGATCACCATTGCCATGGAGTCATCAAAGTTAAAGAGCACCGTGTTGACTGATGCCGGGAAGCTTTGGGAGAGGCCCCCACTCAGACGGTTGCACTTGGAGGTAGCCATTTTCCCTATTGAGGGCAGCATGCTCTTGTGCATGTTCCTTCCCCTATTGGTTAGGGAACATCTCAGAGCAGCAGCTGATTGGTGGAGGTGTGATACTAGCAGGCACAGCTGTCTGCTATGGATGGGGCAAGCTAACCTCATAGGGGTCAATGAGGCTGTCCAGGTCTAGGCCCGCCCTGCAGACCCAATGGAGCCCAGGACTGGTACTACCTTTGTACAAAGCCAGCTCCATAAAAACATGGTCTGACCAGTTTTGTGTGGAGGAACTCCAGTGTCCTGCACAGAGCCCTGACCTCAACCCTACTGAATGCCTTTAGGATGAATTGGAACCCTGATTGGGAGCCAGGTCTTCTCATCGAACATCAGTACCGGACCTCACAAATGGGGAAAATTCGCCCAGACACCCTCTGAAATCTTGTGGAAAGCCTTCCCAGATGAGTGGAGGATGTTATAGAGGGGGCAACTCAATATGAACAGGCATGGGAATGAAGGTGAGGTCAACTTTATATCAATGGCCATGGGGGGTCAAGAGCATATCAATGGCCATGGGGGGTCAAGAGCATATCAATGGCCATGGGGGTCAACAGCATATCAATGGCCATGGGGGGGAAGAGGGGTCAACTCCATATCAATGGCCTTGGGAGGGAGGGGATCAATTCCATATCAATGGCCATGGGGGTGAATGCAACCATTGTTTGGGCATGGTTCTGGAATGGAATGTCCAGTAAGTTCATATAGCTGTAATAGTCCGATGTCCATGGACTTTGAGCCGAATGCTCCTTACTTTATGGGCTGTTGTGGATTACGAAATTATGCATCCACTACTTTAAAGGGATTCGGTGTTACTTTGAGTCAGTTTATTGCCATAAATAAAAACTCCCAGCTAAAGATGACACAGATTTTATGAGATGGACGGTACAACAGGAGCAGTGACAGTAGCCTGATGATGACAGCAGTGAGGCCGGAACGCAGAGCAGAGTGAAACTAAGTGGAAATTACTTGTTTTTCTGTTCATATTACCATTGCTGAGTAACCTGCAGTGGAAAAGCAGAAGTCTGTGCTGAGTAACCTGCAGTGGAAAAGCAGAAGTCTGTGCTGAGTAACCTGCAGTGGAAAAGCAGAAGTCTGTGCTGAGTAACCCGCAGTGGAAAAGCAAAACTCTATAGCAGAGAGCTACAGGAGTACCAGGGAAGGCAAAATATAAACAGATTACATTTTGGCTCTAATAATTCTTTCCCAACACAATGTGGTGGCTGATAAAACACCATAAGTGGTTAATGCATGTCTTGTATGCATCTACCCTTCACAGGTGAAGTGTAATGTCTCCCTGACCTTGGGAGTTTGCTATGACAGCACATTTATTGACAAGGATCCTTCCGCCACATCCCGAAGGAGAATGAAGAATGCTCAGTAAACGAAAACTAATCCTGAGAGAAGACCTGCAATCTGGCCAGTGCTGGAGAACAAGTCCTCGGCAGGTCAGGGGTTAACCCATTCCCACAGGAATCCAGACATTCCTGGGTGAAATGTGATCCCAGGCTTTTGTTTGGGCAGGCAGAGCCTGAGAATAATTGCCTGTTCTGCAGAAAGACAAAGATTATTGTAATTATAGAGGAGAGAGCATTACCACACCTTAGAGCAGAGGGGAGCTGGGCCATCACTGCAACAAAAAAAAACACCAGAAATCTTAGGTGAGATGAGTGCCATAATGGGACGAGGATACCGCGAAAAGCAATTCAGACTATGTGTACAAACCTCAGAGCAGCGAGGAGCTGGGCCGTCACCACAACAAAACACCAGAAAAATGCTGGGTGAGATGAGCGCTCTGAGGGGAACGAGGCTCCCCTTCTGAGGATACCATGGAAAAGTCACTAAAATCTCAGAGCAGAGAGATATCAGAGGAGCTGGGCCATCACCACACCAAAACACCAGAAACGTTGGGTGAGATGATGGCTGTGGTGGGACAAGGCTCACATTCCAAGGAGACCATGAAAAGTCCCTCAGACCTTGTACATAAACCTCAGAGAGATATTAAAGGAGCTGGGCCATCACCACACCAAAACACCAGAAACGTTGGGTGAGAGGATGGCTATGATGGGACAAGGCTCCCATTCCAAGGAGACCATGAAAAGCCCCTCAGACCTTGTATATAAACCTCAGAGCAGAGAGATATTGGAGGAGCTGGGCCATCACCACACTAAAACACCAGAAACGTTGGGTGAGATGATGGCTGTGATGGGACAAGGCTCCCATTCCAAGGAGACCATGAAAAGTTCCTCAGACCAGAGAGATAATAGGGAGCTGGGCCATCACCACACCAAAACACCAGAAATGTTGGGTGAGAGGATGACTGTGATGGGACAAGGCTCCCATTCTAAGGAGACCATGAAAAGTCCCTCAGACCTTGTACATAAACCTTAGAGCAGAGAGATATTAGAGGAGCTGGGCCATCACCACACCAAAACACCAGAAACGTTGGGTGAGATAATGGCTGTGATGGGACAAGGCTCCCATTCCAAGGAGACCATGAAAAGTCCCTCAGACCAGAGAGATATTAGGGAGCTGGGCCATCACCACACCAAAACACCAGAAACGTTGGGTGAGATGATGGCTGTGATGGGACAAGGCTCCCATTCCAAGGAGACCATGAAAAGTCCCTCAGACCTTGTACATAAACCTCAGAGCAGAGAGATATTAGGGAGCTGGGCCATCACCACACCAAAACACCAGAAACGTTGGGTGAGATGATGGCTGTGATGGGACAAGGCTCACATTCCAAGGAGACCATGAAAAGTCCCTCAGACCAGAGATATATTAGGGAGCTGGGCCATCACCACACCAAAACACCAGAAACGTTGCGTGAGATGATGGCTGTCATGGGACAAGGCTCCCGTTCCAAGGAGACCATGAAAAGTCCCTCAGACCTTGTACATAAACCTCAGAGCAGATAGATATATTAGGGAGCTGGGCCATCACCACACTAAAACACCAGAAACGTTGGGTGAGAGGATGGCTGTGATGGGACAAGGCTCACATTCCAAGGAGATCATGAAAAGTCCCTCAGACCCTCAGACCGGTATCAGAGAGGAGCTGGGCCGTCAACACCATCAACGTTCCATGAAATGACTGCTCTGAGGGGACCAGGTTCACTTTCTGAGGAAGCCATGAAAAGTCCCTGAAACCTCGTACATACATACACCCCAAAACGACCATCAAACCTTTTAAATAGATTTAATTGTTTATAAAAATGACCAAACACAACAGCCAACGTGTTTCAGGGGCCAAACACCCCCCCCCTTCATCAGGGCTCTAAATGCAAATATAAATGTCATAAATAAAATGCTAATAATCAATAAAAATAAAATCATGTATAAAAATCAAGAGATATCAACCCATTTGTATCTAATTTGTGAATCCGGTGAGTGAGATGTTCTCATATCGAACATATAAATACCGAAAATCAGAACACCTCATTAGCAGACAGTACAACAAACACAGCGATGAGAGGTGCCACCATAACCCCTAGACAATACCGAGATGACAGGTGACATGGGATGCATCAGCAACGTCAGATAAAACCTCCCCCGGGAACATGATAGGAATGCACCTTTGTAGCGCTATTCCCTGTATTCCGATCTGACAGTATTCTCTGTACCTGATTGTAACGCCGCGTACACACGGTCAGAATTTCCGATGGAAACAGTCCACTGGGAGCTTTTCATCAGATTTTCCATCCGTGTGTATGCCCATCGGTCGTTTTCTGTCGGAATTTGACGGACTTTGGATTGAGAGCCTGTTCTTAATTTTTCCGACGGAAAACCTTTTTAACGGATTTTTCGATCGTGTGTAGGCAATTCCGACACGCAAAATTCCGACGCATGCTCGGAAGCATTAAACTTCCCTTTTATAGTGCCGCCGAACGCGTTGTATGTCGCGGTGTTCTTGACGGTCGGAATTTGGTGTGACCGTGTGTAGGCAAGACAGCTTGAGCGAAATTACGTCAGAATTCCGATGGGAAAAACCATCAGAGCTTTTTCTGACGAGAATTCCGACCGTGTGTACGCGGCATAACAATAATCTCTATACTCAAATGTATCAATATTGTATATACTCAACTGTAACAATATTGTATATACTCAACTGTAACAATATTGTATATACTCAACTGTAACAATATTGTATATACTCTACTGTATCAATATTGTATATACTCAACTGTAACAATATTGTATATACTCAACTGTAACAATATTGTATATACTCAAATGTATCAATATTGTATATACTCAAATGTATCAATATTGTATATACTCAAATGTATCAATATTGTATATACTCGACTGTAACAATATTGTATATACTCAACTGTAACAATATTTTATATACTCAAATGTATCAATATTGTATATACTCGACTGTAACAATATTGTATATACTCAAATGTATCAATATTGTATATACTCGACTGTAACAATATTGTATATACTCAAATGTATCAATATTGTATATACTCGACTGTAACAATATTGTATATACTAAATAATAACTATTCTCTGCATTCCATTGTATAAATATATCGTCCATATTCAATTGTATCCATATTTTATAGACTCACTACTACAACTATATTATATAATATTATTATTATTATTATTATATTTATATAAATCGCCTGGCTGCACCGGTAGGTGTGAACCAAACCTGACTACATTTTATATACTGGATTGTAACAATATTCTCTGTAATCAATTGTATCAATACGGTCTATACTTGATTGTAACGATATTGTATATACTGGATGATAACTGTATTCTCTATATTCCATTGTAAAAAATATTGTCGCTATCCAATTGTATCTATATTTTATAGATTTAATTGTAAGGCCATTACTATATTATTATTATTATTATTATATATTATATGGTTATCATTTTTATATTTTATTGTATCAATACTCTCTATACTTGATGGTATGATTATTGTATATAGTGGATTGTAAAATGATTCTCTATACTGGATTGTATTATTATTCTCTATACTGGATTGTATTATTATTCTCTATACTGGATTGTATTATTATTCCCTATACTGGATTGTATTATTATTTTATATACTGGATTGTAATATTATTCTCTATACTGGATTGTAATATTATTCTCTATACTGGATTGTATTATTATTCCCTATACTGGATTGTGTTATTATTTTATATACTGGATTGTATTATTATTTTATATACTGGATTGTATTATTATTCCCTATACTGGATTGTAATATTATTCTCTATACTGGATTGTATTATTATTCCCTATACTGGACTGTAATATTATTTTATATACTGGATTGTATTATTATTTTATATACTGGATTGTATTATTATTCTCTATACTGGATTGTAATATTATTCTCTATACTGGATTGTATTATTATTCCCTATACTGGATTGTATTATTATTTTATATACTGGATTGTATTATTATTTTATATACTGGATTGTAATATTATTCTCTATACTGGATTGTATTATTATTCTCTATACTGGATTGTATTATTATTTTCTATACTGGATTGTATTATTATTTTCTATACTGGATTGTATTATTATTTTCTATACTGGATTGTAATATTATTCTCTATACTGGATTGTATTATTATTTTCTATACTGGATTGTATTATTATTCTCTATACTGGATTGTATTATTATTTTATATACTGGATTGTATTATTATTTTATATACTGGATTGTATTATTATTTTCTATACTGGATTGTAATATTATTCTCTATACTGGATTGTATTATTATTTTCTATACTGAATTGTAATATTATTCTCTATACTGGATTGTATTATTATTCTCTATACTGAATTGTAATATTATTCTCTATACTGTTATATACTCTAGATTGGAATGTTATGTATTTCCTCCCCTTGTATTGTACAGCGCTGTTCACACTATTGGCGCTATATAAATCCTGTATAATAAGGATCATATTTTGTATAAACCTGCCTGAGACCACAAGTATGTTCTGGTAAATATAATCATTGTGACTGTCAACCAATCACAGACTCCCGCTTCCATTCCAAGGCGATTCATAACTTCCCAGAATGCCCCCCCCCCCCTCCCCCTTCCTTCCCCGGGGCAGAGCGCTGACTCCTAGCAAGCAATCTGCAATCTCCCTGGCTGTGTGGTTTGGCCCACTTGCCTTGCAGCACCGGGGTCCACTCTTCACTACCCACCAGGGACACCATCTGCATGGAGTTTGCATTTAGTCTTCTTCAAAGTTTGGAGCCTTTTCCCCAAAAAATGTTACTTTTCTGCTGCATCTTATCTGGGTTTTTTTTTTTTGTTTGGTAATCTGAACTTTTTCACATTTCTTTTCACTTTGAACGTCATTTGTAGAAACAAAAGTAGCAGCTGATTGGGGAGCCATTTATATTAAACGCATTTTGCGGTAACATTTTTAAAATGGCGCTCCGACGCCCCCCCCCCCCCCCCCCCGAGACAAGATGCCCGCCTTGCCGCACCACAACACACCGGAGTGCGCAAAACACGGGTGACGTCTGATCTCCGGGTGTGTTGGGAGCCACTTGTTTTCCATGGGCTGACCCCCTAACGCAACGCACATTACAGTACGACGTAAACGCACCGCAAAGAAGTAAAACGGGGGGCGAAAAAATTAATAAAAAAAAAAAAAAGAGCAATTAAAAGTAATTATTTGGCTGATCAAAAAAAGGGGGTTCTAAACATTCCGCAGAGATGACGACATTTTAAAAATAATATTTTTGCAAAAACTAAATTATATATATATATAAATATATATATAAATAGAGAGAGGAGATATATATATATATATATATATATGTTTATATATAGGACTTGTGTCTTTTTTCAACCTCACCTACTATGTAACAGATGAGAAGAATAATGTATTGAAGGAACTCCAGACCACCATATGGAGAATAATGATTATCATCAATAGGAATTTTTTTTTTTTTGTATTCAAATTTAATGCATATTTAATTGCATGCAAATTTAACGCAAAAGACAAACAGCCCAAAAAAATAAATAAATAAAAATTTTAAGAAAATAAAAAGATCTCAAAAAATAATAAAAAAAATTCAAAATTAGACAAAATGTTTTAATCGGAATTTTGACATTTCTTTTTTTTTATTTTTTTTATTTGAATTTTTGCATGAAATTAAATAATTAAACATTAAATTTGAATAAAAAAAAAAAAAATTGATATTGATGATCATCTTTCTCCATATGGCTGTCTGGAGTTCCTTCAATACATTATTCTTCTCATCTGTTACATAGCAGGTGAGGTGAAAAAAGACACAAGTCCTATATATAAATATATATATAAATAAAAAATAAATAAAAATAAAAATATATATATATATATATATATATATATATATATATATATATATATATATATCCTCTCTCTCTCTCTCTCTCTCTCTCTCTCTCTCTCTCTCTCTCTCTCTCTCTCTCTCTCTCTCTCTCTCTCTCTCTCTCTCTCTCTCTCTCTCTCTCTCTCTCTCTCTCTCTCTCTCTATATATATATATATATATATATATATATATATATATATATATATATAAAATTGAGTTTTTGCAAAACTATTCTCTTCCTAACCCCCCCCCCCCCCCCCACCCCGGATTTCCTTGCATGTGACAATATTGACACGCATGAAAAATATTGACAGCCACATATACCTACATTAGAGTGTAAGCTCCTCTGGTACAGAGACTGATGTGACCAACTCAGTGACCTCTGTACAGCCTAGCGGTATATGTCAGAGCTATATAACTGTATAATAATTATTACAGCCTCAATAATAAGGATAATAATAATAATAATGAGGTTCTCACCGCCTCGGTCTCGGACTGGAGCTGCTGCAGAGTACACAGACTGTTCATCTTCACTGCTCACTGACACTACTGAGCCAGGGGAGGGGCGGAGGGTTGTGCTTATAAATGTCAGGTGACATCACTGTACCAGCCACTCCCAGCGCACACCCCCATCTGGGAGGGGTCATCTCCAGATCTCCGCCTGCAGCCACATCATATATATGTATATATAATACAACAAGCAGTTCTGTGCTCAGTCCCCCAGCACAGGTCAGGGGACGTCATGTACTTCTCTAGACTGTCAGCTCCTGGGCTCTGTGCAGTTACTTTCCAGTAACACCATCCTGCAGTTATTGTTCTTTACTTCATAATTAACATACATTCTGCCAATTCCTTACTTTTTACTTACTTATACCCTGATCCTCCCCTCTGTCCCTCTATAATACCCCAACCCCCCCCCCCCCCCTCTGTCCTTCTATTATATCCCAATCCTTCCTCTGTCCTTCTATTATACCCCAATCCCCCCTCTGTCCTTCTATTATACCCCAATCCCCCCTCTGTCCTTCTATTATCCTTCCTCTGTCCTTCTATTATACCCCAATCCCCCCCCCCCCTCTGTCCTATTATACCCCAATCCTTCCTCTGTCCTTCTATTATACCCCAATCCTCCCTCTGTCCCTCTATAATAGCCCAATCCCCCCTCTGTCCCCCCCTCTGTCCCTCTATAATACCCACAACCCCCCCCCCCCTCCTGTCCTCTGTCCTTCTATTATATCCCAATCCTTCCTCTGTCCTTCTATTATACCCCAATCCCCCCTCTGTCCCTCTATTATACCCCAATCCTCCCTCTGTCCTTCTATTATACCCCAATCCTCCCCCTCTGTCCTTCTATTATACCCCAATCCTCCCCTCTGTCCTTCTATTATACACCAACCCCCCCCCCCTCTGTCCTTCTATTATACCCCAATCCTCCCTCTGTCCTTCTATTATACCCCAATCCTTCCTCTGTCCTTCTATTATACCCCAATCCCCCCTCTGTCCCTCTATTATACCCCAATCCTCCCTCTGTCCTTCTATTATACCCCAATCCTCCCTCTGTCCTTCTATTATACACCACCCCCCCCCCCCCCTCTGTCCTTCTATTATACCCCAATCCTCCCTCTGTCCTTCTATTATACCCCAATCCCCCCCCAATCCCCCCTATGTCCTTCTATTATATCCCAATCCCCCCTCTGTCTTTCTATTATACCCCAATCCTCCCCTCTGTCCTTCTATTATACCCCAATCCTCCCTCTGTCCTTCTATTATACCCCAATCCCCCCCTCTGTCCCTCTATTATACCCCAATCCCCCCCTCTGTCCTTCTATTATACCCCAATCCCCCCTCTGTCCTTCTATTATACCCCAATCCCTCCTCTGTCCTTCTATTATACCCCAATCCCCCCTCTGTCCTTCTTCTATTATACCCCAATCCCCCCTCTGTCCTATTATACCCCAATCCCCCCCTCTGTCCTTCTATTATACCCCAATCCTCCCTCTGTCCTTCTATTATACCCCAATCCTCCCCTCTCTGTCCTTTTATTATACCCCAATCCCCCTCTCTGTCCTTCTATTATACCCCAATCCTCCCTCTGTCCTTCTAATATACCCCAATCCTCGCTCTGTCCCTCTATTATACCCCAATCCCCCCTCTGTCCTTCTATTATACCCCAATCCTCCCTCTGGATGGATGGAGACATGGAGGGATGGATGGAGACATAAAGGAATGGATGGAGACATGGAGGGATGGATACATGGATGGATGGATGGAGACATGGATGGAGGGATGGAGACATGGATGGATGGGGACATGGAGGCATAGATGGAGACATGGAGGGGTGGATGGAGACATGGAGGGATGTAGGCATGGATGGAGGGATAGAGACATGTAGGGATGAATGGAGACAGGGATGGATGGAGACATGGCTGGATGGAGACATGGAGGGATGGATGGAGACAGGAATGGGGACATGGAGGGATGGATGGATAGAGACATGGATGGAGACATGGATGGATTGATGGAGGGATGGAGACATGGATGGATTGATGGAGGGATGGATGGAGACATGGATGGAGATATGGATGGATGGATGGAGACATGGATGGAGGGATGGATGGGGACATGGACAGATGGATGAAGGAGACATGGATGGATGGAGACATAGAGGGATGGATGGAGGGGTGGATGGGGACATGGAGGGATGGATGGAGACATGGAGGGATGGATGGAGACATAGAGGGGTGGATGGAGACATGGAGGGATGGATGGAGGGATGGAGACACGGATGGATGGATGGATTGATGGAGACATGGAGGGATAGAGATAAGGAGGGATGGATGGATTGATGGAGACATGGAGGGAGGGATGGACAGATGGATGGATGGAGACATGGATGGAGGGATAAATGGATGGATGGATGGAGACATGGAAGGATGGATGGAGACATGGAGGGATGGATGGAGACATGGAGGGATGGATGGATGGATAGAGACATGAATGGATGGATGGGTGGAGGGATGGAGGAAGTTGCTTTGAATATTTAAATGAAATAAAAAGTGTTTTCGTTGCTCTGATAAAGTTTAGTTCCAAATTAAAGCTGAAGGTTTCAGAACACACAATGTTCCCCTTTTCCATTCTTCTTGCTCCCCTCTGAGCGCTCGGGTCCCCGGAGCTCATCACCTGAGATTAGAATGGTAAGGGGCAGAGTAGGGCCCGGTTCCCCAGTGACCGGCCCGGTGTGACACCTTTAGGGGTGTGGGGCTGGTGGAGGGTCTCCAGTAACAGCTGACATCATCCTTCACCTGGCGGTTCCTGAGAACAGAGATCAAATGAGCCGTCTGAGCTCCCTCACTGTGCACACAATGCATGCTGGTATCACATGACTCACACCCAGGTGACGCCATACCTGTGGAAGAGAGCTCAGCATGTCCTAATATGGAGTGCGTCATGAGACAGGTGATCTCTGCAATCCCACCTGACCTCATGTGACCCCACCCACTGCAACAACACTCTACATTCCACACCTCTGACCCCGCACAGTACCACTTCTCTTGTCCTGTATGTCGGGTGTAATTCACGGTATCTGTTCTTATTCTGTATGTATGGACTCTGCACAGTACCACTTCTCTTGTCCTGTATGTCGGGTGTAATTCTCGGTATCTCTTCTTATTCTGTATGTATGGACTCTGCACAGTACCACTTCTCTTGTCCTGTATGTCGGGTGTAATTCTCAGTATCGGTTCTTATTCTGTATGTATGGACTCTGCACAGTACTACTTCTCTTGCCCTGTATGTCGGGTGGAATTCTCAGTATCGGTTCTTATTCTGTATGTATGGACTCTGCACAGTACTACTTCTCTTGCCCTGTATGTCGGGTGGAATTCTCAGTATCGGTTCTTATTCTGTATGTATGGACTCTGCACAGTACTACTTCTCTTGCCCTGTATGCCGGGTGTAATTCTCAGTATCGGTTCTTATTCTGTATGTATGGACTCTGCACAGTACTACTTCTCTTGCCCTGTATGCCGGGTGTAATTCTCAGTATCTGTTCTTATCCTGTATGTATGGACTCTGCACAGTACCACTTCTCTTGTCCTGTATGTCGGGTGTAATTCTTGGTATCTGTTCTTATTCTGTAAGTATGGACTCTGCACAGTACCACTTCTCTTGTCCTGTATGTCGGGTGTAATTCTCAGTATCTGTTCTTATTCTGTATGTATGGACTCTGCACAGTACCACTTCTCTTGTCCTGTATGTCGGGTGTAATTCTCGGTATCTGTTCTTATTCTGTATGTATGGACTCTGCACAGTACCACTTCTCTTGTCCTGTATGTCGGGTGTAATTCTCGGTATCTGATGTCAGTGATAATCCTCCTAATCCGGGCTCCTCCATTGAGTGTGACGTCATGCCCTCCCTCTGGGAGGCGCTGTCACTGGAGGTCACATTCCTGACATGTCCCGGGCTGAGTTCGGAGGACACGCAGTGTTTGTGGAATTATCGGCCTCTTAATGGCTCTGCGGAATTCTCTCACAAATTCTCCCCGAGCCAAAAAACACCTTCAACTTTGCAGCGAGACGCGGGGGCGTCACGGCAACACGCCGACCTCTGAGAATAGAACAAAAGTTAGAAACGAACTCCAGACACAAAATCTTTTCTGTGATTGTAATCCTCAGTAGCTGCAAAGGATTTAAATTCACTCTGCGAGCACTAAATGCCTTTTTACAAACCCAGATATTACCTTGTAAAAGAAGCAGTGACATCATCACTGTGCTGTACACAACCTGTGCAGAAGGCAGAGCTCTGGGAGGGACCCAGAAGACTCCACCCACTGCAGAAAACTACAGGAGTGGCGGAGACAAAATCAATCAGCCATCACAGGGAGAGAGAGCTACAGGAGGGGGTGGAGACAGGACCAATCCGCCGTCACAAGCAGAAGGAGCTACAGTAAGGGTGGAGACAGGACCAATCAGCCGGCAGAAGGAGAGCTACAGGAGGGGCGGAGATGAGATCAATCAGCCAGCACAAGGAGAGAGAGCTACAGGAGGGGCGGAGACAGGACCAATCAGCCAGCACAAGGAGAAAGAGCTACAATAAGGGTGGAGACAGGACCAATCTGCTGGCACAAGGAGAGAGAGCAGAGCTGTGGAAGGAACCCAGGCGGCTCCACCCCCTGCAGAAAATGACAGGAGGGGCGGAGACAAGACCAATCAGCCATCACAAGGAGAGAGCTACATGAGGGGCGGAGACAAGACCAATCAGCCTTCACAAGGAGAAAGAGCTACAATAAGGGTGGAGACAGGACCAATCAGCCGGCAGAAGGAGAGCTACAGGAGGGGCGGAGACAAGACCAATCAGCCATCACAAGGAGAGAGCTACATGAGGGGCGGAGACAAGACCAATCAGCCATCACAAGGAGAAAGAGCTACAATAAGGGTGGAGACAGGACCAATCAGCCGGCAGAAGGAGAGCTACAGGAGGGGCGGAGACAAGACCAATCAGCCATCACAAGGAGAGAGCTACATGAGGGGCGGAGACAAGACCAATCAGCCGTCACAAGGAGAAAGAGCTACAATAAGGGTGGAGACAGGACCAATCAGCCGGCAGAAGGAGAGCTACAGGAGGGGCAGGGAGACAAGATCAATCAGCCAGCACAAGGTGAGAGCTACAGGAGGGGCAGAGACAAAATCAATCAGCCGGCACAAAAAGAGAGCTACAGGAGGAGTGGAGACAAGATCAATCAGCCAGCACAAGGAGAGAGCTACAGGAGGGGCGGAGACAAGATCAATCAGCCGGCACAAGGAGAGAGCTACAGGAGGGGCGGAGACAAGATCAATCAGCCGGAACAAGGAGAGAGCTACAGGAGGGGTGGAGACAAGATCAATCAGCTGGCACAAGGAGAGAGCTACAGTAAGGGTGGAGACAGGACCAATCAGCCGGCAGAAGGAGAGCTACAGGGTGGGCGGAGACGAGATCAATCAGCCGGCACAAGGAGAGAGCTACAGGAGGGGCGGAGACAGGACCAAGCAGCCAGCAGAAGGAGAGAGAGCAGAGCTGTGGAAGGGGTGAAAAAGTCTCCACCCACTACAGAATACAACGGGAGAAGGCAGAGACAAGACCAATCAGCCGGTGTTCTGTCCAAATGTGTCCGGCTATCATATAGTGTCCACCCCGTACTGCGCAGGCGCAGCGCTTGCGCAGTAGGGAGGACAAAGCCATTCGGAAAATTTCGGAAGAGGAACGGCGCCTGCGCCGTGAGTCGAGGTGAAAGCCCCACCATCCAAGTGGACATAGGGCTACACAAACTTAGAGGGCCCCTCGCGGGCTCGCTTCGCTCGCCACGCTTCGGGCATGGCCTCGCTGCGCTCGGCTCATTTTTATTCTACCTCTATGTCCATTTGGATGGTGGGGCTTGAACCTGGACTCACGGCGCAGGCGCCGTTCATCTTCGGCTATTTTCGGAATGTGCTTGTCCTGTGTACTGCGCATGCGCAGTACACAGCGGACAGTATGTGATGGGGGACACAATCCGACAGGACACCGGCACAAGGACAGGGCTACAGGAGGGGCGGAAGACAAGATTAGCTGGCACAAGAAGAGAGAGCAGAGTTGTGGGAGGGACAAGAAAGACTCCACCCACTACAGAAGAGGGTGGAGACAAGACCAAGCAGCCGGCACAAGGAGAGAGCAGAGCTGTGGAAGGAACCCAGAAGACTCCACCCACTACAGACGGGGGCGGAGACAGGACCAATCAGCTTGCAAAAGGAGAGAGAGCAGAGCTGTGGGAGTGACCCAGAAGACTCTACCCATTACAGAAAACTACAGGAGAGGTGGAGACAAGACCAATCAACCTGCACAAGGAGAGAGAGCAGAGATGTGGGAGGGGCCAAGACGACTCCACCCACTAGAAAAAAACACTACAGGAGGGGGGTCGGGGAAAGGACCGCTCCCTCTGCACAAGGAGAGAGAGCAGAGCTCTTGGAGGGGCCCTGAAGACTCCACTCACTATAAAAAAAAACTACAGGAGGGGGAGGAGACAAGACCAATCAGCAGTTGAATTCCGGCAGGAGGGAGAGGAGAGTAGTGGAGGGAAGCCGGAAGCCCTGCTGGGGGGGCGGACCAGGGGAGCATACACAAGGGACAGGAGGGGCAGTGGGGGTGGTATATACCGGTACCGACCCCTGTATCTTTCTGCAATGGCAGTTGAATTCCGGCAGGAGGGAGAGGAGGGAAGCTGGAAGCCCTGCTGGGGGAAGGACCAGGGGAGCTTACAAGGGAAAGGAGGGGCAGTGGGGGTGGTATATACCGGTACCGACCCCTGTATCTTTCTGCAATGGCAGTTGAATTCCGGCAGGAGGGAGAGGAGGGAAGCTGGAAGCCCTGCTGGGGGAAGGACCAGGGGAGCTTACAAGGGAAAGGAGGGGCAGTGGGGGTGGTATATACCGGTTCCGATCCCCTGTATCTTTCTGTAATGGCAGTTGTATGCCGGCAGGAAGGAGAGGAGAGGAGGATAGCCGGAAGCCCTGCTGGCGGAAGGACCAGGGGAGCACACAAGGGACAGGAGGGGCAGTGGGGGTGGCATATACCAGTACCGATTCCCTGTATCTTCCTGCTATGACAGTTGAATTCCGGCAGGAGAAAGAGGAGAGGAGGGAAGCCGGAAGGCCTGCTGGGGGGGCGGACCAGGGGAGCACACAAGGGACAGGAGGGGCAGTGGGGGTGGTATATACCGGTACCGATCCCCTGTATCTTCCTGCTATGACAGTTGAATTCCGGCAGGAGGGAGAGGAGAGGAGGGAAGCCGGAAGGCCTGCTGGGGGGGCGGACCAGGGGAGCACACAAGGGACAAGAGGGGCAGTGGGGGTGGTATATACCGACCCCTGTATCTTTCTGTAATGGCAGTTGAATACCGGCAGGAGGGAGAGGAGAGGAGGGAAGCCGGAAGCCCTGCTGGGGGAAGGACCAGGGGAGCTCACAAGGGACAGGAGGGGCAGTGGGGGTGGTATATACCGGTTCCGATCCCCTGTATCTTTCTGCAATGACAGTTGAATACCGGCAGGAGGGAGAGGAAGAGAAGCCGGATTCAGCTGCCACAAGAGGAAAATACAAATTGGTTCCAGTAAATATCTCCCCCGCTGCTTCGCCTGTTCCATTTCTAGGGGTCGGCAAGGAAGGGCCGCAGTCTACCCATCACCCGCTGTGGCGTTCGACGTTTAGATCTTGATCAACGAGTTTCCGACACCCTGGAGGAGGAACGAGACCGGTTCCTGACCTGTAGCACAGGCAAATTAGGTCCTCTACCTTGCCAGACAGGGCTGTGCCGTTTAAATCTTTGGACTGGATGGACAGAACTACAAAACAGCTCCGATATATATTTATTCTGTTTGCCTGGAGTCAAGGTGAAATATTTCCTATCATAGAGGTAGGTAGATGGAGGAGGGTGAGATGTGATATCAGATGTACATGCTGGGAATTTAGCGTCCCCCTATGAAGAAGAACCATCTATGACCACCTGACCACGTCTGGCAAAGGAGACCTAGAGACGGAAACCCCCCTCTCCCCCCCCCTGCCCGGCCATGTCTTTGGAATGAGGGGGGATTGTGGGAAAGTCCCAATAAAAGTTCTTGAAAGGATAAAACTTTTATGACTTTCCCCATTTCCCCCCCGAACCTGCCCCGCAGGCCGGCATCAATCGGCTATTTGTCCTGAATCCTGGCGGCCACAGCCCGGCCCGCCGGTGATCTCACACCCCAGGAATGTGGCAGAAGCTTCACAAACATCAATATCAGACCCTGAAGAAAGTACCCTCATTGTGCCTGCTCCCTGACCCGCTATACCCAGCACTGCGCCCCCCTCAGACACCTGGGGGAACTGGAGCAATATACGACCTCTTCCTAATCACATCCCAGTATTGTATATATTATACTTGTTTATAGAAAAATGACATATACCGCAGCGCTGTACAGAGATCACCGAGCCAGTCACATCAGTCTCTGTACAGAGGAGCTTACACTCTAATGTCCCCTCCCCCACAGTCACATCAGTCTCTGTACAGAGGAGCTTACACTCTAATGTCCCCTCCCCCCACAGTCACATCAGTCTCTGTACCAGAGGAGCTTACACTCTAATGTCCCCTCCCCCACAGTCACATCAGTCTCTGTACCAGAGGAGCTTACACTCTAATGTCTTCTCCCCCCACAGTCACATCAGTCTCTATACCAGAGGAGCTTACACTCTAATGTCCCCTCCCCCCACAGTCACATCAGTCTCTGTACCAGAGGAGCTTACACTCTAATGCCCCCCCACAGCCACATCAGTCTCTGTACCAGAGGAGCTTACACTCTATTGTCACATCAGTCTCTGCACCAGAAGAGCTTACACTCTAATGTCCCCTCCCCCACAGTCACATCAGTCTCTGTACCAGAGGAGCTTACACTGTAATGTCCCCTCCCGCCACAGTCACATCAGTCTCTGTACAGAGGAGCTTACACTCTAATGTCCCCTCCCCCCACAGTCACATCAGTCTCTGTACCAGAGGAGCTTACACTCTAATGCCCCCTCCCCCCACAGTCACATCAGTCTCTGTACCAGAGGAGCTTACACTCTAATGTCCCCTCCCCCCACAGTCACATCAGTCTCTGTACCAGAAGAGCTTACACTTTAATGTCCCCTCCCCCACAGTCATATCAGTCTCTGTACCAGAGGAGCTTACACTCTAATGTCCCCTCCCCCACAGTCACATCAGTCTCTGTACAGAGGAGCTTACACTCTAATGTCCCCTCCCCCACTGTCACATCAGTCGCTGTACCAGAAGAGCTTACACTCTAATGTCCCCTCCCCCCACAGTCATATCAGTCTCTGTACAGAGGAGCTTACACTGTAATGTCCCCTCCCCCACTGTCACATCAGTCGCTGTACCAGAAGAGCTTACACTCTAATGTCCCCTCCCCCCACAGTCATATCAGTCTCTGTACCAGAGGAGCTTACACTCTAATGTCCCCTCCCCCACAGTCACATCAGTCTCTGTACCAGAGGAGCTTACACTCTAATGTCCCCTCCCCCCCCCCACAGTCACATCAGTCTCTGTACCAGAGGAGCTTACACTCTATGTCCCCTCCCCCACAGTCACATCAGTCTATGTACCAGAGGAGCTTACACTCTATGTCCCCTCCCCCACAGTCACATCAGTCTCTGTACCAGAGGAGCTTACACTCTAATGTCCCCTCCCCATACGGTCACACACTATTATTATTTTACATTTATATGGCTCTGACATATACCGCCGTGATGTGGAATGATCGTTTCAGATTCCATGCAGGAGTTTTGGATTGGTAATAAGTTAGCACACCTCGGTTACCGGAGAGACGATTGTGTCAGTTAGTGACCTTCGATCCTCATCACCTCTGCGCTACATGTAATCACATTCTGCACGCTCATAAATAACTTTTCCTTATTACATTAAAGCTGTTGGGGGTGCTACAACTCCCAGCATGGCCTGACAGGTGGAGGCTGCCCGTGTTACATTATAAATGAGGCAGAGAAAAGTCCCACATCCACCCGAAAAAACCCCAGCCTGTATAGACCACAAGAGGTGGATACCCCACCTCCCCGAACCAGGGTAGATGTAGCCAACTCCTCGGAAAACAAATGATGTTCTCTTCCAGCTCAGGTCTTGGGAGAGAAAGCTAATATTCCAAATGTTTATTTTGATCTTCGATATAGATTGTACAGGCAAAGATGGTGGACACCTGACCATCACATCTATATAACCTTCTTTGACATCCTGTTCCAGAACCATGGACATTATTATGGTGTCCCCCCCCTCTTTTGTGACTGTACCAGCCTTCACCCATCTAGGAAGGCTTTCCACAAGATTTTTGATTGTGTCTGTGGGAACTGGTGTCTAGTTGGGAGGTCGGATACTGATGTTGGATGCTGGCTCGTACACAGGACCTCACATGTGGGCACCCAAAAAAAAAAAAAAAAGACCTAGCTTATAATTGATGTTCCAGTTCATCCCAAAGGTGTTCAGTAGGATTGAGGTCAGAGCTCTGTGCAGGAGGTTCAACTACCTCCACACCAAACTGGATAAACCATGTCTTTCTAAAGCTGGCTTTGAGGTCCGGTACTAATGTTGGATGAGAAGACCTGGCTCCCACATCGGGCCTCATGTGGGCCACCAAAAAAAAAAAAAAAAAATGATCTGGCTCACAACCTCCATTCCAGTTCATCCCAAAGGTCTTCAGTAGGGTTGAGGTCAAAGCTCTGTGCAGGACATTCAACTTCCTCCACACCAAACTGGATAAACCATGTCTTTCTAAGGCTGGCTTTGAGGTCCGGTACTAATGTTGGATGAGAAGACCTGGCTCCCACATTGGGCCTCGTGGGCCACCAACAAAAAAAAAATGATCTGGCTCACAACCTCCATTCCAGTTCCTCCCAAAGGTGTTCAGTAGGATTGAGGTCATAACTCTGTGCAGGACGTTCAACTTCCTCCACACCAAACTGGATAAACCATGTCTTTCTAAAGCTGGCTTTGAGGTCCGGTACTAATGTTGGATGAGAAGACCTGGCTCCCACATTGGGCCTCATGTGGGCCACCAAAAAAAAAAATTTATCTGGCTCACAACCTTCATTCCAGTTCATCCCAAAGGTCTTCAGTAGGGTTGAGGTCAGAGCTCTGTGCAGGATGCTCAGGTTCCTCCACACCAAACTGGATAAACCATGTCTTTCTAAAGCTGGCTTTGAGGTCCGGTACTAATGTTGGATGAGAAGACCTGGCTCCCACATTGGGCCTCATGTGGGCCACCAAAAAAAAAAAATGATCTGGCTCACAACCTCCATTCCAGTTCATCCCAAAGGTCTTCAGTAGGGTTGAGGTCAGAGCTCTGTGCAGGATGCTCAGGTTCCTCCACACCAAACTGGATAAACCATGTCTTTCTAAAGCTGGCTTTGAGGTCCGGTACTAATGTTGGATGAGAAGACCTGGCTCCCACATTGGGCCTCGTGGGCCACCAAAAAAAAAAAAATGATCTGGCTCACAACCTCCATTCCAGTTCCTCCCAAAGGTGTTCAGTAGGATTGAGGTTGAGGTCATAACTCTGTGCAGGACGTTCAACTTCCTCCACACCAAACTGGATAAACCATGTCTTTCTAAAGCTGGCTTTGAGGTCCGGTACTAATGTTGGATGAGAAGACCTGGCTCCCACATTGGGCCTCATGTGGGCCACCAAAAAAAAAAAATTATCTGGCTCACAACCTTCATTCCAGTTCATCCCAAAGGTCTTCAGTAGGGTTGAGGTCAGAGCTCTGTGCAGGATGCTCAGGTTCCTCCACACCAAACTGGATAAACCATGTCTTTCTAAAGCTGGCTTTGAGGTCCGGTACTAATGTTGGATGAGAAGACCTGGCTCCCACATTGGGCCTCATGTGGGCCACCAAAAAAAAAAATGATCTGGCTCACAACCTCCATTCCAGTTCATCCCAAAGGTGTTCAGTAGGACTGAGGTCAGAGCTCTGTGCAGGATGCTCAGGTTCCTTCACAGCAAACTTGTCAATCCATATCTTTAGGGAGCTGGCTTTGTACACAGGAGGACGTGTTAGGCATGATGCAGTGTTCGAATGAATGAATGAATGAATAATTTGTATAGCGCTACAAATGCGAACTGAATCGCCTCAAGGCGCTGGATTCGACCAGTGTTGTCAAGCTTCTAGAAGAGGTGGGTCTTGTGTCCTTGAACTGCGAATCTCCATTCTTCCTTTTATTTGTAGCGGGATTTGGGAATGAGGAGGAGGTTTTGGTTAGATAATCGAAGACTACGATTGGGTGTGTAGTGTTTTATTTTCTCGAGTGGGCGTTTCTTTGTGTGCATTTGTGCGTGAGGCAGAGGGTCTTGAATGTGATCCGATTCTTTACGGTCAGCCAATGTAGGCTCCTCAGGGAAGGGGAGATGGATTCTCAGGTTTTTTTTCCCCGTTATCAGTCTTGCCGCCGTGTTTTGGATGAGTTGTAAGCACGCAAGTTGATATTGGGGTAGTCCTATGTAGAGGGAGTTTGCGTAGTCAAGTCGTGAATTAATGACTGTTCCAACTACCGCTGTTTTGTCCTCATTTGGAATGAAGGGGATGAGTCTACGTAGCAGGCGGAGGAGATGGTGAGATCTGTTGACTACTGATCCTATTTGTGCATCCATTGACATTTCTGAGTCAAAGATGACTCCAAGACTCTTGGCCTTGGTCCTTGGAGCGATGGTCTGTCCCAAGATGGTGGGTGGTGTCCAAGAGGTCTTGGTTTGCGTGTAGGATAAGAATCTCTGTTTTCGATTCGTTGAGCTTGAGGGAGCTGGTGGTCATCCAGTCGTCTATCAAAGTGAGGCATTTTTCTAGTTGCTGATGGTGGTCTTTTTGTCCGGTGATGCGGAAGTAGAGTTGAGTGTCATCAGCGTATGAGTGGAAGCAGAGGTTCAATGGCTTTTGTAATGGCTTTGATGACCACAGAGCTTCTTTGATATGTTTATAGTACTGTGCACTCCTACACTTCATGGCCAAGATTTGTGGACGCCTGACCATCACACCTATATGAGTTTGTTGGAATTCACATTCTAAAACCATGGACATGAATATGGAGTTCCATATCCCCCCCATGATCTTGCCCATTAATATGCCCCCTTTGTGGCGTTAGTAGCCTCCATCCTTCTGGGAAAGTTTTCCACATTTTGTAGTGTCTGTAGGAACTGGTGTCCATTTGTGAGGTCACATGGTGACGTTGGATGAAAAGACCCAGCTCACATGTCGTTGGGCACCCAAAGAAATACTCGGCTTACAATTGACGTTCAGATTCATCCTGAAGGTGTTTTTTAGGGTTGAGGTCAGGGCTCTGTGCAGGACGCTCAATTGCCTCAAAAAATTGGTCAAACCATGTCTTTATGGAGCTGGCTTTGTACACAGGACAACGTGCTATCCCTGACGTAGTGGTCAATGGCTTTGATAACCACAGAGCTTTGTTGATATGTGTATAGTACCATGCACTCCTACACTTCATGGCCAAGATTTGTGGACACCTGACCATCACACCTATAGGAGTTTGTTGGACACCACATTCCAAAGCCATGGACATGACTCGGACGTTCTACTTTCCCGTCTTCCTCCCCACCCCCATAGTCCTGACCATTATCCCCTTTGTGGGTAGAACATCCTCCACTCCTCTGGGAAGGCTTATATAGGGCATTTGTGTTGTTGGCTAACGATGTTGGATGCGAAGACCTGGCTCACAATCGGTGTTCCACTTCATCCCAAACCTCTTCAGTAGGGTTGTGGTCAGGACTCTTTACTCCGAGTTCCTCCACACAAAACTGGGAATGTTTCCCACAATTTGTACCCATTAGTAAGAGCAGCTACTGATGTTGGATGAGAAGACCTGGCTTATGTGCCACACGTTGTGCACCGAAAAAATATCTAGCTCCCCATCTTCATTCCGATCCATCCCAAAGGGTATTCAGTAGGGTTGAGGTCAGGACACTGGAGTTCCTCCACACCAAACTGGTCTTTCATGTCTTTTATGGAGCTGGCTTTGTAGACAGCGGACAGTCATGTTGGAACAGAAAAAGGATCTTCAAACAGTTACCACAAGGTTGGAAGAACACAATTGTCTACAATGTCTTTGTGTAATGTTGTGTTAACAGGACCCTTCACTGGCTGATATTTCAGACAGGTCCTCCTCCAACCGACCATAACTGGGTAGTTCGGAGTGAGAACATCGATAACAAATCAGCAAATTTTAGTGCAAAGTGCCAGAAGCAAAATGTAAATCTTCATTCCTTTGTCTTGAAGTGTCTGTGAAACAGGCTGCAGCTTCAAGAAACTTCTGCAGAACTCTGGAGAGATGGGGGGGGGGGGGGGGGGCGAGCTTCACGCCCAGGTGATTGCGAGGAGGGTGCCATGACACCAGTGACGAAAGGGTCTCTCTTCTCACAGGTGATTTATGGCTGTTGATCCGGCTGCCGTGCACCGGACGTCAAAATCATTAGCAGAACAGGAGCACAGTTTTTTAAAAGGGCTTCTCCACTCAAAAGTCATATTTTAGTGCTTGGTGGAAGCCTGCCTTTCTTCTGTATCCCAGGGAATTCCATTGGCGAGACCTCTGTGCTCAGTTTTGAGGGCTGCTGTGCCCATTATGAGGGGTTCCCACAATTCCTGTGCAGATTTCCTGAGACTGTACCCCTACTGTGCCCATTATCAGATGTTCCTACCATTCCTGTGCTGAGTTCCCAGGTCTGTACACCCGCTGTGCCCATTATGAGAGGTTCCCACCATCCCTGTACCGAGTTCCCAGGTCTGTACACCCGCTGTGCCCATTATGAGAGGTTCCCACCATCCCTGTACCGAGTTCCCTGGTCTGTACACCCGCTGTGCCCATTATGAGAGGTTCCCACCATCCCTGTACCGAGTTCCCAGGTCTGTACACCCACTGTGCCTATTATGAGGAGTTTCCACTATCCCGGTACCGAGTTCCCAGGTCTGTACACCCGCTGTGCCCATTATGAGAGGTTCCCACCATCCCTGTGCTGAGTTCCTGGGTCTGTACACCTTCTGTGCCCATTATGAGGGGTTCCCACCATCCCTGTGCTGAGTTCCCGGGTCTGTACACCTGCTTTGCCTATTATGAGAGGTTCCCACCATCCCTGTGCTGAGTTCCTGGGTCTGTACACCTTCTGTGCCCATTATGAGGGGTTCCCACCATCCCTGTGCTGAGTTCCCGGGTCTGTACACCCGCTGTGCCCATTATGAGGGGTTCCCACCATCCCTGTGCTGAGTTCACGGGTCTGTACACCGGCTGTGCCCATTATGAGGGGTTCCCACCATCCCTGTGCTGAGTTCCCGGGTCTGTACACCCGCTGTGCCCATTATGAGAGGTTCCCACCATCCCTGTGCTGAGTTCCCGGGTCTGTACACCCGCTGTGCCCATTATGAGAGGTTCCCACCATCCCTGTACCGAGTTCCCCGGTCTGTACACCCGCTGTGCCCATTATGAGAGGTTCCCACCATCCCTGTACCGAGTTCCCAGGTCTGTACACCCCGCTGTGCCCATTATGAGGGGTTCCCACCAACCCTGTGCCGAGTTCTCAGGTCTGTACACCCACTGTGCCCATTATGAGGGGTTCCCACCATCCCTGTACCGAGTTCCCAGGTCTGTACACCCGCTGTGCCCATTATGAGGGGTTCGCACCATCCCTGTGCCAAGTTCCTGGGTCTGTACACCTGCTTTGCCTATTATGAGAGGTTCCCACCATCCCTGTGCTGAGTTCCCGGGTCTGTACACCCTCTGTGCCCATTATGAGGAGTTCCCACCATCCCTGTGCTGAGTTCCCGAGTCTGTACACCTTCTGTGCCCATTATGAGGGGTTCCCACCATCCCTGTGCTGAGTTCCCATGTCTGTACCCCCTCTGTGCCCATTATGAGGGGTTCATACCATCCCTGGGCTGAGTTCCCGGGTCTGTACACCCGCTGTGCCGATTATGAGGGGTTCCCACCATCCCTGTGCTGAGTTCCCGGGTCTGTACACCCGCTGTGCCCATTATGAGGGGTTCCCACCATTCCTGGGATGAGTTCCCGGGTCTGTACACCCGCTGTGCCCATTATGAGGAGTTCCCACCATCCCTGTGCCGAGTTCCCGGGTCTGTACACCCGCTGTGCCCATTATGAGGAGTTCCCACCATCCCTGTGCTGAGTTCCGGGGTCTGTACACCCGCTGTGCCCATTATGAGGGGTTCCCACCATCCCTATACCGAGTTCCCAGGTCTGTACACCCGCTATGCCCATTATGAGGGGTTCCCACCATCCCTGTGCTGAGTTCCTGGGTCTGTACACCTTCTGTGCCCATTATGAGGGGTTCCCACCATCCCTGTGCTGAGTTCTCAGGTCTGTACACCCGCTGTGCCCATTATGAGGTTCGCACCATCCCTGTGCCAAGTTCCTGGGTCTGTACACCTGCTTTGCCTATTATGAGGGGTTCCCACCATCACTGTGCTGAGTTCCCGGGTCTGTACACCCACTGTGCCCATTATGAGGGGTTCCCACCATCCCTGTGCTGAGTTCCTGGGTCTGTACACCCGCTGTGCCCATTATGAGGGGTTCCCACCATCACTGTGCTGAGTTCCTGGGTCTGTACACCCACTGTGCCCATTATGAGGGGTTCCCACCATCCCTGTGCTGAGTTCCCGGGTCTGTACACCCGCTGTGCCCATTATGAGGGGTTCCCACCATCCCTGTGCTGAGTTCCTGGGTCTGTACACCCGCTGTGCCCATTATGAGGAGTTCCCACCATCCCTGGGCTGAGTTCCCGGGTCTGTACACCCGCTGTGCCCATTATGAGGGGTTCCCACCATCCCTGGGATGAGTTCCCGGGTCTGTACACCCGCTGTGCCCATTATGAGGGGTTCCCACCATCCCTGGGATGAGTTCCCGGGTCTGTACACCCGCTGTGCCCATTATGAGGGGTTCCCACCATCCCTGTGCTGAGTTCCCGGGTCTGTACACCCGCTGTGCCCATTATGAGGGGTTCCCACCATCCCTGTGCTGAGTTCCCGGGTCTGTACACCCGCTGTGCCCATTATGAGGGGTTCCCACCATCCCTGTGATGAGAAAAAATTAGTTTATTGTATATAGTAGTGAATCTAAGGAGTAAGACTATATGGTGGGAAGATTTTGGCACCATAACAAAAAAGAAAGCCAGCCAATGATGTACAAATTCAAGTCGATTTTTATTAACGCATCTGTACGCAGCGCACAAAGAAAAAGCACTCGCAGATCAGATACAAAAATCACATCTCCCGATATACAAAGAATTCTCATTCTGCAGATGAAACAAAAATTAGCTTCTTCAAACGCCCGACTGGCATACAAATTTCCGATCGGGACTTCAGCGTAATTCCTGAGGGAGGTGCGAGGCGGCAGGACTCCTCCCACCCCAGTGCGATGTCACTGAGGTCCTGACATCTGCAAGTTTATAGAATATATTTATATAGAATGTGTTTCATATATATATATATATTTCCCCTCCCCCCACAATAGATTTATATGATTGATCAGATATACATAAGAAAGTTGCTCTGTAAAAGTTGTAGAGAGGAAGCGGCTTAAAGAGGACCTGTTACATCATTAACATGCACTGAACTGCAGGTTGAATGTTGCACCTTTTAAAGGTTCTTTTCTTCTGTACACCTCAGGGGCCCATGATTCCCGACGTACATTTCCTGTCCTCCAACATCGCAGGTGGCTCAGCATTGGCCGCTTATCTAGTAGTGCATTGTGGGACATTAACAAAGGGTTCCCTTTAAAATGTGCAATTTTTGCAGTTCTATGCACTCTTCAGCCATCATGTTTTAACGACCGTCCCTTCAAGGATGGAATGTAGGCATTGCTTGCCAGGTTATACTGCCGCCTACAGGAAGGATTGCCCATAAACCCTCCTTAACCGCTTCAGCACCGGGCCATTTTTTACCCTTCCTTACCAGAGCACTTTTTGCAATTCGGCACTGCGTCGCTTTAACTAACAATTGCGCGGTCGTGCGACGTTACACCCAAACAAAATTGACGTCCTTTTTTTCCCACCAATAGAGCTTTCTTTTGGTGGTATTTGATCACCTCTGCGGTTTTTATTTTTTGCGCTATAAACAAAAGAAGAGCGACAATTTTGAAAAAAAAAAACACACATATTTTTTACTTTTTGCTATAATAAATATCCAATTTTTAAAAAAAAAAATAACTATTTTTTTTCCTCAGTTTAGGCCGATACGTATTCTTCTACATATTTTTGGTAAAAAAAATTAAAAAAATCGCAATAAGCGTATATTGATCGGTTTGCGCAAAAGTTATAGCGTTTACAAAATAGGGGATAGATTTATTGAATTTTTTTTTTTTTTTTTACTAGTAATGGCGGCGATCTGCGATTTTTTTTTTTTTTTGACTGCGACATTGCGGCGGACACATTTTTGGAACCATTCACATTTACACAGCGATCGTTGCTATAAAATTGCATTGATTACTGTGTAAATGTGACTGGCAGGGAAGGGGTTAACACTAGGGGGCGCTGTAGGGGTTAATGTGTTCCCTATAGAAGTGATTCTAACTGTGGGGGGGAGGGGACTCAAGGGGAGAAGACCGATCATGTGTTCCTCCGTACTGGGATCACATGATCGGTCTCCTCTCCACTGACAGGACGTGGAGCTGTGTGTTTACACACACTGCTCCACGGTCCCGTTGTTTTAACGGGCAATCGCTGGTGCCCGGCGGACATCGCGGCCGCCCGGCAACCGCACCGGGTCCCGAGCGATGCCGCGGGCGCGCGCGCCCCCCAGACGGCCGGGAATGCGAGGACGTCATATGACGCCCACCCAGGATGGGAGATCCACCTTGTGGGCATCATATGACAATGGCCGGTATTGAAGTGGTTAACATAAACCCTCCTTAACATAAACCCTCCTTTACCCAGCATGCCTCGGTTTTCTGGTAAACACAGATGGGTGGTACCTGTGACCTTCAAGGAACTCCAAGGAATTAGGTAAGAACAAATTCCCTTTTAAGTCACGTCCTTTGGAGGGTCCAACTAAGGGGTGGGCAACACAGCAAAAAAAATAAAATAAAAACACACTACGGGCCTCAAAAAGAGGACTGCCTGCAGCCCAAGATGCACCTCAAGGACCAAACGTCTGAATTATGAAACAACTAGAAAGGGAGAGCCCAACCAAAAGGAGCTAACAAAGGATCAATCTGAAAGAAGAATGAGGTGAACCCAACTAAAAAATGGAAGCCCAACATAGGATCAAACTGATGATCCAGACCAGGATGATGGGTCACCATCAAAGTGAGAGAATCTACATAGAAGGAACAAAGAACCTGAGCGGAACAACCAGCAATGACCAAAAACAAGGAAATTCTAACAAGGAAAATGAGACAGACAACATGGTGTGGTGACCGAACAGCAAAAAAAAAAACTACAGGCCTCACAAAGAGGACTAAGGACTGCCTGCAGCCCACCAGTCACTTGAAGGACCAACACCTGAATCTGAAGGAAGGATGAGGTGAACCTCCAAATAGAAAGGGAGAGCCAACCAAAGAAGCCAACAGATGGTCAACTTGATGGTCCAGACCAGGATGACAGGTTACCACCAAAGTGAGAGACTACATGGAAGGAACACCCAGCAAGGACCAAAAAACACAGGTGGAGCAAAAAAATTCCAACAAGGAAAATGGGACTGACAACATGGTGTGGTTACCAAACTAACACACTACAGGTCTCACAAGGAGGACTGCCTGCAGTCCACGAGCCACTTGAAGGACCAATGCCTGAAACTGAAGGATGAGGTGAACCTCCAACTATAAAGGGGAAGCCCAACCAAAGGAGCCAACATAGAATCAACCTGACTCTCCAGACCAGGATGACGGGTCACCACCAAAGCAAGAGAGGCTCTACATCAGGCATCTCAAACTGGTGGCCCTCCAGCTGTTGCAAAACTACAAGTCCCATCATGCCTCTGCCTGTGGGAGTCATGCTTGTAACTGTCAGTCTTCCAATGCCTCATGGGACTTGTAGTTTCGCAACAGCTGGAGGGCCACCAGTTTGAGACCCCCTGCTCTACATGGAAGGAACCCGGTACCTGAGCTAAACAACCAGCAATCACCAAAAACACAACAAAATTTCAACAAGGGACCTCCATCCTTTCTAACTTCAAAAGAAGAAATAAAAAAAAAAAACCATGGGACTTATTGGAGGTACTATAACACTGTCAGCAATCTATACACATATAAAAACTAAAACCTTATTTCGCACCCAATGCCGATTTACGTACTAACCATATCCAAAAAGGGCTTGTTCGTTTTCTTATACAGGGGGTCCCAGAGTTACGAACTCGTTAGGGACTGGCCGCCTGTTCTTATCTCGGAATTGTTCTTAAGTCGGCCGCGCATGCGCAGACCGACAATTACGGACATTTCCGATGTTCCGTCTAATGCCGTTCTGCGCATGCGCAGCAAATTACGGACATTTCCGAAGTTTGCCGTCATTTTCCGAGGCTCCGTCTGGCCGCGCATGCGCAGAGCGGCCGGAGGACGGCGGAAAATGGCGGAGGGTCCACGCAGCGCCCGGTTCGTAAGTAGGGGATGTTCGTAGGTCGGGCGTTCGTAAGTCGGGGACCCCCTGTATTTGGTATATCTGTGTATTTAATTCATAGACACCCTGTCAGTTGTATCGACTCCTGAAGAAGTGAATTGTTGGTTTACGAAACGCATCGATGTAATGCAATGTATTCCTCTGTCATATACGAGCTTTATGATTGACAAAATGTATATACAAGCCATTTAGAGATATGGCTATTATGTAAATAAGTACTGGGTACTAAATACGTTTTTAATTTTTATATGTGGTTTTACGAAATGCGTCGAAAATGTCCTATGGGCATTTCTATTTTTTTTTTTTCTCAGCAGAGCTGGTGGAAAGGCGTCCATCTTCCAAGGGGACTAGCAAAAAAAAAAAAACGAAGGCATGCTGGGTAAGGGAGGGGTTATACTAGGGGCTGGCCTATGACTTTTTGCCAGTGTTTTAGTGTTCCTGTAGGTGGCGGTCTAACCCAACTGTATCACAAGTCCATTCATGGATGATGAAGAGATACCTTGTGCAAACACCTACCTCCATTTCCACCCTTATTTGTGGGTTGTTTTCATATTAGAAGAGGAAATCTGCTGGCAGTTCTTAGTTATGGCTTTACCGCAAAAAAGTCTTACAAACGTGATAAAAAATACAAAAGCTTTTCCTTAATACAACTTTTACAGAAGAGTCCTCTTTGCATGCCGTTTTGCCCCCCGATAACAGAGCTTACAGCCATATAGCCCGGTAATAAACAAAAGCTACAAACATGCAACATGTGAAAAAGTCGGTGGGCCACACCCTGGGCATCTCCGCCCATGATGAGAAGGGTTTGCAAGGACAGGGACGCAGGCAGTCAATGAAGATTGAGGCGGCCTCTACTGGCTGGCAGAGGTAATACAAGCGTTGTTGAGGCACTGGGTGGGTCTAGCTGGAGAGGTGGGTCTAGCACCATGTACGGTCTTTATTTTACAAGGCCACACAGAGCGGAGCGCAGCAAGGGTCGGGCAGAGGGCCGGTTAACATCAGCAGGACGGCCGGACCTTCAAATGGGAGAAAAAAGAAAAAAAAACGCACGGAAAGGCACAGCGAGCTACATTCACCTCTTGTGCTCCCAACGGTACAGCAGATGCCAGCGATTATGAATTCTCGGGAGGAAGGTGCTAGGCAGAGCCATACAATGGTCTTTATGTCGCTGACACCGAACAGTGCAAAATATGTACATTCAGGATGGAAGCTCCTCGGTGGACAGCTGGGAAAATGGAAGATGAAGGATGCACAGTTTGGTTGGGTCTAATCCGGTCGAAGCGTAGCAGTAGGCCGGGCCCCCGCTGCGCCCATAACAGTCATGTCACATGATAAAGCCTTAGGGTGGTGTTGGTGGCCGGTCCTTCAGCAGGAGCTGGTCTGCAGATTACTCTCCGCCAGCAGTGAGGTGATAGAACTCGGGTCGTACTTGCCGTCAAATTCACCATCAGAACTCAAGTCATCATCGGCGGCGGGACGGACTGGCTTTCGCCTGTGAAGAAGAGAGCGGATTGCAGATTAGAAGATATGTGGAAGTAATATTATTATGGAGTACATTTCACGAGTCAAAGTAATCCTCAGATGACAAGTCAGAGAAATATCAAGAAGTTCTGGAATATCTGCGACTCTACGATGTAGAGGAGGGGTCAGCTACCTTTTTCCACTTAAAGAGGGAGTCCACCCGAAAAAAATGTATTGAAAACCAGCAGCTACAAATACTACAGCTGCTGACTTTTAATAAATGGACACTTACCTTTCCTGGAGTCCAGCGATGTCGGCAGCTGAGGCTGATCAATCGCTCGGCTGCTGCCGCCGCCATTCTCGGTGAGGGAATCAGGAAGTGAAGTGTTTTGCGGCTTCACTTCCCGGTTGCCTACTGTGCTTGCGCGAGTCGCACAGCACAATGAGAATGCTCCGCGCTGTCTCTAGGACCCGTGTGTGTCCCAGCAGACAGCGTGGCGGGACAGGAAGAGGCATAGACTCCCGTGGGAGTCTATGCCCGGAAGTGGGTGCAAATACCTGTCTTAGACAGGTATCTGCACCCCCCTCCCCCCTGAAAGGTGCCAACTGTGGCACCAGAGGGGGATAGGGTTCCGATGAGCAGAAGTTCCACTTTAGGGTGGAACTCTGCTTTAAGGGCTGGATTCAATGTATGTGAAATCATGGAGGGCCATATTCACCTGCTAATAAATGAAGATAATAATCTGGGCTCCTTTACATTACACAGCCCCCGTGCCTCTGGACCGCTTTACATTACACAGCCCCTGTGCCTCTGGACCCCTTTACATTACACAGCCCCCGTGCCTCTGGACCCCTTTACATTACACAGCCCCCTTGCCTCTGGACCCCTTTACATTACACAGCCCCCGTGCCTCTGGACCCCTTTACATTACACAGCCCCCGTGCCTCTGGACCCCTTTGCATTACACAGCCCCCGTGCCTCTGGACCCCTTTACATTACACAGCCCCCGTGCCTCTGGACCCCTTTACATTACACAGCCCCCGTGCCTCTGGACCCCTTTGCATTACACAGCCCCCGTGCCTCTGGACCCCTTTACATTACACAGCCCCCGTGCCTCTGGACCCCTTTACATTACACAGCCCCCGTGCCTCTGGACCGAAGGTGTGCCCTTTCTAAAGTGCGCATGCGCCATAGTCATCGGCGCACGGATTTTTTTGTAAATATCTCCTAAACAGTGGAGGTTTAGGAGATATTTATATAGGCTTACCTGTAGGTAAAATTGGTTTCTCCCTCAGTGAGAAACCTCTAAGTGTGACCTTCTAAGGGAGGGAGAGATTAGGGTACGAAGAGAGAGAGAGAGAGAAATGTGGAAGAGGGGGCATAGAGAGCAACATGGAAATGTGGAAGGAGGGGAGGGGAGATGTAGAGAGAAATGTGGAAGGAGAGGAGGGGAGATGTAGAGAGAAATGTGGAAGGAGGGGAGATGTAGAGAGAAATGTGGAAGGAGAGGAGGGGAGATGTAAAGAGAAATGTGGAAGGAGAGGAGGGGAAATGTAGAGAGAAATGTGGAAGGAGGGGGGGGGGGATGTAGAGAGAAATGTGGAAGGAGGGGAGATGTAGAGAGAAATGTGGAAGGAGGGGAGGGGAGATGGCGAGAGAAACGTGGAAGGAGGGGAGGGGAGATGGCGAGAGAAACGTGGAAGGAGGGGAGGGGAGATGGCGAGAGAAACGTGGAAGGAGGGGAGATGTAGAGAGAAACGTGGAAGGAGGGGAGGGGAGATGTAGAGAGAAATGTGGAAGGAGGGGAGGGGAGATGTAGAGAGAAATGAGGAAGGAGGGGAGGGGAGATGTGGAGAGAAATGTGGAAGGAGGGGAGGGGAGATGTGGAGAGAAATGTGGAAGGAGGGGAGGGGAGATGTAGAGAGAAATGTGGAAGGAGGGGAGGGGAGATGTAGAGAGAAATGTGGAAGGAGGTGATATGTAGAGAGAAATGTGGAAGGAGGGGAGGGGAGATGTAGAGAGAAATGTGGAAGGAGGGGAGGGGAGATGTAGAGAGAAATGTGGAAGGAGGGGAGGGGAGATGTAGAGAGAAATGTGGAAGGAGGGGAGGGGAGATGTAGAGAGAAATGTGGAAGGAGAGGAGGGGAGATGTAGAGAGAAATGTGGAAGGAGAGGAGGGGAGATGTAGAGAGAAACGTGGAAGGAGGGGAGGGAAGATGTAGAGAGAAACGTGGAAGGAGAGGAGGGGAGATGTAGAGAAATGTGGAAGGAGAAGAGGGGAGATGTAGAGAAATGTGGAAGGAGAAGAGGGGAGATGTAAAGAGAAATGTGGAAGGAGGGGAGGGGAGATGTAGAGAGAAACGTGGAAGGAGGTGATATGTAGAGAGAGAGAGGGGATATGTGTGTAAGGAGGGGATATGTAGAGAGAAATGTGGAAGGAGGGGAGGGGAGATGTAGAGAGAAATGTGGAAGGAGGGGAGGGGAGATGTAGAGAGAAATGTGGAAGGAGGGGAGGGGAGGGGAGATGTGTGGAGGGGGAGGGGAGAGAGAGAATGTGGAAGGAGGGGAGGGGAGATGTAGAGAGAAATGTGGAAGGAGGGGAGGGGAGATGTAGAGAGAAATGTGGAAGGAGGGGAGATGGGGGGGAAGATGTAGAGAGAAACGTGGAAGGAGGGGAGGGGGAGATGTAGAGAGAAATGTGGAAGGAGGGGAGGGGAGATGTAGAGAGAAATGTGGAAGGAGGGGAGGGGAGATGTAGAGAGAAATGTGGAAGGAGGGGAGGGAAGATGTAGAGAGAAAGGAAGAGAGGAGGGGAGATGTAGAGATGTAGAGAGAAATGTGGAAGGAGGGGAGGGAAGATGTAGAGAGAAACGTGGAAGGAGAGGAGGGAAGATGTAGAGAGAAATGTGGAAGGAGGGGAGGGGAGATGTAGAGAGAAATGTGGAAGGAGGGGAGGGGAGATGTAGAGAGAAAAGTGGAAGGAGGGGAGGGAAGATGTAGAGAGAAACGTGGAAGGAGAGGAGGGGAGATGTAGAGAAATGTAGAAGGAGGGGAAGGGAGATGTAGAGAGAAACGTGGAAGGAGAGGAGGGAAGATGTAGAGAAATGTAGAAGGAGGGGAGGGGAGATGTAGAGAAATGTGGAAGGAGAGGAGGGGAGATGTAGAGAAATGTGGAAGGAGAGGAGGGGAGATGTAAAGACAAATGTGGAAGGAGGGGAGATGTAGAGAGAAATGTGGAAGGAGGGGAGATGTAGAGAGAAATGTGGAAGGAGGGGAGATGTAGAGAGAAATGTGGAAGGAGAGGAGGGGAGATGTAGAGAAATGTGGAAGGAGAGGAGGGGAGATGTAGAGAGAAATGTGGAAGGAGGGGAGGGGAGATGTAGAGAGAAATGTGGAAGGAGGGGAGGGGAGATGTAGAGAGAAATGTGGAAGGAGAGGAGGGGAGATGTAGAGAGAAATGTGGAAGGAGGGGAGGGAAGATGTAGAGAGAAACGTGGAAGGAGGGGGAGGGGAGATTTCGAGAGAAACGTGGAAGGAGGGGAGGGAAGATGTAGAGAGAAACGTGGAAGGAGAGGAGGGAAGATGTAGAGAAATGTAGAAGGAGAGGAGGGGAGATGTAGAGAGAAATGTGGAAGGAGGGGAGGGGAGATGTAGAGAGAAATGTGGAAGGAGGGGAGGGGAGATGTAGAGAGAAATGTGGAAGGAGGGGAGAGGTGTCAGAGAAAAAATAAATCAGAGAAGGGACAGCAAAAGGAGAGTTGAGAGATATAGAGAAAAACACAGAACATGAAGGGGGAGGATACAGAGCATAACATAGAAGGAGAGTAAGGGAGATGTAGAGAGCAGTGGTGTGGCACATAGTGGCCGTGATCCTCCTCTTCTCGGGTCCCTGCCAATGCTCCTGGCTGCTCCTCTTCGTGGGTGCCCCCCAGAGAAAGCTGCTTTTTCTACTGACAGACAGAGCAGCTCAGCCCCACCCACTCGCCGCAGCATTTGATCGACAGCAGTGGGAGCCCATGGCTCCTGATGCTATTAATCTGCCCAGTGAGGCGAGGGAGAGCCGCTGCTCTCATGCACAGCGATGAATGGAGATCGGGCTCAGGTAAGTATAAGGGGAGTGGCTATTCTGTGGCACAGAAGTTTTTTTTACTCTAACGCATAGAATGCATTAGGCTTCAGAACCACTTTAACACAGAAGAAGAGGACAAGGAATAGAGATAAAATTGGTAGGAGAGGAAGGGGGGTGCCCATGCTGTGGGGAAGGATGCTGTCCAATGTCTCAATATTTGTGATATCTGAGCTTCGCTTGGCGGTTGCGGTATTGGTTGGTGACTCGCTCTCACCTCGCCTCTTTCTCCAGTGATTTGAGTCGAGCCTGTAGCTGTTCATTCATCTCGTGTTGTTCCTCCAAATCTCGCACGGCCTTCTTTCGCATCCCTTCCAGGCGCTCGATCTCCTCCTCGGCCTCATCCATCTGCCTCTTCAGAGCCTTCACCCGCAAGTTGAGCTGCAGCCGGGGAGGACAAAAACACAAGAGGTGCATTAATACAAAAGGTGACACTCGTGCAAGGGTCTCAAAACTTTCTAAAAAAGGGCCAGTTTATTGTCCTTCAAAATTTTAAAAGGGGGCTGGACTGTGGCCAGCAGGAGTAGAAAATGTCCTGGTGTCAGCAGGAGTAAACAATGCCCCATCATTGGTGTCAGTAGGTAGGATAGTGCCCATCATTGATGTCTCTGGGGGGGGATAGTTCCCCATCATTGATGTCTCTGGGGGGGGGAATAGTGCCCATCATTGGGGTCTCTTGGGGGGGGGGGTAGTGGCCCATCATTGCTGTCTCTGGGGGGGGGGGGAATAGTGCCCCATCATTGGTGTGACTGGGGGGGGTAGTGCCCCATCATTGGTGTCACTGGGGGGGGGTAGTGCCCCATCATTGGTGTCACTGGGGGGGGGTAGTGCCCCATCATTGGTGTCACTGGGGGGGGGGTAGTGCCCCATCATTGGTGTCACTGGGGGGGGGTAGTAGTGCCCCATCATTGGTGTCACTGGGGGGGGTAGTGCCCCATCATTGGTGTCATTGGTGTCAGTGGGGGGGTAGTGCCCCATCATTGGTGTCACTGGGGGGGGGGGGGTAGTGCCCCATCATTGGTGTCTCGGGGGGGGGGGGGTAAGTGGCCCATCATTGGTGTCAGTAGGGGGATAGCGCCCCATCATTGGTGTCACTGGGGGGGGGATAGTGCCCATCACTGGTGTCTCTGGGGGGGGATAGTTCCCCATCATTGGTGTCTCTGGGGGGGAATATTGCCCCATCATTGGTGTCTCTGGGGGGGGAATATTGCCCCATCATTGGTGTCTCTGGGGGGGGGGGGGGAATAGTGCCCCATCATTGGTGTCTTGGGGGGGGATAGCGCCCCATCATTGGTGTCACTGGGGGGGGGGGGTAGTGCCCATCATTGGTGTCAGTGGGAGGAATAGTGTCCCATCATTGGTGTCAGTAGGGGGGATAGCGCCCCATCATTGGTGTTTCTGGGGGGGGGATAGTGCCCCATAATTGGTGTCTGGGGGGGGTAGTGGCTCGTCACTGGGGGGGGGGGGTAGTGCCCATCATTGGTGTCTCTAGGGGGAGTAGTGCCCCATCATTGGTGTCTCAGGGGGGGGGGAATAGTGGCCCATCATTGGTGTCACTGGGGGGGGGGGAATAGTACCCCATCATTGGTGTCACTGGGAGGCATAGCGCCCCACTGTCGATGTCAGTGGGAGGAACTATGCCCCACTGCTGCTTACAACAGGGAGAATAATGCCTCAAGGGCTGGATAAAGGCAAGCAAAGTGCCACATCCGGCCCCCGGGCCACAGTTTGGAGACCACTGCTCTAGTGGATTAGGAACCAAGGGTTCATGCCATATCTTCTCAACATAAACATTACTGAAACTGTAGTTTAGATGCCAACACTAACAAAATTCCTGTGTGAGAAGCACCAGGCAGAAGCCAACACCTTGGTTTACACACAAGACCCGCCGCAATGACAGGACTCCTAGTGAAGCAGAATAACTTCAGCTTCCATGCGGTAGAAAGTCAGCAGCTACTTGACTCTATGACCACAATATTATCCTGCCCTCACCTGATCCTTCTGGTCATTGACTTGGAGTCTCTCGTCTTCCACTTGGATGTTCAATTCCTTCAGCTTCCTCTCCAGCTTGCGGTTGGAGGACAGTAAAGTGCTCTTCTCCCTGGAGGACAAGGCATGAAAATCATAAAAGCAAAAATATCCCATTATCCCCCCGATGACCTATATTCATCAATATTCTGGGGTGTATTATAAATACCAATACTGTATGTTTACACTGGAGCCACCCTGACCGCCACCACCAACAACGAGCATTGTTCTCATCCCGGGGTGACATCAGCGGAGTGTCAGGAGCCTCCCTCTGGGTGTGGACTACTTCATAAACATGAACTTCAGCCTAAAAAGCCCAACTGGTGTAAGGGTGACCCGCCATTTGTTAAAGTGAACCTGTCTGTGCCACCAACAAGGTCACGGTAATGGTGGTCCCACCCGTAAGCTTATACTTTCCTCCCCTACAATCTCGGGCTTCTTCTAGCAGCCACCAGGAGCAAAAAAAAACAATACCTGGTACTGCCGGGTAAAGGGAGCATAGGACTTACTTCCCTCTGCATCACGTGACAGCGCTGCTGCTTGGTAATTGGCTGTTTAGACATCAAAAAGGGTGGGGAAAGAGTTCTCAGCACTTGACTAGGGCTTTCCTCGTTCCTGAAGGCCAATTAGAATGGTGAAGGGACCATGAAAGAGAACCTGTTGCCTTGCTCTCTCTGCGTACGAAGATGTACGTCGGCAGAATGGCACGGACAGGCATAAGGGCGTATATTATATATATATACACACACACACACACACACAAGTCCCTTTTTAAATGCCCGCGTGCCATCGGGAGCGCACGCTCCCGTGCCGGTCAGGTCCCCCGTGAGGCCGGTGGCGGGTCCCGCGGACTCAGGGACCCCCGCGATCGTCTCACGGGAAGGCTGAACGGGGAGATGCGGAAATAAACAGCATTTCCCCGTTCTGCCTAGTGACGCCGATCTCTGCTCCCTGTGATTGGAGCAGAGATCAGCATTCACTAGCTGACAGCCACGCCCCCCCCCCCACAGTAAGAAACACACCCCTAGGCATACTTAACCCCTACACTGCCACCTAGTGGTTAACCCCTTCACTGCCAGTGTCATTTATACAGGAATCAATGCATTTAAATAGCATTGATTGCTGTATAAATGACAATGGTCCCAAAAATGTCCGATGTGTCCGCCATAATGTCGCAAGTCACAATAAAAATCGCTGATCGCCGCCATTACTAATAAAATAAAAAATTATTAATAAAAATGCTATAAAACTATCCCCTATCTTGTAAATGCTATAACTTCTGCGCAAACCAATCAATAAATCGCTTATTGCAATTTTTTTTTACCAAAAATATGTAGAAGAATACGTATCGGCCTAAACTGAGGGAAAAAAATGTTTTTTTATATATTTTTCGGGGATATTTATTATAGCAAAAAATAAAAAAGAATGTTTTTTTTTCAAAATTGTCGCTCTTTTTTGTTTATAGCGCAAAAAATAAAAACCGCAGGGGCGATCAAATACCACCAAAAGAAAGCTCTATTTGTGGGAAAAAAAAAGGACGTCAATTTTGTTTGGGAGCCACGTCGCACGACCGCGCAATTGTCAGTTAAAGCGACGCAGTGCCGAATCGCAAAAAGGGGCCTGGTCCTTTGGCTGCAAATTGGTCCGGTCTGAAAGTGGTTAAGGGCTATTGATCTCCGGCCTCTCGTACCTCTCCTCGGTCTGCAGTCTCTCCTGAACCTCCTGCAACTTAGCCTCCAGCTGGGACAAGTTAGCGCTGGGCTTCTGCTGCCCCTCCATGCTGGCCAGGCGGCTCTTCAAGTCTTTGTTCTACAAGCAAACAAAAAAGAAATGTACATATAAAATTATAAATAATGAATACGTTGCTTGGTTAGAAGAGTAGAGAAATATATCTGGCGATCGGAGAACGAATAAAACTCTCGGTAAAGTCCTGGCAGGAACTTGTAGACTCAACACCACCTCCTGATGACGTCCTGGTGACGAAACGTGTAGGGGCAGGACTTTGCCATGTAACACGTCACTTCCGCACAGTGGAGCTCATGCTGGCTCTAGGGAACTGCAGAGCAGGGGCAGGCATCTTGAGATATCGGCAGATACTTCCAGGTGCCAGGACAAGGGCACCTGCTTCGTGAGTGGACGTTATTTTATGTATTTAGACTTTTAAGAATAAAAAAAAAAACTGTATTATGCTATGATACTCTCTATGATCTTTTCCTCTTCCTGGGCCATGTTATGGATACAGATCCATTGTAGTCCATTGGACTATTCAACACATAGAAGCCTTCCTTGGTGTACACTAAGGGGGTCCCATACTGGCGGGTGAGTGCATAACTCACGGATCGGATCGATCCTCGGATCAGAGTCACGGATCGGATCATTTTTCGGATCAGCAAATAATAATTGAATTTGCAAAAACCTGTGAAAATTCCGCCACCATATAGTCCCCACTGTAATATCCACGTCATCTCCCCCCACTGTAATATCCACGTCATCTCCCCCACTGTAATATTGGCTGGGTATGGCCGAGTATTGGCAGGGTATGGCCGAGTATTGGCAGGGTATCGCAGAGTATCGGCAGGGTATCGGCAGGGTATCGCAGAGTATCGGCAGGGTATCGCAGAGTATCGGCAGGGTATCGCAGAGTATCGGCAGGGTATCGCAGAGTATCGGCAGGGTATCGCAGAGTATCGGCAGGGTATCGCAGAGTATCGGCAGGGTATCGCAGAGTATCGGCAGGGTATCGCAGAGTATCGGCAGGGTATCGCAGAGTATCGGCAGGGTATCGCAGAGTATCGGCAGGGTATCGCAGAGTATCGGCAGGGTATCGCAGAGTGGGTATCGCAGAGTATTGGCAGGGTATCGCAGAGTATTGGCAGGGTATCGGCTGGGTATCGCAGAGTATTGGCAGGGTATCGCAGAGTATTGGCAGAGTATTGGCAGGGTATCGCAGAGTATTGGCAGGGTATCGCAAAGTATTGGCTGGGTAATGCAGAGTATCGCAGACTATTGGCTGGGTAATGCAGAGTATCGCAGAGTATTGGCTGGGTAATGCAGAGTATATGCTGGGTATATGCAGAGTATATGCAGGGTATATGCAGAGTATATGCAGGGTATGTTTACAAGTGATCGCTCCGTCATTTGACGGAGCGATCACATTGTAAACAGCGGCCGGGTGTACCAAGATGGCCGCCGCTCCGGAGCTAGGCCGAAGCCGCGGCCGAGCGCTCCGCGGAGTGTGCCGATCCGATCTGGGCAACCCGTTCGGATCACGGATTGGCGACGATCCGTTGCACCCCTACTTGGTGGGGGCACAGAAGGGGTTTTGCTGTAGAGGATGCACGGAGCACATATTTGAAGAATATTTTGTAGCGGCACAGATACTTTGGGGACCATTAACTTTTTTGGATGGACTTTTAAGCACTTTATACAGTGTGGGGAAAAACGTAGTTGATCGGCTGCTGATTTTGTACGTTTGCCCCACTGACAAAGAAAAGATCCGTCTATAATTTTTTTGTTTGATTTTAACAGTGAGAGACAGAATAAAAAACAAAAATGTCCAGAAAAACGCATTTCAAAAAAAGTTATACATTGATTTGCATTTTAAATGAGTAAAATAAGTATTTGATCCCCTATCAGCAAGATTTCTGGCTCCCAGGTGTCTTTTATACAGGTAACAAGCTGAGATTAGGAGCACTCGCTTAAAGGGAGTGCTCCTAATCTCAGCTTGTAACCTGTATAAAAAAAAAAAAAGACACCTGTCCACAGAAGCAATCAGATTCCAATCTCCCCACCATGGCCAAGACCAAAGATCTGTCCAAGAATGTCGGGGAGAAGATTGTAGACCTACACAAGGCTGGAATGGGCTACAAGACCATCGCCAAGCAGCTTGGTGAGAGGTGACAACAGTTGGAGCGATTATTGCAAATGGAAGAAACACAAAATAACGATCGATCTCCCTCGGTCTGGGGCTCCATACAAGATCTCACCTAGTGGAGGTTCAATGATCATGAGAACGGTGAGGAATCAGCCCAGAACTACACGGGAGAATCTTGTCAATGATCTCAGCTGGGACCATAGTCACCAAGAAGACAATCTAACACACTACACCGCGATCGACTGAAATCCTGCAGCCCCCACAAGGTCCTCCTGCTCAAGAAAGCCCATGTACAGGCCCATCTGAAGTTTACTAATGAACATCTGAATGATTCAGAGGAGAACTGGGTGTAAGTGTTGTGGTCAGAGGAGACCAAAATCCAGATCTTTGGCATTAACTCAACTCGCTGTGTTTGGAGGAGGAGGAGGAATGCTGCCTATGACCCCAAGAACACCATCCCCCACCGTGATACATGGAGGACCTATGACCCCAAGAACACCATCCCCACCGTCATACATGGAGGTCCTATGACCCCAAGAACACAATCCCCCACCATCATACATGGAGGTCCTATGACCCCAAGAACACCATCCCCCACCGTCATACATGGAGGTCCTATGACCCCAAGAACACCATCCCCCACCGTGATACATGGAGGACCTATGACCCCCAAGAACACCATCCCCCACCGTCATACATGGAGGTCCTATGACCCCAAGAACACAATCCCCCACCATCATACATGGAGGTCTTATGACCCCAAGAACACCATCCCCCACCGTCATACATGGAGGTCTTATGACCCCAAGAACATAATCCCCCACCATCATACATGGAGGTCCTATGACCCCAAGAACACCATCCCCCACCGTCATACATGGAGGTCCTATGACCCCAAGAACACCATCCCCCACCGTGATACATGGAGGACCTATGACCCCAAGAACACCATCCCCCACCGTCATACATGGAGGTCCTATGACCCCAAGAACACAATCCCCCACCATCATACATGGAGGTCTTATGACCCCAAGAACACCATCCCCCACCGTCATACATGGAGGTCTTATGACCCCAAGAACACAATCCCCCACCATCATACATGGAGGTCCTATGACCCCAAGAACACCATCCCCCACCGTCATACATGGAGGTCCTATGACCCCAAGAACACCATCCCCCCACCGTCATACATGGAGGACCTATGACCCCAAGAACACCATCCCCCACCGTCATACATGGAGGACCTACGACCCCAAGAACACCATCCCCCACCGTCATACATGGAGGACCTACGACCCCAAGAACACCATCCCCCACCTTCATACATGGAGGTCCTATGACCCCAAGAACACCATCCCCCACCGTCATACATGGAGGTCCTATGACCCCAAGAACACCATCCCCCACCGTCATACATGGAGGACCTATGACCCCCAAGAACACCATCCCCCACCTTCATACATGGAGGACCTATGACCCCAAGAACACCATCCCCCACCGTCATACATGGAGGTCCTATGACCCCAAGAACACCATCCCCCACCGTCATACATGGAGGACCTATGACCCCAAGAACACCATCCCCCACCGTCATACATGGAGGTCCTATGACCCCAAGAACACCATCCCCCACCGTCATACATGGAGGTGGAAACATTATGCTTTGGGGATGTCTGCCAATGAACATCTGAATGATTCAGAGGAGAACTGGGTGAATGTGTTGTGGTCAGATGAGACCAAAATCAAGCTCTTTTGGCATCAACTCAACTTTTTGTGTTTGGAGGAGGAGGAATGCCAACTATGACTCCAAGAACACCAACCCCCACGTCAAACATGAAGGCGGAAAAATTATGCTTTGGGGGTGTTTTTCTGCTAAGGGGACAGGACAACTTCACCGCATCAAAAAAAGGGATGATGGACGGGGCCATAAACCATCAAACCTCCTTCCCTCAGCCAGGGCATTGAAAAATGGGTCATGGATGGGTCTTCCAGCATGACAATGACCCAAAACACACGGCCAAGGCAACAAAGGAGAGGCTCAAGAAGCACGTTAAAAAGGTCCTGAAGTGGCCTATCCAGTGTCCAGACCTTAATCCCATATGTGGAGGGAGCTGAAGGTTCGAGTTACCAAACGTTAGCCTAGAAACCTTAATGACTTGGAGAGGATCTGCAAAGAGGACAAAATCCCTCCTGAGATGTGTGCGAACCTGGAGGCCAACTCCAAGAAACGTCTGACCTCTGTGGTCGCCAACAAGGGTTTCTCCACCAAATACTAAGGGGGTCAAATACTTATTTCACTCATTAAAATGCAAATTAATTCATAACTTTTTTGAAAATATGTGTTTTTTCTGGATATTTTTGTTGTTATTCTCTCACTGTTATAATAAACCGACCAATAAAGTTATAGACGGATCGTTTCTTTGTCCGTGGGCAAACGTACAAAATCAGCAGCTGATCAAATACTTTTCCCCCCTCACTGTACATGTCTTTAGCAGCAGAATGAATAATCAATATTTTTTTTTATTTGCTAAAAGGGAAAGTTTTAGATGATTTCTGCTGCTAAAGTGATTATTACATTACATAAAACAAAAAAATAAATAAAAAAAACACACCTCAAAATGATAAAAACTGTAATATAAAAAAATAAATAAAAAAAGAAGAAGGATTAAACTAAAATACGGGTGGCACCAAGATGTCTCTATGGTGATGGCGCCGTCATGGCAAATCAAAGAAACCATTGAGAATTCTGCACCACCTGCAGGCCGAGCACGGTACTGCTTCATATAGAGAAAAACACAACTAGAACGGAAAACCCCCCAAAATCAAGAAAAACCACCACAAATTTTATTACTCAACATTCATGATATAATAAAGTTGATAAAAAGGGTCTAAAAAAAAAAAAAGCCTAAACTTTCCTGTAATGAGGTATTTCGGCCAAGAACACTGACCACACCGCTTCTGCCAGAAGAACTTGAGGCAGCCAATTAGCATCAGTCTCCTTGGGTCAGCCTTTCAAAGATAAATCGGCAAAGACCACGTGACCTCTATGGGGGTTCCCCCGATAACAGCAGGTTTCCTACTACTTTAGGTCCACTTTATGGCTGCATTTACACTTGTGCATTAGGCCACATTACTGCCACGCATGGCGTTATGTGCCACGGGGTGCATCGCCATTTTTAATAGCGCCCAACGAGCTTGCAAAACAATTGCATCCAACACGCCCACTTATGGCATGCTAGAAAGAAATGAGCAATTTTTAGCCTTAAAAAAAAAAAAAGTGAATGGGCAACGCGTGTGGCGCAAGCCAACGCACCAATGAAATCACGCCAAGTGTAGATAGGGGCAAACACTTTCTCTGTTCAGATTACCGACACCGAATAACGCTCGGCAGGGGCCCCCACCTGTCTTTCCAGGGACACTTTGTCACACTCCAAGTCCTGCCGACTGGTTCGCTCCTGCATTAGCTCCGCCCTCAGCTGATCCATCTGTAGAAAGGAGGAAACATTAAAAAAAGTAAGAAAAAAACTGCGACACGGCTTTCCCCTACAGCGGGGGGGGTCTCCAAACTTTCTAAACTAAGGACCGGCTTACTGCCCCTTAGACTTTTGTGGGGGGGGGGGGCTGGACTGTGGCTCGTGGGGGTAGAAAATGGTACCAGTGAAAAGAATAATCTCCCATATTTAATATCAGTGGGAGGAATAGTGCCCCATCATTGGTGTCAGTGGGAGGAATAGTGTCCCATCATTGGTGTCAGTGGGAGGAATAGTGTCCCATCATTGGCGTCAGTGGGAGGAATAGTGTCCCATCATTGGCGTCAGTGGGAGGAATAGTGCCCCATCATTGGTGTCAGTGGGAGGAATAGTGCCCCATCATTGGCGTCAGTGGAAGGAATAGTGTCCCATCATTGGTGTCAGTGGGAGGAATAGTGCCCCATCATTGGTGTCAGTGGGAGGAATAGTGTCCCATCATTGGTGTCAGTGGGAGGAATAGTGTCCCATCATTGGTGTCAGTGGGAGGAATAGTGCCCCATCATTGGTATCAGTGGGAGGAATAGTGCCCATCATTGGTGTCAGTGGGAGGAATAGTGCCCCATCATTGGTATCAGTGGGAGGAATAGTGTCCCATCATTGGTGTCAGTGGAGGAATAGTGCCCCATCATTGGTGTCAGTGGGAGGAATAGTGCCCCATAATTGGTGTCAGTGGGAGGAATAGTGCCCCATCATTGGTGTCAGTGGGAGGAATAGTGTCCCATCATTGGTGTCAGTGGGAGGACTAGTGCCCCATCATTTGTGTAGTAGGAGGAATAGTGCCCCATCATTTGTGTAGTGGGAGGAATAGTGCCCCATCATTTGTGTAGTAGGAGGAATAGTGCCCCATCATTTGTGTAGTAGGAGGAATAGTGCCCCATCATTGGTGTCAGTGGGAGGAATAGTGCCCCATCATTGGTGTCGGTGGGAGGAATAGTGCCCCATCATTGGTGTCGGTGGGAGGAATAGTGCCCCATCATTGGTGTCAGTGGGAGGAATAGTGCCCCATCATTTGTGTAGTAGGAGGAATAGTGTTCCAAGGGCCGGTTAAGCAAAGGGCCCCCAGGCCACAGTTTGGAGACTAAGGGAACGCTAAAACAAACTGATTGGTCGGAGGCATACCGCGTTGTTTACAGAATTATCCCTGCACAGAAAACATTCTATGCTCTATTCTGAGAAATTCACACAGCAAGGGTCTTTATTCTCATTGGGGGGTCTCTTGGGTCAATGTAAGATTTGGGGGTCACCTGGTCCCGGCTGCGGTTCATCCGATCCGTCATCAGCTCCACCGTACTCTTCTCTTCATCCAGCTCCGCCTCCAGGCGCTTCATTTTGTCCTGGAGAAATAGAACCCCACCTTATTATCCAATCAAGTGCCCCGAAGCGAAGAGTGTCAGCAAGGAGCCTCCGGCACTTTCCTGAATGTTACACTCCCGACATTCTAAACAATACATTTTTTAATCTTTTTTTTTTTTTTATTACACTGTCCCTTTAATTATTTTATTTTTATCACTTTTATGGCTGTCACAGGAAATATAAAACATCCATCGTGACAATAAAGCATGACAGGTCCTCTTTATGGAGAGATCTGGGGTCAATAAGACTCCACATTTCTCCTCTACAATGGAAAGCATTAGAAAAAAAAACATTGATCTAATGATGGTGGAGGAGGAGGAGGAGGAGAAGGAGGAGGAGGAAGAAGAAGAAGAAGAAGAAGAAATGAGGAGGAAGAGAAGGAGAAAAGAAGGAAGGGAGGGAGAAGGAAGGGAGGGAAAAGAAGCAGCAAGAGAAGGAAGACATGGAGAAGGAGGAGAAATAAGAGATGGAAGGAAGGGAAGGAGAAGGAAGAGAAGGAGATGGAGGAAGAGGAATAGAAGAAGAAGGAGGAGGAGAAGGAGGAGAAGAAGAGAGAAGGAGGAGGAGAAGAAGGAGGAGGAGAGGAGGAGGAGGAAGAGAAGGAGAAGGAGAAGAGAAGAAGAAGAAGAAGAAGAAGAAAGAAGAAGAAAGAAGAAGAAGAAGAAGAAGAAGAAGAAGAAGGAGAAAGGAGAAGGAGAAGGAGAAGGAGAAGGAGAAGGAGAAGGAAGAAGAAGAAGAAGGAAGGAGAAGAAGGAGAAGAAGAAGAAGAAGAAGAAGAAGAAGAGGAGGAAGGAAGAAGAGGAAGAAGAAGAAGGAAGAGAAGAAAGAAGGGGAAGAAGAAGAAGAAGAAGAAGAAGAAGAAGAAGGAAGAGAAGGAGGGGAAGAAGAAGAAGAAGAAGAAGGAGGAGGAGGAAGAATAAGAAGAAGAAGAAGAAGAAGAAGAAGAAGGAGGAGGAGGAGGAGGAAGAGGAGGAAGAATAAGAATAAGAAGAAGAAGAAGAAAGAAGAAGAAGAAGAAGAAGAAGAAGAAGAAGAAGAAGAAAGAAGAAGAAGAAGGAGAAGAAGAAGAAGAAGGAGAAGAGAAGAAGAAGAAGAAGAAGAAGAAGAAGGAGAAGGAGAAGAAGAAGAAGAAGAAGAAGAAGAAGAAGAAAAGAAGAAGAAGAAGAAGAAGAAGAAGAAGAAGAAGAAGGAAGAATAAGAAGAATAAGAAGGAGGAGGAGGAAGAATAAGAAGAAGAAGAAGAAGGAAGAGAAGAAGGAGAAGGTGAAGAAGAAGAAGGAAAAGGAATAGAAGGAGAAGGAATAGAAGGAGAAGGAAGAGAAGGAGAAGGAATAGAAGGAGAAGGAAGAGAAGAAGAAGGGAGAGAAGGAGAAGGGAGAGAAGGAGAAGGAAGGGAAGAGATGGAGAAGAAGAAGGAAGCAAAAGAGAAGAAGAAGAAGAAGAAGAAAGAAGAAGAAGAAGAAGAAGAAGAAGAAGAAGAAGAAGAAGAAGAAGAAGAAGAAGAAGAAGAAGAAGAAGAAGAAAGCAAAAGAGAAGGAGGAGGAAGAGAATGAGAAGAAGGAGAAGAAGGAGAAGGAGAAGAAAGGAAGAAAAAGAAGAAGAGAAGGAAGAAGAGAAGGAAGAAGGAAGAAGAAATGAAAGAAGAAGAAAAAGGAAGAGAAGGAGGAGAAGGAAAAGGAAGAGAATGAGAAGAAGAAGAAGAAGAAGAAGAAGAAGAAGAAGAAGAAGAAGAAGGAGATGGGAAGAAGAAGAAGAAGAAGGAGGGAAGAAGAAGAAGAAGAAGAAGAAGAAGAAGAAGAAGGAAGAGAAGGAGGAAAGGAAGGAGAAGAAGAGAAGAAGAAGAAAGAGAAGAAAGAAGAGAAGGAGGAGAAGGAAAAAGGAAGAAGGAAGAGAAGGAGAAGGAAGAGAAGAAGGAGAAGGAAGGGAAGAGATGGAGAAAGAAGAGATGGAGAAGAAGAGATGGAGAAGAAGAGATGGAGAAGAAGAGATGGAGAAGAAGAAAAAGGAAGAAGGAATAGAAGGAGAAGGAAGAGAATGAGAAGAAGAAGAAGAAAAGAAGAAGAAGAAGAAAGAAGAAGAAGAAGAAGAAGAAGAAGAAGAAGAAGAAAGACATTGATCTAATGCTAAAAAGGGCTTTTATTTAAGAAGTGATTCAGAACCCTACATCCTATAGATGGCAGTGTGCCTTTATTTAATACTGTCAAAAAAATAAAATAAAATAAAAATTATATATATATTACCTAAATATATATATTTATTTAGGTAAGAATATGATTCATGTGTTCTAAAATTTGACCTGGACATGTCTGTTTCAATGACCCCGGGGCACAAAAGGGTTAAAAAGCGCACTGACTGGACAGAGGACTCACCTCCAGCACTTTCACCTGGCGGGAACGGTCGTCCTGAGAACGTCTCTTGGTCTCCACTTCTTGCTCCAGATTCTGCAGCCGTTGGCTGACCAGATCCTTGTCCAGCACGGCATTCTCCCTCTCCGACTGACTGTCCTGCAGAGCTTGCTTCAGCCGCTGCACCTGAGGATGTAGGAAAGACACAGTGTCAGAGCGCCACCCGGTGACCGGCAGGCGAATTTCTCCAACCGATACCAATAATTCTACAGTTACCGACAGCCAGTTTATTGCTGGATACCATCCACAGACATCCAGATTTACATCAGATTATGGTGAAGATGGCCATGTATTATTGTGTGCGGTGCATGCTGTATTGTCCAATAAGAAAGCCCAGCTCCAGCTCTGCTGACTCCTCCTCTTTCCAATTGAAGATGCATATGGCATGATTTCTGCTAGAAAAGGAGGGGAGCATGTTCCACCTCTGGGTCATTCAGCTGTGTATTTGTAATTTGATATCCTGCTATAAAGATATGTATTCACAGCAGTAGACCAGCTACCTAAAACCGTGGAGTACCATGCTCGCCACCTAGTGGCTGCAAAAGGGTAAAAAAAATATATATACATTATAAAAGCCCAAAATTAAAAACAAAAAAAAAATATATATATATATTTATATATATATATAAATTCCACATTTGATATATTATAACAATCCTTTGACCTTCTATCGTAGACGTTATGAAATGATAAATAAAACAGACGCCTCTGATCTCGGTTCCCCACCTCTTCTTGCATCCGGCTGAGATTGAGCTGCAGTCTCTCAGCCTCGCCCGCTCTCTCCTTGGCTTCTCTCTGAGACTCGTTGACCTCCTTGCGAGACTTCTCTTTGTATTCTTCCAGCTGCGTCTGCAGCATCTCTAAGGAACCACGGGACTCGTTTGACATGCTGTCCAGCTACGGGATAAGAAAAACACAGAAAAAAACATCAACCTTAAAAGTAGAACTGTGTCCAGGCCATAGACCTTCAAAAGGCCACCAATTACAGTAGGGCCAACCAGACTGGGGGCCTTGAATCATCTTGTGAATTCTTAGCCCTCACCTCTCGGGTCAGTTTATCCATGGATTTGTCAAGCAGCCTCTTCTGCTCCTCCAGCTCATTCTTGGTCTTCTTCAGTAGATCCTTCTGCCTCATCTCCTCCTGGTAACACTCTTGTAGTTCATCGTACTCCAGTGTCAGCCTTTTCAGGCTCCTCTGAGCCTCGTCCAGCCGGTTCTCCATCTCCCGCTTCGCCATGGCAAATTCATGTTCTTGGTCTGTGGCTTGCCCCAGAGAATCCTCCATCCTCTTCTTCTCAGTCTGAGAACCGAGATAAAAAATGTGGTTATTCCCCGACAAGTCTTCTAACTACACTTTTGCTGGTTCTGTATAAACAGGATAGATATGGAAGCTTCCACTTCTGTCTGTTCATAGGGCTGTTGGTCTTATTCTGACTGTAATACTTGTCATTGACCAAGAAGAATGGGTTCAGCTACTAGAAGTCTAATGCCGCGTACACACGTTCGGACTTTGTCCGCCAGACCTAGTCCGGCGGACAATCCGCCGGACTTTCCGAGGGGGGACTTGCCCACACACGCCGGGACTTCCGAGAAGAAGAAGGCGGCGCCGGCGGCGTGGAAAACGACGACCGCGGCAAGAACAGAAGAGACCCCGGAAGACCCCCGAAGGCGGATCGAGACCCCCAGACGACGGCGGCGACGACGAAGAAGGTAGCCGGACTTCTCCGCTCGGTAAAAGAGCTAGGTAAATGGCGGAGGAGTCCGGCGAGAAGACCCCCCCCAAGACGGAAGAAGACCCCCGGACCAGTGCAATAAAATATTTTTTTTAAATTGTGTGTGTTTTTTTTTCTTTACACCTTAGGTGAATGGGTAGGGGTACATCGTACCCCTTACTCATTCACATAGGGTGGGGGCCCCCTTATTCCCGGATTCCGATAAGCCCCCGCCCGCAGACCCCGACAACCAACGGCCAGGGTTGTCGGGAAGAGGCCCTTGTCCATATCAACATGGGGACAAGGTACTTTGGGGTGGGGGGCCGCACGGCCCCCCTTTCCCCAGGGCACCCCCCATGTTGAGGGCACGCGGCCTGGTATGGCTCAGGAGGGGGGGGCGCGCTCGCTCGTCCCCACCCCTTTCCTGGCCTGCCGGGCTGCGTGCTCGGATAAGGGTCTGAGATGGATTTGGGGGGGACCCCCACGCCGTTTTTTCGGCGTGGGGATTCCCTTTAAATCCATGGCAGGTGACGGGGCTAGCGCGGCGGCATTCACTGCCTTCGCTAGCTCCGTCTACCTGAAGTCACGTGCTAAATGAACGGACTTTCCGATGAGCGGCAAGTCCATTCATTTCAAAAGTCCGGCGGACTCGCCTACTAACGGCGGGATTGTCCGCCGGACTGCCAAGTCCAACGGATAATATTAAAACAAAAAACTTAAAACCTAGTCCGCCGGACTTTTGGCGCCAAAAAGTCCGCCGGCGCCCACACACGAGGGGATTGTCCAGCGGACTCGAGTCCAGCAGACAATCCCGTGGGATAGTCCCTTCGTGTGTACGCGGCATAAGAAGATGTGGCCATCCCTCCAAATGACTGAGTTCATAGGGGCATACAAAGCCAACACCATTAAGACATGGCGTGACCAGTGTGGTGTGGAGGAACTTGAGTGTCCTGCACAGAGCCCCAACCTCAACCCTACTGGACACCTTTGGGATGAGTTGGAACGCTGATGATGAGCCACATCTTTTTTGGTGCCCAGTGTGTGGCACCACAAGCCAGGTCTTTTCATCCAACATCCGTACCTGCCCTCACTAATGGGCACAAATTGTGGGAAACATTCCCAAAAGAGTAGACCCAGCTTCAAGAAAGACATGGTTTGACCAGCTTGCTGTGGAGGAACTTGAGCGTCCTACACAGAGCTCTGACCTCAACCCTACTGAACACCTTTTTTTGGATGAACTGGAACACTAAATTGTTCCAGTTTTTTGGGGGACCCCAACATTATTTTGGTACCCATTGTGAGGCCCGAGCCAGGTCTTCTCATCCAGCACAATACCTGGGCACAAATTCCCATGGACAACCTCCAAAATTCTGCGGAAAGCCTTTCAGAGAGTGTGGAGGCGGTTATAGCCACAAAGGTGAGCAATTCCATATTAACCACTTCCTGCCCGTAGGAGGTCATATGACGTCCTGAAATTGAACTGGAGAGATCGGGATGATGCTTGCAGCTATAGGAATCATCCTGGTAGCTTTCTTTTTTAGCCAGCGATTCTCCGTTATATAAAAGCCATCCTAGCAGCTGATTAGCCGCTGGATGGCTATTACAGGCAGCAGGAGGGGTCCCCGCCCCCCCGCCCACGATTCCACCACCCACCGGCACATCTCCGGGCTCACCGCTGTAATCAGAGAGCCTGGGATCCAATCCGATGGTGGTGCCGGCTTACCACAGAGCTTCCTGTGGACCAGATGGTCTCTATTGGTCCATCTCTATGATCCTGGAGGGCCGGAAGTGACGCCATGACATCGCTTCTGGCTCTGGCAGCTATAGAAAAACTGCCATTTTTTTTCCTGGAAAGCAGAGATCAATTTTTTATTTATTTTTTGATCTTGTGCTTTTCAGGAGAGATCTGGGGTCCAAAAAGAGGACCTGTCATGCAATATTAACCACTTCCCGACCGGCGCACACAGATATACGTCGGCAAAATGGCACGTACAGGCAGGAGGGCGTATATATAAGTCCCTCCTTAATGCCTGTCCGTGCCATCGGGAGCGTGCCGGTCGGGACCCCCCGTGAGTCCGGTCGCGGGCCCCGCGGTCTCGATTGCCGCGGGGACATCCGCGATCGTCTCACGGGAAGGCTGAACGGGGAGATGCCAAGATAAACAGCATCTCCCCGTTCTGCCTAGCAACTAGTGACGCCGATCTCTGCTCCCTGTGATTGGAGCAGAGATCAGCATTCACTAGCTGACAGCCACGCCCCCCCCCACAGTAAGAAACACACCCCTAGGCATACTTAACCCCTACACTGCCCCCTTGTGGTTAACCCCTTCACTGCCAGTGTCATTTATACAGGAATCAATGCATTTAAATAGCATTGATTGCTGTATAAATGACAATGGTCCCAAAAATGTGTCAAAAATGTCCGATGTGTCCGACATAATGTCGCAGTCACAAAAAAAAAAATAAAAAAAAAAAAAAAAAAAAATCGCTGATCGCCGCCATTACTAATAAAAAAAAAAAAAATATAATAAAAATGCTTTAAAACTATCCCCTATCTTGTAAATGCTATAACTTCTGCGCAATCCAATCAATAATCGCTTATTGCGATTTTTTTTTACCAAAAATATGTAGAAGAATACGTATCGGCCTAAACTGAGGGAAAAAAATGTTTTTTTATATATTTTTTGGGGGATATTTATAGCAAAAAAATAAAAAATAATGCGTTTTTTTTTCAAAATTGTCACTCTTTTTTGTTTATAGCGCAAAAAATAAAAACCGCAGGGGCGATCAAATACCACCAAAAGAAAGCTCTATTTGTGGGAAAAAAAGGACGCCAATTTTGTTTGGGAGCCAAGCGGCACGACCGCGCAATTGTCAGTTAAATCGACGCAGTGCCGAATCGCAAAAAGGGGCGTGGTCCTTTGGCTGCAAATTGGTCCGGGCTGAAAGTGGTTAATTTTATCATAAGGGATGTTTACATTTCTTGTGATAGGAATAAAAGTGGATTTAAATGTATTTTTCAAAAAGGAGTGTAAAAATAAATACATTTTAAAGCACCCTTGTCCCTTTGCGTAGAAGTGAACGCATTCATAGGTTGCGCCCACATATGTAAACGGTCTTCACACCACACATATCAGTTATTATACACGCTTTATAAAGCGTCAACAGTTTACGCAGCGCTTTACAATGTAGAGGGTGGACCGCACAATTATAGTACAGTTCAATACAGTAGGGACTTGCTCGTAGAGCTTACATTCTAAAAGGGAGGGGGTACAAAAGGTAATAGCTGCAGGGGATGATTTGATGGGGGGTGGCTCGGGTACAGTTCTTAGTTGGGTGCGAGATAGGCTTCCCTGAATAAATGAGTTTTCAGGGATCTCCTAAAAGGCGAACAGGGTAGGGGCTGATCGGATATACTGGGGCAGGGAGTTCCAGAGGATGGGAGAGGCTTTGGGGAAGTCCTAAAGGCGAGCATGGGAGGAGGTAACAAGGGAGCCAGAATTGGGTAGGGCTGGAATTGGTGAATGCCCATTGGTTTTGGAATTGGGATGTCCAACAAGATCATAGGGGTGCGATGTTCAGGCGTCGATAAACTTTGGCCCATATAACGTATTAATCTATGTTGTCTCTAGCCACCAGAAACCATGATCTTGACATTAGGAAAGCTATAGAGCCAGAGTGGTCCATCAATATTTGATATTGTAGAGTGATGGTGGATCAGGTCATCTATATCAACATCTATAGCTATATCTATAGTCACCTCCATTCTGCCCATTTTTTCCTTAAGACGACCCTCGGCCCTCTGCAGGTCATCACAGAACGTCTTCAACTCCTTCACCTGAGCCTCCAGCCCCAGGATCTGTCTCCTAAGGTCGTCGTTTTCATCCCGCGCGTCCTGCAGATTGTTTTCAATGATCTGCCGTGTGCGCTCAAACTCTGCCTTCTCGTCTTCCATCTTCTTCTTTATCTAGGGGAACCAAGGAGAAACTCCGCCTCTAAATATCTCTTCAGTGATAAATGCGCCCCCCCCCCCCCCATAACATTACAGCAGTGCTCGCCAACCTTTCGGACCTCACAACCACTAAACTCACAATTTTGAATCCTGCGGACCACTTACATGAATTTTACAGGCCTTATATACACACACACACACACACACACACCTCCCTCTCCCCCTGGATCACACTGCTGCCTTATACACACACACACACACACAATGCTCCCGCGCCTCTCCCCCTGGATCACACTGCTGCCTTATACACACACAATGCTCGCACTCCTCTCCTCCTGGATCACACTGCTGACTTATACACACACAATGCTCCAGCTCTCTCCCGCCTCCTCCCCACCAGATCACACTGCCGCCATGAATTTTACAGGCCTCATACACACACACACACACACACACACACACACACACACACACACAATGCTCCCGCTCCTCTCCCCCTGGATCACACTGCTGCCTTATACACACACACACACACACAATGCTCCATCTCTCTCCCACCTCCCCCCCCCCACCGGATCACACTGCTGCCTTATACACACACACACACACACACACACACACACACAATGTTCCTGCTCTCTGCCCCCTCCCTCTGGATCGCACTGCTGCCTTATATACACAAAACGTTGGCTCTCTGCCCCCCTCCCCCTGGATCACACTGCTGCCTTATACACATACACAATTCACCGGCTCTCTGCCCCCCCCCCCCCAACATCCACTGCTGCCTTATACACACACACACACACACACAAAATGCTCCTGCTCTCTGCCCTTCTCCTTCTGGATCGCACTGCTGCCTTATACACACACACAATGCTCCAGCTCTCTCCCACCTCCCTCCCCCACCGGATCACACTGCTGCCTTATACACACACACACACACACACAATGTTCCTGCTCTCTGCCCCCTCCCTCTGGATCGCACTGCTGCCTTATATACACAAAACGTTGGCTCTCTGCCCCCCTCCCCCTGGATCACACTGCTGCCTTATACACATTACACAATTCACCGGCTCTCTGCCCCCCCCCCCCCCCAAACCCACTGCTGCCTTATACACACACACACAAAATGCTCCCGCTCTCTTCCCTTCTCCTTCTGGATCGCACTGCTGCCTTATACACACACACAATGCTCCAGCTCTCTCCCGCCTCCCCCCCCACCGGATCACACTGCTGCCTTATACACACACACACACACACACACACACACACACACAATGTTCCTGCTCTCTGCCCCCTCCCTCTGGATCGCGCTGCTGCCTTATACACACACAATGCCCCGGCTCTCTGCCGCCCCCTCCCCCCCGGATCACACTGCTGCCTTATACACACACACACACTGTGCCCTGGCTCTTTGCGCTCGCCTGGATCACACTGCAGCCTTATTCACACAAATTTCTGACTCTCTGCCTCCCAATCCCACTGCTGCCTTACACACACACACACAATGCTCCCGCTCTCTGCCCTTCTCCTTCTGGATTGCACTGCTGCCTTATACACACACACACACACACACAATGCTTTGGCTCTCTGCCCCCTTCCCCCACCCGGATTGCACTGCTGCCTTTTACACACAATGCTCTGGCTCTCTGGCCCCCCCTGACTTATCATTGGATCTCACCTCCTTATCCATCCATGTCCTCAAGCTCCCTCCCACAGCCTGTGATCAGCGCTGCCATTGGAAGTCCCCTCCTACACCTCCAGCTCTCTGCACTACTCCTGGTGCCTCCCTCTGAGTTCACACAGGAACTGGAACTACAGAAGAGGCATCAGGTATGACTGTGTTCTTACAGTACTGACTTACAGCACACACTGAGAACAACACCCCTGGGGGCCACCAGAATGTTCTTCTCATCCACAGACCACTGTTTGGCGACCACTGCACTAGTGTATACACTGTGACTACATTGTTGTCACTGCAGGGTCCTTTGGTGGTACCAACAGTTGACCATCTGTTTCCCAAGCACCAAATCAGATTTAGGCTCTCAGATTCCACGAGTAACACTTGTCTCTTTCTCATTCTACTTTCTGAAGAACATCGTCAACGGCTGCCTTACCTTGAGAAGCTCATCGTAGTCTCTCTTGGTTTGCTGAACCTCACGGCTGTACTGATCTCGTATTTTTTCTGTCTCGCGATCATGTCCGGACACCTCGTCTTTCAGCGCCCCCTTCAGGGCGGAGAGCTCCCTGTCGCGTTGGTACAGAGTCTCCTCCACCCTCTGCATTTCCTGAGACATCTGGTGCATCTGATCCTGGAAGTTCTGCGCCTCCTGTAGGTGAGAGTGTTATATAGGCCATGAAAAGAAGAGTGCAACGCCCAGACAGATTCCCCACAGAGGTGAACTGATGGTCCTCCTGCTCAGAGTGTCTTCCCAACACTAATGGAATATGGAGGTATAAGGTGAAGAGACGGCAACTCGTCGTTCCAAAAAAGTCACTTTATTACATTGTGGAGTCTACAAAGTACAGAGGCTTACGCGTTTCGGCAAATTGCTTTAATATTAGCCAATGGCAAGTGTTATACATGAATAGAGGGCAGTACTCGGGCCTTGCACCAATTCGTCCTGGGTTCACTTCCCACCATACTGCAAGTGTTCCCTGTACAGCACTGCAGTATATGTCAGAGCTATATACAGAGCATCCGGAAAGTATTCACAGCGCTTCACTTTTTTCACATTTAGTTATGTTACAGCCTCATTCCAAAATGGATTAAATTCATTAGTCCCCTCAAAATTCTACAAACATTCCCCCATAATGACAATGTGAAAGAAGTTCCATGTACACAAGTATCACAGGCTCCTCCCACGTACATACGTATAACAGACTCCTCCCATGTACACAAGTATCACAGGCTCCTCCCATGTACACAAGTATCACAGGCTCCTCCCATGTACACAAGTATCACAGGTTCCTCCCATGTACACAAGTATCACAGGCGCCTCCCACGTACATACGTATCAAAGGCTCCTCCCACGTACATAAGTATCACAGGCTCCTCCCACGTACATAAGTATCACAGGCTCCTCCCACGTACACAAGTATCACAGGCTCCTCCCACGTACACAAGTATCACAGGCTCCTCCCACGTACACAAGTATCACAGGCTCCTCCCACGTACATACGTATCACAGGCTCCTCCCATGTACATAAGTATCACAGGCTCCTCCCATGTACATAAGTATCACAGTCTTTGCCATGGCACTCAGAATTGATCTCAGGCTCCTCCTATTTCCACTGATCATCCTTGAGATGTTTCTACAACCTGATTGGACTCCACCTGCGGTAAATTCAGTTGATTGGACGTGATTTGGAAAGGCACACACCTGTCTATAGAAGGTCCCACAGGTAACAGTGCATGTCAGAGCACAAACCAAGCCATGAAGTCCAAGGAATTGTCTGTAGGCCTCGGAGACAGGATTGTATGGAGGGGCAGATCGGGGGAAGGGTACAGAAACATTTCTGCAGCATTGAAGGTCCTGATGAGCACAGTGGTCTCCATCATCTGTAAATGGAAGAAGTTTGGAACCACCAGGACTCTTCCTAGAGCGTGCCGCCCGGCCAAACTGAGCGATCGGGGGAGGAGGGCTTTAGTCAGGGAGGTGACCAAGAACCCGATGGTCACTCTAACAGAGCTCCAACGTTTCTCTGTGGAGAGAGGAGAACCTTCCAGAAGAGCAACCATCTCTGCAGCCCTCCACCAATCAGGCCTGTATGGTAGAGTGACCAGACAGAAGCCACTCCTCAGTAAAAGGCACATGACAGCCGGCCTGGAGTTTGCCAAAAGGCACCTGAAGAATTCTCAGACCATGAGAAACAAAATCCTCTAATCTAATAAAACAAAGATTGAACTCTTTGGCCTGAATGGCAAGCGTTGTGTCTGGAGGAAACCAGGCACCGCCCATCACCTGACCAATACCATCCCTACTGTGAAGCATGGTGGTGGCAGCATCAGGCTGTGGGGATGTTTTTCAGCGGCAGGAACCTGGAGACTAGTCAGGATCGAGGGAAAGATGAATGCAGCAATGTACAGATACATCCTTGATGAAAACCTTCTCCAGAGCGCTCTGGACCTCAGACTGGGGCAAAGGTTCATCTTCCAACAGGACAACGACCCTAAGTACACAGCCGAGATAACAAAGGAGTCGCTATGGGACAACTCTGTGAATGTTCTTGAGTTGCCCAGACTTAAACTCGATGGACCATCTATGGAGAGATCTGATAATGCCTGTGCACCGACGCTCCTCACCCAACCTGATGGAGCTTGGGAGGTCCTGCAAAGAAGAATGAGAGAAACTGCCCGAAAATAGGTGTGCCGAGCTTGCAGCATCATACTCAAAAAGACTTGAGACTATAATTGGTGCCAAAGGAGCTTCACCAAAGGCTGTGATACTTATGTGCATGGGAGGAGCCTGCGATACTTATGTGCATGGGAGGAGCCTGCGATACTTATGTGCATGGGAGGAGCCTGCGATACTTATGTGCATGGGAGGAGCCTGCGATACTTATGTGCATGGGAGGAGCCTGCGATACTTATGTGCATGGGAGGAGCCTGCGATACTTATGTGCATGGGAGGAGCCTGCGATACTTATGTGCATGGGAGGAGCCTGCGATACTTATGTGCATGGGAGGAGCCTGCGATACTTATGTGCATGGGAGGAGCCTGCGATACTTATGTGCATGGGAGGAGCCTGCGATACTTATGTGCGTGGGAGGAGCCTGCGATACTTATGCGCGTGGGAGGAGCCTGCGATACCTATGCGCATGGGAGGAGCCTGCGAGACCTATGCGCATGGGAGGAGCCTGCGAGACTTATGCGCATGGGAGGAGTCTGCGATACTTATGTGCATGGGAGGAGCCTGCGATACTTATGCGCATGGGAGGAGCCTGCGATTTTTTCTTTTTAATAAATTTGCAAAGATTTGAAACAAACTTCTCTCACGTTGTCATTATGGGGAATCATTTGTAGAATTTTGGAGGAAAATAATGAATTTAATCCATTTTGGAATAAAGGTTGCAACATAACAAAATGTGTAAAAAGTGAAGCGCTGTGAATACTTTCCGGATGCGCTGTAAATGTAGAATAATAAAATAATAATAATAGTGTGCGACTGTGGGGTCATTTGAGTGTAAGCTCCTCGGTGCAGTCTACTCCATCTCAGTGTAGAAGGTCTCCTTACCTTCAGCCTTTCTTCGTAGCTTTTCTTGGTCTGCTGCAGCTCGCGGCTGTGCTGATCTCGCAGTTTCTCTATCTCGTGGTCATGTCCCGACACCTCGTCTTTCAGCGCCCCCTTCAGGGCAAAAAGCTCCCTGTCCCTCTTCTGCACAGTCTCCTCCACCCTTTGCTTCTCCTGAGACAGCTGGCGGAGCTCATCTTGGAAGCGCTGCACCTCCTGCCGGAGATAGGACAGATGGGGGGGGGGGGATATAAAATCTGGGGCGGTTCAGATCATTTTCCTTGGTAAATAATCAGTTGGATTTTTCCAAAAATAATACACTTTCAGATCAAGCAGCAGCAGCAGCAGCATGCTGAATGGTGTAAACAATGTATCAGCCTATTTACAGTCCAAAAACTTACAAAACAATTGTGCAATTAACCTCAGAGATTGATCTCCATCAACAAATATTGGCTACATTTATATATTAAGTCTATAAGGGGATTTTATTGGTTTAGATTTCCTTCTGTCTGATAAAGTTGTCTGCAGTTATATTCAGGGTTTTATCAAAGATGGCAGCCGCATCACCCCTTGGCTCAAACAGGTATAAGAAACACCACAACAGACCACACCGGCACACAAACTTCGAAAACTCCTGCAAAGCTACTACTGAGGAGCTCTTTAGCCCAGAAGTTCTCAACCAGGGTTCTGGTGAAGCCCAGGGCTCCTCCAGAGTTTGCTAGGCATTGTTTGAGCGGTTTGGCAGGCATTGGCTAGGCGTTGTTTGGCAGGCACCAGTTCCAGATGCAGGACACCAATGATCTCGTAAAAAGCCCATTGGTGAAAAGAATGGCAGAGGCGCCTATTGCGGTGTGTCCAAGGATGGGTCGGAGTCATCAAGTTTCAGCAATGGGCTTTTTACCTACTATTATTAGACATGTGCAATTCGTTTAGTTTTTTTTTCGTTTTTCGTTTTTTTTTCGTTATTTTCTTTCATTTGTTTTCGTACGAATGAACGAATCATTCGAATCGTACGAATCCGAATAACGAATTGTAACGAATCATACGAATCCGATTAACGAATCATTCGAATCGTACGAATCCGAATAACGAATTGTAACGAATCGTACGAATCCGATTAACAAATCATTCGAATCGAAGGAATCCGAATAACGAATTGTAACGAATCATACGAATCCGATTAACAAATCATTCGAATCGTACGAATCCGAATAACGAATTGTAACGAATCGTACGAATCCGATTAACGAATCATTCGAATCGTACGAATCCGAATAACGAATTGTAACGAATCATACGAATCCGATTAACGAATCATTCGAATCGTACGAATCCGAATAACGAATTGTAACGAATCATACGAATCCGATTAACGAATCATTCGAATCGTACGAATCCGAATAACGAATTGTAACGAATCATACGAATCCGATTAACGAATCATTCGAATCGAACGAATCCGAATAACGAATTGTAACGAATCATACGAATCCGATTAACGAATCATTCGAATCGTACGAATCCGAATAACGAATTGTAACGAATCATACGAATCCGATTAACGAATCATTCGAATCGAAGGAATCCGAATAACGAATTGTAACGAATCATACGAATCCGATTAACGAATCATTCGAATCGAACGAATCCGAATAACGAATTGTAACGAATCATACGAATCCGATTAACGAATCATTCGAATCGTACGAATCCGAATAACGAATTGTAACGAATCATACGAATCCGATTAACGAATCATTCGAATCGTACGAATCCGAATAACGAATTGTAACGAATCATATGAATCCGATTAACGAATCATTCGAATCGAAGGAATCCGAATAACGAATTGTAACGAATCATACGAATCCGATTAACGAATCATTCGAATCGTACGAATCCGAATAACGAATTGTAACGAATCATACGAATCCGATTAACGAATCATTCGAATCGTACGAATCCGAATAACGAATTGTAACGAATCGTACGAATCCGATTAACGAATCATTCGAATCGAACGAATCCAAATAACGAATTGTAACGAATCATACGAATCCGATTAACGAATCATTCGAATCGTACGAATCCGAATAACGAATTGTAACGAATCATACGAATCCGATTAACGAATCATTCGAATCGTACGAATCCGAATAACGAATTGTAACGAATCATATGAATCCGATTAACGAATCATTCGAATCGAAGGAATCCGAATAACGAATTGTAACGAATCATACGAATCCGATTAACGAATCATTCGAATCGAACGAATCCGAATAACGAATTGTAACGAATCATACGAATCCGATTAACGAATCATTCGAATCGTACGAATCCGAATAACGAATTGTAACGAATCATATGAATCCGATTAACGAATCATTCGAATCGAAGGAATCCGAATAACGAATTGTAACGAATCATACGAATCCGATTAACGAATCATTCGAATCGAACGGATCCGAATAACGAATTGTAACGAATCATACGAATCCGATTAACGAATCATTCGAATCGTACGAATCCGAATAACGAATTGTAACGAATCATACGAATCCGATTAACGAATCATTCGAATCGAACGAATCCGAAAAAAACAAATTAGAAACAACGAATGTACTAATGAAGAAAATCCGAAAGACGAAAACGAACGAAAAAATTCGTACATTCGTAACTTTTTTTTTTGTTGAATTGGTAATTTTCCGTGTCCCTTACAATGGTGCTGCTAAACGTGCTTCGAATGGATTGAACCAAAAAATTCGTACATTCGGAACTTTTTTTTTCGATTTGTAACTTTTTTTTCCATTCGGAACTTTTTTTTTCGATTCGTAATTTTTCCGTGTCTCTATTGAACAAAAAAAATTCGTACATTCGGAACTTTTTTTTTCGATTCGTAACTTTTTTTTTTCCATTCATAACTTTTTTTTCGATTCGTAACTTTTTTTTTTTTTCGATTCGTTACTTTTTTTTTCGATTTGTAATTTTCCGTGTCTCTATTGAACAAAAAAATTCGTACATTCGGAACTTTTTTTTTCGATTCGTAACTTTTTTTTTTTTTTTTTCGATTTGTAATTTTCCGTGTCTCTATTGAACCAAAAAATTCGTACATTCCTAACTTTTTTTTCGATTCGTAACTTTTTTTTTTTTCCATTCATAACTTTTTTTTCGATTCGTTACTTTTTTTTTCGATTTGTAATTTTCCGTGTCTCTATTGAACAAAAAAAATTCGTACATTCATAACTTTTTTTTTCGATTCGTAACTTTTTTTTTTTTTCGATTCGTAACTTTTTTCGATTCGTAAATTATTAAAATGTAATAATAGCATACACATTACATCAAATTATGAATTATGCTCCGATTACGAATCTACGAATGTTACGAATGTACGAATAAATACGAATGCGTCCGAAAATTAAACTAACGAAAAAACGAATCAACGAAAAAATAACTCTTACGAATGTACGAATCGTTACGAATACGAACACCGACGACTTACGAATGTACGAATCCGAACAATGACGACTTACGAATGTACGAATCGTTACGAATTGACGGAAACGAAAAAAACGAAACGAAAATAAACAAATTTTTTTGTTGTGCACATGTCTAACTCTTATCCTACCAGTACATTACTCACCACCTAAGAACCCATAGAGGATCCAGGATTGGAAGCCTCGTGGCATTTACCGTATATACTCGAGTATAAGCCGTGTTTTTCAGCACATTTTTTTGTGCTGAAAGTGCCCCCCTCGGCTTATACTCGAGTCAAGCACTTTTCTGCAGCAGAAAAGGACAATTTTCCAACCCGACTTTGGGGCCCTGTATGTCGGAACCACTTGGTGCTAGGAACCCCAAATTTGGTATACCAAACCAATGGAGCTAGCACTAAGTACTAAGTGGCCCCAAGATACGGGGGCCCCAAAGTCGGTTCGGAAAATGTCTTTCTCTGCTGCAGAAGTGCTTGACATTTTCCAACCAGACTTTGGGGCCCCGTATCTCGGGGGCACTTGGTGCTAGGAACCCCAACTTGTGGTATTAAAACCCAGTGGAACTAGCACTACAACATATCCAAAGATGGGGTTCCTAGCACCAAGTCACTTCCGAGATACGGGGCCCCAAATTTGGTCAACTGTGTCCATCTGCAGCAATGTAATTTCGGGACCCTTTGGGTCCAGAGACCCCAAATTTTGGCTGCAGCTAGGGGGGCATTTAGGAACCCTTAAAGGGGTGTTTCAGCTTAAAAAAAGTCAGCAGCTAGAAAAAAAAAAGTAGCTGCTGACTTTTAATAAGTACACTTACCCTCCCAGGGCGCCCGCGATGTCGGTCGTGGAGGCCGAGATGTCCCTCGGCGCTCCGGTCCCAGCGCCGCCATCCTCAGTAATGGAAACGGGCAGCGAAGACTACGGCTTCACTGCCCGTTTCCTACTGCGCAAGTGCGAGTCGTCGCGCGGCCTACTGCGCATGCGCGAGTCGTCGCGCGGCACTTTGTGAATGGGGAACGCGATGTGTTGTGGGACACACAGTTCCCATAACACACCGCGCCCCATTCACTAGAAGATGGCGCTAGGAGCAGAAGACAGAACAGCTCCGTGGAAGAGGCAGATTAGGACGATCTGCCTAGCAACAGCCATTTCTGGTAAGTAAAAAAAATTTTTTTTTTTCCATTTTAAGTTTTTATTAATATTTTTATCAAGTTTTTTTTTTTCAGGGTGGCCCTCCACTTTAACTACCGAGTTTGAGGTTCAAGGGACCTATGGCTGCAAATGGGCACAGTGAGGCTGCAAATGGGCACAGTGAGGCCGCAAATGGGCACAGTGAGGCCGCAAATGGGCATTGTTGGCCCTCTTTTCCACTTACAGTAGCTGCGCATTTCTCACCCTAGGCTTATACTCGAGTCAATACGTTTTCCCAGTTGTTTGTGGTAAAATTAGGTGCCTCGGCTTATATTCGGGTTGGCTTATACTCGAGTATATACAGTATTTTTTTCCTTTAATTTCTCCAAATCGAGGATACAACAACATTTAGATATAAAAGGTATTTCCCGTGTCTCCATTCTCTTTTTCCGGTGGATACCTCAGGCCTTTTTATGGGTCTCCAATCTACTTTTTCAGTCTGACCCATCAGACCTTTGAGGAGGACCACCACCACCTGAATCCCAAGGATCTTTTTAGCAATCTGCAAAGGTGGCATTCTGACCACCACTGCTAGAGGACGAAGGGTTCCTCCAAGGCATTGGTTTGAGCTGTGGATGATCGGGGGGGTCGTCAATCATGATGGCTCCCTATTTCCATCGATAATGCCATTTGACAGACCCAGATGCAGGACACCAATGACCTTTTTACTGGTGGGATGGGAGGAGGTAAAAAGCCCATCGGGGAGAAGAATGGCAGACACACCCAATGTGGTGTTTTTAAGGATGGGACGGGGGTCATCAAGTTTCACAGATGGGCTTTTTACTGCCTCTTATCCTACTAGTACAAGGCTTACCTAAGAACCCATAGAGGATCCAGAATTGAGACCCCCCCCCCCCCCTCCCACAACCAATCTCACCCCATGTGGAGGTTGGGGCCTGTTTTCCACCTATGTTCATGGACGGTCACATGAGTCACCACAACCTCACCAGAGGCAAGTCATTTTTCTTTCCTCTTGAGGAAATGCATTTAGATACACACTACACTATAGAGCTCCCCTGCCTCTCCCCTCTCTTTTTTCGATGGATACCTCGGGCCTTTTAATGCATCTCCAATCTGCTTTTTCAGGCTAAACCCTCATACCTTTGAGGAGGACCACCACCTGAATCACAATGATCTTTTTAGCTGGCATTCTGACCACCACTGCAAGGAGGAAGGGAAGGGAGGTGGAGGTGGCATCATTTCTACTGGCCACCAATCAGTTGGTTTTAGCCTGGGTTCCCCAAGATCTAAGTAAAATTATTACAAGGGTTCTCCTGGGGTGAAAGGTTGGTGAAAGGCTGCTTTAAACAAAGGCAAAAAAAAACCATTACATCAGATGTGGTGTTTACAGGGCCGTTTTTAAGGCAGGGCAAAAGGGGCAGCTGCCCTGGGCCCTGTCATTGTTGTGGGGCCCAAAGCAGCTGCCTCATACTTGCTAACTATTCTGGGTTAAATTCCCTCATCCCTTGAGGTTCTAGTCCTGTGCTGTGTCCCGATATCTCAGTGTGAAGTGCTGCTACTAATGCTGCCCAGCTCTGCCCTATTGTTGTGTACAGATGACTCACCACCAGACCCCGTGTTTACATGTAAATTGCCGGCATTCATATGTAAATAGCAGCAGCATTCATATGTAAATAGCGACGGCCATTGGCATTGATATGTATATCATGCCCCCCTGAGGTCATATCCACAGTAATCTCTAGCAACCAATAAAACAAGCAGAAATCATGTGCTGTAACCTCTAGCAACTAATTAGTGAGCAGTAATATGTGCTGTAGCCTCTAGCAACCAGTCAGTGAGCGGTAATGATACACTGTAACCTCTAGCAACTAATCAGTGAGCAGTAATATGTGCTGTAGCCTCTAGCAACCAGTCAGTGAGCGGTAATGATACACTGTAACCTCTAGCAACTAATCAGTGAGCAGTAATATGTGCTGTAGCCTCTAGCAACCAGTCAGTGAGCGGTAATGATACACTGTAAGCTCTAGCAACTAATCAGTGAGCAGTAATATGTGCTGTAGCCTCTAGCAACCAGTCAGTGAGCGGTAATGATACACTGTGACCTCTAGCAACTAATCAGTGAGCAGTAATATGTGCTGTAGCCTCTAGCAACCAGTCAGTGAGCGGTAATGATACACTGTAACCTCTGGCAACTGCATGAAGGGGGGGGCCCAAGAAAAGTTTTGCCCAGGGTCCAATCAATATTAAAGACGGCCCTGGGTGTTTAGGCAAAAGACAAGAGAACTTTGAGTAGCCCCAGAAGACTGGACTCTTTCCTAAAAAGGCAGATGGAGTGTGCCTGACTGATACAAGCCATTAAAAATCCTCAAATCCTTTTCATACTCTTCCTGAAAAACTGGAGAAGACTGAACAAAAACGAAAACATCCATATCAGACTAGAATAGACCAGATAACAGACATTCACATGGGAGAAGGCAACTTTACGAATTACACATACGAACCCTCTTGGTAGCCTCCACCTCTCCGGCCTCCACGGAGCCCTTCTTGGCTCGTTCCAGCTCAGACTGCACAAGGGAAAACCGATCTTTCATCTCGCTCAGCTCATCCTCGAATTCTTCCTTCTCCGTCTTGAGCTGTAAGATCCTGAACCAACCCCCCCGGACATAGGTCAGACATATTCAAGATAATAGGACAAGGATTTTGAAGACGAGCAGACATTGTGAAGGTGTATGCATCCTAAAAAGTCCCAATTTCTGCCCACATTTACAAAATTATTGTATGTGGAGTACCCTCTTGTAGGGCTAGCAGGGATCGTGTCCAAGCTCCAGATCTAAAATGAATTAAAAGAAAACTGCTGGTTCAGCCAACTCTTTTTATATAAAATAGGATATATTGCATAGTTTCCTCTTTAGTAGATAGACTTTTTTACGTGCTCACCTCAATTGCTTTGCTGAAAACAAAGCTGGTTTGCTGGAGCTCAGATTACAGACACAGCTGAAAAACTCAAAAAAGGAGTGACTCCCTACCCCGTGCTCTTTACAACTGAATTTCAATTAGTGAGAGACAGTCTCAAAGGAAACAGTCTCTGCTGTGCGGTTTCTTAACCGCTTCCCGACCGCCTAAGGCAGATATACGTCGGCAAAATGGCACGGGCAGGCAAAATCACGTACCTGTACGTGATCGTGCATGTGCCTGCCTGTGGGTCGCGCTCGCGACCCGGTCGGGAGCTCCGTGACCCCGGCCGCGGGACCAGCGGACCCGATCGCCGCTGGTGTCCCGCGATCGGGTTACGAAGCTGAAGAACGGGGAGAGGTCTGTGTAAACAAACCTCTCCCCGCGCTTCCTACTCTGCCTGTCACTGATCGGCTGTTCCCTGTCATCGGGAAAGCCGATCAGTGACGTCAGATGTCAGCCCCGCCCCCCTACTGTAAAAAAACACACACACGTCACAGCCCATAACCCTCCCCCTAGTGGTTAACCCCTTCACTACAACTGTCATTTATACAGGAACCAATGCATTTAAATAGCATTGATTGCTGTATAAATGACAATGGTCCCAAAAATGTGTCAAAAATGTCCGATGTGTCCGCCATAATGTCGCAGTCACAATATAAATCGCTGATCGCCGCCATTACTAGTAAAAAAAAAAAAAATATTAATAAAAATGCTATAAAACTATCCCCTATTTTGTAAACGCTATAACTTTTGCGCAAACCAATCAATAATCGCTAATTGCAATTTTTTTTACCAAAAATATGTAGAATACGTATCGGCCTAAACTGAGGAAAAAAAATGTTTTTTTATATATTTTTTGGGGATATTTATTATAGCAAAAAGCAAAAAATATTGCATTGTTTTCAAAATTGTCGCTCTATTTTTGTTTATAGCGCAAAAAATAAAAACCGCAGGGGCGATCAAATACCACCAAAAGAAAGCTCTATTTGTGGGAAAAAAAGGACGCCAATTTTGTTTTGGAGCCACGTCGCACGACCGCGCAATTGACAAATAAAGCGACGCAGTGCCGAATCGCAAAAAGGGACCTGGTCCTTTGGCTGCCAATTGGTCCGGGCTGAAAGTGGTTAAGATCACAGATAATGCCTCACACAACCAGCGTCATGGATGCATCCTGTAATAAATGCTTCCAGCTTTGTGGTAACAGCTTGGGGAAGATCCTTTTCTGTTGACTGTGCCCATGTGTACAAAACCAGCTCCATAAACACATGGTTTGACCAGTTTAATGTGGAGGAACTCGAGTGTCCTGCACAGAGCCCTGACCTCAACCCTACGGAACACCTTTGGGATGAATTGGAATGAAAAGGCTGAGCCAGGTCTTCTCATCCAACATCAGTACATGACCTTGTAAACGGTGGCCAGCTCCAAAAAGACATGGTATGACCAGTTTGGGGTGGAGGAACTGTGTCCTGCACAGAGCCCTGACCTTAACCCTACTGAACTCCCTCGTGATGAAATGGAATGCTGGACATGAGCCAGGTCCTTTTTTTTTTTTTGGTGCCCAATATGTGAGCCAGGTCTTCTTATCCAACATCAGTACCTGGCCTCGTAAATGGTGGCCATCTTCATAAAGACATGGTTTGACCAGTGGCTAGCTCCATAAAGACATGGTTTGACCAGTGGCTAGCTCCATAAAGACATGGTTTGACCAGTGGCTAGCTCCATAAAGACATGGTTTGACCAGTTTGTTGTGGAGGAACTCGGGTCGAGTGTCCCGCACAAAGCCCTGACCTCATCCTTACTGACTAACCTTGTGATGAACTAGAATGCCAACTCTGAGCCAGGTCTTTTTTTTTGTTGGTCCCCAATGTAAGGTCTGATGTGTGAGCCAGGTCTTCTCATTCAACATCAGTACATGACTTTGTGAATGGTGGCCAGCTACATAAAGACATGGTTTGACCAGTTTGGTGAGGAGGAACTCAGGTGTCCTGCATGGAGCTCTGACCTCAACCCTACTAAAAACCTTTGGGATGAATTGGAATGAAGAGAGTGATCCAGGTCTTCTCAGCCAACATAAGTCCCTGATCTCACAAATGGTGACCAGCTCCATAAAGACATGGTTTGACCAGTTTGGTTTGGAAGAACTCGAATGCCCTGCACAGAGCCCTGACCCCAACCCTACTGACCAACCTTGTGATGAATTGAAATGACGATCGTTAGCCAGGTCTTTTTTTTTTTTTGGCGCCCAATGTGAGGCCCAACATATGAGGAAAGTGTCTGTGAGAATTTGTACCCATTTGAGAGGTCGGGGATTGATGTTGGCTGAGAGGCCCAAGATGTGAGCCAGGTCTCCTCATCCATCACCAGTACTTGACCTTGTAAATTGTGATCAGCTCCATAAAGACATGGTTTGACCAGCTTGGTTTGGAAGAACTCTAATGTCCTGCACAGAGCCCTGACCCCAACCCTACTGACCAACCTTGTGATGAATTGAAATGCCGATTGTTAGCCAGGTCTTTTTTTTTTTTTTTGGCGCCCAATGTGAGGAAAGTGTCTGTGAGAATTTGTACCCATTTGAGAGGTCGGGGATTGATGTTGGCTGAGAGGCCCAACATGTGAGCCAGGTCTTCTCATCCATCACCAGTACTTGACCTTGTAAATTGTGATCAGCTCCATAAAGACATGGTTTGACCAGCTTGGTTTGGAAGAACTCGAATGTCCTGCACAGAGCCCTGACCCCAACCCTACTGACCAACCTTGTGATGAATTGAAATGCTGATTGTTAGCCAGGTCTTTTTTTTTTTGTTGGCGCCCAATGTGAGGCCCAACGTATGAGCCAGGTCTTCTCAGACAACATCAGTACCTGGCCTCGTAAATGGTGGCCATCTTCATAAAGACATGGTTTGACCAGTTTGTTGTGGAGGAACTCGGGTTGAGTGTCCCGCACAAAGCCCTGACCCCAACCCTACTGACCAACCTTGTGATGGATTGAAATGCCGATTGTTAGCCAGGTCTTTTTTTTTTTTGTTGGCGCCCAATGTGAGGCCCAACGTGTGAGCCAGGTCTTCTCAGACAACATCAACCCCCGACCTCACAAATGGGTACAAATTCCCACAGACACTTTAAAATCTTGTGGAAAGCCTTCCCAGAAAGGGTTGGAGGATGTTATAGCCACCAAAGGGGCAATTAAGAATAGCGGTCTTGGTTTTGGAATGAAATTTCTAACAAGCTCATTTAGAGGTGTTGGTCAAGTGTGCAAAAACTGTTGGCCATAAAGTGCGACTATATGTAACTAATACAAGGGAAGGGCCAACAAGTGGAAATTAAACAACTTATCACAATGTTGACATTTCTTTCTCGAAAAGGGACCCTCATTCACGATGACCTGGCCCTGAATACGATAGCAGCTGACTAATGAGAACCTAAAGATACGTCGACCACTACATCGAAAAACGATAATTTTAGAAAATCGAGGCCTTCATAAAATAGAAGCATTGATCGAGAGCAGGGTGTTAAGCTGCTATGGATACTCACTCCTGCTTGGTGTTGCGAAGTTCGTCCTTGTTCTTCTGGAACATCTCCTTCCATTGGTTGATCTCCTCACTGCTCTCCTCTAGCTCCCTTTGTAGGTTCCTCACCACCTGATTGATCTTCTGACGCTCGGACTCCAGGCTGATCTGATCCTGTGTAGGGGGGAAAAAAAGAAGATGCTACAGACAGAAGATGGGACAAGTCGAAGGAGGAACATAAAAATCAGAGAGCTGGAACATTAAGGAGACAGAAGAGAAGACCACGGTGACCATGTAACAAACATATGAGAGGACAACATGGGACACAGTTAATAACGGAAAGACCAACCACTGATGAGACGATGGAAGGCCACACTGACGAGACGTGAAAAAGGCTGCTGGACAAACAGGTGAGGTCACAGGTATAGGCATGGGACGAACATGCAGACGGGGACGGTAGAACATTGGCTGGACAGGAAGACTAAGCAGTGAAGCATGCAGCACAGATGTAGCAGCGTAGCATGGTGGACACACAACACAGGCAGACTCTTAAGTTCTAAACGTGCGTCCTCAGATACCTGGGACACGTTGTCCATGTTTTTCCTTAGCTGCTGCAAGTCCTTCTGGTACTGCTGACGCGTTTGATCCATCTCCTTGTCGTGATTGGCCACCTCGTCCTTCAGCGCCCCCTTCAGGGCAGTCAGTTCGCGATCCTTCTGTCTCAGCAGCTCCTCCTGCTTGTAGCGGATCTGCAGAACGTCATCCAGTTCTTCTTGCATCTCTTGTAGCTCCTGAAGGATGGAGGGAGTGCGGTGGGAAGTGGTACGTGTAGGTGACCTTTACTAAAAAGGAGGCTACTACGTCACTCGCTGTGTTATTACACTGTCCTGTTGTACAAGGGATAACCACACCAGGGCTCAGCCCTGATGAAGGAGGACTCTTGGAACCGTAGGTGACCTCTACTAAAAAGGAGGCCACTACGTCACTCGCTGTTTTATTACACTGTCCTGTTGTACAAGGGATAACCACACCAGGGCTCAGCCCTGATGAAGGAGGACTCTTGGAACCGTAGGTGACCTCTAATAAAAAGGAGGCCACTACATCACTCGCTGTTTTATTACACTGTCCTGTTGTACAAGGGATAACCACACCAGGACTCAGCCCTGATGGAGGACACTTGGAACTGTAGGTGACCTCTACTAAAGGAGGCCATTACGTCACTCGCTGTTTTATTACACTGTCCTGTTGTACAAGGGATAACCACACCAGCGCCCAGCCCTGATGAAGGAGGACTCTTGGAGCCGTAGGTGACCTCTACTGAAGGAGGCCACCACGTCACTCGCTGTTTTATTACACTGTCCTGTTGTACAAGGGATAACCACACCAGGGCTCAGCCCTGATGGAGGACACTTGGAACCGTAGGTGACCTCTACTAAAAGGAGGCCACTACGTCACTCGCTGTTTTATTACACTGTCCTGTTGTACAAGGGATAACCACACCAGGACTCAGCCCTGATGGAGGACACTTGGAACCGTAGGTGACCTCTACTAAAAGGAGGCCACTATGTCACTGGCTGTTTTATTACACTGTCCTGTTGTACAAGGGATAACCACACCAGGGCTCAGCCCTGATGAAGGAGGACTCTTGGAACCGTAGGTGACCTCTACTAAAGGAGGCCACTACGTCACTGGCTGTTTTATTACACTGTCCTGTTGTACAAGGGATAACCACACCAGGGCTCAGCCCTGATGAAGGAGGACTCTTGGAACCGTAGGTGACCTCTACTAAAAGGAGGCCACTACGTCACTTGCTGTTTTATTACACTGTCCTGTTGTACAAGGGATAACCACACCAGGGCTCAGCCCTGATGAAGGAGGACTCTTGGAACCGTAGGTGACCTCTACTAAAAGGAGGCCACTATGTCACTCGCTGTTTTATTACACTGTCCTGTTGTACAAGGGATAACCACACCAGGGCTCAGCCCTGATGAAGGAGGACTCTTGGAACCCCCAAAACACATTGACTACTCTGGCAAACTTTATCTGAACTGTCATGTCTTGAGCTATTACTCTGGGCAGACATACATCTGACTAATCAGATATATCAATTGAATACCAGATATTGGCCACAAGCTTGAAGAAGAGGCCTGCGCTCCGTTTTACCCATTTATGTAAAACAGGCATTAGAAACAGTAGCTAAAGCAAGCTGCAGCACCAAGCTAGCTCTCAGGGGAAGTAGCTTGCCCGAAACCGGGGGGGGGTTTGATAGCAGGGGTCAAAGGTTACCTTCAACAGGGCGTTCTTGTCTCCCGACACCCCCTGCGTCCGCTGCCTGGTCACCTCTTCCTTTGCGTCCTGCAGCTTCACCTCCAGGGACCTCATTTTGGTTTCCACCTGTTCTTTGCTCATCCGAATTTCTATCAACCTGTTCAACAGAACACAAAACGTCACCAGCAGGTCGGGCCATCTACCCAGCTGTGGTATTACAGCGGCCTGGTGTGTGCCGATACAACCCGGAGGAAGGAGGCCACTTGGAACCCCTAGAACTCCATCCCCCACCTCTGTACCGACAAAAGGTCGTGTAAATGCACCGATATAAAACGTGATTTGTACTATTTACTGCACTTCTCTGGCACCCAACTCTACAATCTCTGAGATTAATTCTCATCTATATTACTGGCATTTGACTATTCTGTATGCTTGTTCTGGTTCTGCTATTCGAAATCTAAAGCCAGGAAATTTGCACTTTTAGAAGACCAACAATGGCATGTGTACTCTATGGCAAGAGTCTGTAAACATGTGACCATCACGAGCTTCTAGGTCAGTGATGGCGAACCTATGGCACGCAGAGCCATCTCTGTGGGCACGCGAGAGGGTACAGGACAGAGCTAGAGGTCTCTCTCTCCCCTCTCAGCCCCCCTCTCTTACAGCCCCCCGCTTTGTGTCCCCCTCTCTCTGTCCCCTTCCCTCACTCTCACACCCCTTTTTCTCTGTCCCCCTCTCTCTCAGCCGCCACCCCCCCTCTCTCTGTTCCTCCTCTCTCTCAGCTCACCCCTCTCTCAGCATCTCTCTCGCACCCCTTTCTCTCTCTGTCCCCCATCTCTCTGTCTCTCTCCCCCTCCCTCTCTTTGTTCCCCCTCTCTCACTCTGTTCCCCTTCTCTCTCAGCTCACCTCTCTCAGCATTTTTTACACCCCTCTCTCTCTGAGCCCACCTCCCTCTCTCTGTTCCCCCTCTCTCTCTCAGCATCTCTCTCACACCCCTCTCTCTCTGTCCCCCCTCCCTCTTAGCCCCTCTCCCTGTTCCCCCTCTCAGCATCTCTCTCACACCCCTCTATATCTGTCCCCCCCTCCCTCTTAGCCCCTCTACCTCTCTCTGTTCTCCCTCTCTCAGCATCTCAGCATCTCTCACACCCTCTCTGTTCCCCCTCTCTCTCAGCATCTCTCTTACACCCCTCTCTCTCTTACACCCCTCTCTCTCTGTCCCCCCTCGCTCAGCCTCTCTCTCTCTCTCAGCCTCTATCTCTCAGCCTCTCTCTCTCTCTCTCTCAGCCTCTATCTCTCAGCCTCTCTCTCTCTCTCTCTCAGCCTCTCTCTCTCTCTCTCAGCCTCTCTCTCTCTCTCTCTCAGCCTCTCTCTCTCTCTCTCAGCCTCTCTCTCTCTCTCAGCCTCTCTCTCTCTCTCTCAGCCTCTCTCTCTCTCTCTCAGCCTCTCTCTCTCTCTCAGCCTCTCTCTCTCTCTCTCAGCCTCTCTCTCTCTCTCAGCCTCTCTCTCTCTCTCTCAGCCTCTCTCTCTCTCTCAGCCTCTCTCTCTCTCTCAGCCTCTCTCTCTCTCTCAGCCTCTCTCTCTCTCAGCCTCTCTCTCGCGAATTGCAGTGTTGGCACTTTGCAACACAAAACCAACGTATTTATTTCAGTTTGGGCACTCGGGCTCAAAAAGGTTCACCATCACTGTTCTAGGACATCTCATTTCAGAACCATGCCCATTAATATAGAGTTGCCCCCTCTACCAATTTACCATTTACATGGAGTGCCCCCCACCACTTTTGTGGCTCCAACATCCTCCAGTCTTCTGGAAAGGCTTTCCACAGGATTTTGGAGGGTGTCTGTGGGAATTTGTGAGGTCAGGTACTGATGTTGGATGTGAAGACCTGGCCTTACAATCAGCATTCCAATTCATCCCAAAAGGTGTTCAGTAGGGTTGAGGTCAGGGCTTTGAGCCCCTTCATGACCTCAACCCTACTGAACACCTTCGGGATGAGAAGCCCTTATACCAAAAGGCGTTTCCAATGGTTAAGGGCGGTTACTGATGTTGGGTGAGAAAACCTCATACCACAGGTGTTCTGTAGGGTTAAGTGCAGGTACTGGTGTTGAACGAGAAGACCTCATACCAAAAAGTAGGGTTGAGGGCAGGGCTCTGTGCAGAGCACTTAAGTGTCTCCATGACCTCAAACCTACTGAGCAACCTTGGGATGAGAAGACCCAATCCCAAAAAAGGTTCAGTAGGGTTGAGGTCAGGGCTTTGTGCAGGACACTTGAGCTCCTTCATGACCTCAAGCCTGCTGAACACCTTTGGGATGAGAAGCCCTTATACCAAAAGGCGTTTCCAATGGTTAAGGGCGGTTACTGATGTTGGGTCAGAAAACCTCATACCACAGGTGTTCTGTAGGGTTAAGTGCAGGTACTGGTGTTGAACGAGAAGACCTCATACCAAAAAGTAGGGTTGAGGGCAGGGCTCTATGCAGAGCACTTAAGTGTCTCCATGACCTCAAACCTACTGAACAACCTTGGGATGAGAAGATCCAATCCCAAAAAAGGTTCAGTAGGGTTGAGGGCAGGCACTGATGTTGGGTGAGAAGACCTCATACCAAAGGTGTTTCATAGGGTTAAAGCGGAGTTACGCCTAAAAAAAAAAAAAAGTCAGCAGCTACAAATACTGCAGCTGCTGATTTTTAAAATAAGGACACTTACCTGTCCAGGGAGCCTGCGATGTCCTCACCCGAAGCCGACACGTCCCTTGGCTCCGGGTGGAGGCGCCGACATCTTAAGTAAGGGAATCAGGAAGTGAAGCCTTTGCAGCTTCACAGCCTGGTTCCCTACTAGACATGTGCAATTCATTTAGTTGTTTTTCGTTTTTTTTCGTTTGTTCGTTTTCGTACGAATCCGAATAACGAATCGAACGAATCCGAAAAACAACGAAAATCCGAAAAAAAACTAATTAGAAACAACAAAATGTACTAATGAAGAAAATCCGAAAACGAACGAAAAAATTTGTACATTCGTAACTTTTTTTTTGTTGAATTGGTAATTTTCCGTGTCCCTTACAATGGTGCTGCTAAACGTGCTTCGAATGGATTGAACAAAAAAAAAAAAAAAAAATTCGTACATTCGTAACTTATTTTTCGATTCGTAACTTTTTTTTTTTCGATTCGTAACTTTTTTTTTCATTTTTTTTTTCGATTTGTAATTTTCTGTGTCTCTATTGAACAAAAAAATTCGTGCATTCGTAACTTTTTTTTTTCGATTCGTAAATTATTAAAATGTAATAATGGCATACACATTACATAAAATTATGAATTATGCTCCGATTACGAATCTACGAATGTTACGAATGTTACGAATAATTTTTTATTATAATTACCATACAAATAACTATCTTGTTATCTTCATATACTTTGTGTTTCTCTTCGGGAAAGTGCGGTAGTGCCAATTAAAAGTCCAAAAACCTAGGGGAAAACCCTTTCTTGTTCTTCCAATTATCGGATGTGGCACACACCCTCTAATTCTCCCAAATCCCGCAAAGCCAGTTGACCTAACCCAATTTTCTTTTAATGTACGAATAAATACGAATGCGTCCGAAAATTAAACTAACGAAAAAACGAATCAACGAAAAAAAAAAACTCTTACGAAAGTACGAATCGTTACGAATACGAACACCGACGACTTACGAATGTACGAATCGTTACGAATCAACGGAAACGAAAAAAAAAAAAACTAAACGAAAAAAAAACGATTTTTTTTTTTCGGAAACGAAAAAAAAAACGAAAATAAACAATTTTTTTTGTTGTGCACATGTCTATTCCCTACTGCGCGAGTCGCGCTGCGCGTTCTCAGCGGTCCCTGCTGTCTTCTGGGACCATGGGACATGGCCTAGATCGCCGCAGTATCTTTCGCCAGAAGTGGGAGCAAATACCTGTATTAGACAGATATCTACTCCCCCCTCCCCCTTGAAAGGTGCCAAATGTGACACCGGGGGGGGGGGGGAATCCGGACAGTGGAAGTTTCATTTTTGGGTGGAACTCCGCTTTAAGGGCAAGTACTGGTGTAGGGTGAGAAGACCTTATATAAAAAGGTCTTCCAAAGGTAGGGTTGAGGTCAGGGCTCTCTGCAGGACACTCGAGTGTCTCAATGACCTCAAACCTACTGCACCCCTTCACGATGAGAAGACCTCATCTAAAAAAAGGTGTTCTGTAGGGCAGGTAACGATGTTGGATGAGAAGACCTCATACCAAAGATGCGCCAAAGGGTTAAGGGCAGGTTCAGGGCGCTGTACAGGACACTCAAGTTCCTCCACAACAAACCGGTCAGACCAGGTCTTTATGGTCTCTGGCTTTGTACACAGGGGCACAGTCGTGGTGGAACATAAAAGGGTCTTCGCCAAACTACTACCACAATTTTCTACAATGTCTTTATGGTCTCTGGCTTTGTACACAGGGGCACAGTCGTGGTGGAACATAAAAGGGTCTTCGCCAAACTACTACCACAATTTTCTACAATGTCTTTGTATGATGGAGTATTACCAGCACCGGGAGAACATGAACTGAATTGGGAAGGGTTCACATACTTTGGGCAGTATAGGTAGGTGCGATAGTCATATAGTGTATTTCTCCCATGGCAGGGACTTTGCCTGCAGTACCTCTGCTGTGCCTCCAGGTGTCGCTCTATCCCAACTGATGCAGACAGAACGCTATAGCTGACCGTCTATACAGATGCATTCTGTGTTTAGGTTACATTAGGTCAACACCTGCTACAGAATCAGGTACATTATCGTATTATGTTCCAACTGCAGAGTGTAAGATAAAGGGATACAGACGTATATTGCCTGCTACAAATTAACTTAAATTGACCCATTTATAATGCGCTTGTCATTGACATGAAGCTGCACCCTCAGTTTGTCTGGACTCGGGGATATTTATAATGGACTTGTCACTGAAATTAAGCTTTCTAATCACCTCGGAACTGCTGAATACCTGAATGAGCGTATAATGACCTGGAAATGACTCAACACAATCTATAATATCAAAGCTGCATTAGTGGCTGAATATCTCTCCGCTACATACAACACCATCGGTATTAAACCCAAAAAAATGTCCCTGGAACGCAACCCGCTGGAGACCCTGGAAAAAACGCAAACCGCTGGAGACCCTGGAAAAAAACGCAACCCGCTGGAGAGCCTGGAAAAAACGCAACACGCCGGAGAGCCTGGAAGAAACCCAACCCGCTGGAGACCCTGGAAAAAACGCAACCCGCTGGAGACCCTGGAAAAAACGCAACCCGCTGGAGACCCTGGAAAAAACGCAACCCGCTGGAGACCCTGGAAAAAAACGCAACCCGCTGGAGACCCTGGAAAAAAATGCAACCCGCTGGAGACCCTGGAAAAAAACGCAACCCGCTGGAGACCCTGGAAAAAAACGCAACCCGCTGGAGACCCCGGAAAAATGCAACCCGCTGGAGACCCTGGAACTCAACCCGCTGGAGACCCTGGAACGCAACCCGCTGGAGACCCTGGAAAAATGCAACCCGCTGGAGACCCTGGAACTCAACCCGCTGGAGACCCTGGAACCAAACCCCCTGGAGACCCTGGAACGCAACCCGCTGGAGACCCTGGAACGCAACCCGCTGGAGACCCTGGAACGCAACCCGCTGGAGACCCTGGAACGCAACCCGCTGGAGACCCTAGAACGCAACCCGCTGGAGACCCTGGAACGCAACCCGCTGGAGACCCTGGAACGCAACCCGCTGGAGACCCTGGAACGCAGCCCACTGGAGACCCTGGAACGCAGCCCGCTGGAGACCCTGGAACGCAGCCCGCTGGAGACCCTGGAACGCAGCCCGCTGGAGACCCTGGAACGCAGCCCGCTGGAGACCCTGGAACGCAACCCGCTGGAGACCTTGGAAAAAATGCAACCCGCTGGAGACCCTGGAAAAAACACAACCCGCTGGAGACCCTGGAAAAAACGCCACCTGCTGGAGACCCTGGAAAAACAAAACCCCGCTGGAGACCCTGGAAAAACACAACCCCGCTGGAGACCCTGGAAAAACACAACCCCGCTGGAGACCCTGGAAAAACACAACCCCGCTGGAGACCCTGGAAAAACACAACCCCGCTGGAGACCCTGGAAAAAACGCAACCCGCTGGAGACCTTGGAAAAATGCAACCCGCTGATGACCCTAGAACTCAACCCCGCTGGAGACCCTGGAACGCACAAGCCAGGCTGATGGAAGTACACACCCAGTGCCCTCTGTGGATCTGTGTTCTCGTTTTGTAGGAGATCACACGGATTTCGAATCATGGTAAACGAGGTCAGCGTCCTGACTTTTAGCGCAGTTTCTGGGTTTCTTGGACGGCATTACAGTCTAACGAATGCTTTCACGCGTTGGCTGGACTTGCCATTAAAGGCTATGGCCAGGAAGAGGGTTGGGGGGGGACAGCAATAGACTTACTCTTGATTCATAGAGCTCAGCTCATTTTTCTTCTTCTCCAACAACTCTCTCAGCTTCTTACATTCCTCCACGCTCTCCTCCAGCTTGATTTCCAGTCTCTGCACAGAGGCCGTGGGACGATCCCGCGAGACCTCCTGCTTCATCCTTTGCTGCAAAGCACCAACAAGAGTCAGGACCCAGTCAGGCAGTAAGTCAGGAAACACAAGATTTACAAAAGTATTGAGGTGGAGGGGGTAACATCCTAAGTCTCACCTTTATCTCATCGTCAAGCTGTTGCTGGAGCTGAGAAACTTTCTTCTCCAGTTCCTTATTCTGGTTAACAAAAGTCCGGGTGTCTTCTCCAGGAGAGGTCTGCAGAGACACAACATTTACCTTTATACAGACCCGGGATAGACACTTCCTTGGGATCTCAGAAGACCACCACTAAGTTAGGATGTAACTCAATAGACATGAACTGCTCCTCTCATACACGTGAATTAGAGGGAAGTAGATAACTTCCCTGGAAGGAGGCCCCTTGCCGTGTCTCCATGTGGTTGTATTTTACTTGAATTTTTGAGATAAGGGGTGTCGGAGGCCCACAACTTTGGATGGAGATTTCTGTGCCAGCAGCCATGTAAAGACACCATAAAGGGCCCTTTATCAGGGATACGATTAGTAACTGTGCTACAATGACAGGTATTTTAAGCCTAGCCTACCCCCCCCCCCTTTTTTTTTTTTTTTTCCATTCTTACCCGCAAGGCTTGAAATTTCTCCAGAAGAAGGCCGGTCTTCTTCCTCAGCATCACCTCACTGTCATTAGATCTGAAACAAAGGATACATCTTTGTGTATAAAAAAAATGTATGCGGACTACAATCCCCCCTGTCCGGGCTGAAGATGCCCTTTTGGCACTTCACGATTTGAGTAGAACCAGCTTTAGTAAAGTCCATTAAGTGGAAACAGTACTTTCCATGGAAATTAGATCTTTCACCTGTGTACAAATAACTACTAATGTTCCTCTAGGGCAGTGGTTCCCAAACACAGTCCCCAAGTAGCCAACAGGTCATGTTTTCAGGTTTTTCTTCACCTTGCACAGATGCTTAAAATTAATCTCAATGGCTAGGTAGTTATGACAGCTATTTAAGGGAAATTTCCAAAAGATGGTCTCTTGGGGGACTTGAAGACTGAGATTGGGAGCCACTGCTATAGGGGTTCGAAGTCACCCATGGTGTAAGGTGGTTCAAATGTCTCGAACTGCACCACTGCTCTAGATGTTCCAAATCACCCATGGTGTAAGGTGCCTCCAATGTCGAGAAGGACTGCACCACTGCTCTAGGGGTTCCAAATCACCCATGGTGTAAGGTGCTTCCAAGGTCTAGAAGGACTGCACCACAGCTCTAGATGTTCCAAATCACCCATGGTGTAAGGTGCTTCCAAGGTCTAGAAGGACTGCACCACAGCTCTAGATGTTCCAAATCACCCATGGTGTAAGGTGCTTCCAATGTCGAGAAGGACTGCACCACTGCTCTAGGGGTTCCAAATCACCCATGGTGTAAGGTGCTTCCAATGTCGAGAAGGACTGCACCACTGCTCTAGGGGTTCCAAATCACTCATGGTGTAAGGTGCTTCCAAGGTCTAGAAGGACTGCACCACAGCTCTAGATGTTCCAAATCACCCATGGTGTAAGGTGCTTCCAAGGTCTAGAAGGACTGCACCACAGCTCTAGATGTTCCAAATCACCCATGGTGTAAGGTGCGTCCAATGTCGAGAAGGACTGCACCACAGCTATAGGGGTTCCAAATGACCCATGGTGTAAGGTGCTTCCAATGTCTAGAAGGACTGCACCATAGCTCGAGATGTTCCAAATCACCCATGGTGTAAGGTGCTTCCAATGTCGAGAAGGACTGCACCACTGCTCTAGGGGTTCCAAATCACTCATCGTGTAAGGTGCTTCCAAGGTCTAGAAGGACTGCACCATAGCTCGAGATGTTCCAAATCACCCATGGTGTAAGGTGCGTCCAATGTCGAGAAGGACTGCACCACTGCTCTAGGGGTTCCAAATCACCAAATCACTCATCGTGTAAGGTGCTTCCACTTCCAATGTCGAGAAGGACTGCACCACTGCTCTAGGGTGTTCCAAATCACCCATGGTGTAAGGTGCTTCCAAGGGTCGAGAAGGACTGCACCACTGCTCTAGGGGTTCCAAATCACTCATGGTGTAAGGTGCTTCCAAGGTCTAGAAGGACTGCACCACTGCTCTAGATGTTCCAAATCACAGCTCGAGATGTTCCAAATCACCCATGTGTAAGGTGCTTCCAATGTCGAGAAGGACTGCACCACTGCTCTAGGGGGTTCCAAATCACTCATGGTGTAAGGTGCTTCCAATGTCGAGAAGGACTGCACCACTGCTCTAGGTTCCAAATCTAGGTGTTCCAAATCACTCATGGTGTAAGGTGCTTCCAATGTCGAGAAGGACTGCACCACTGCTCTAGGGTTCCAAATCACCCATGGTGTAAGGTGCTTCCAATGTCGAGAAGGACTGCACCACTGCTCTAGGGGTTCCAAATCACCCATGGTGTAAGGTGCTTCCAATGTCGAGAAGGACTGCACCACAGCTCTAGATGTTCCAAATCACCCATGGTGTAAGGTGCTTCCATGGTGTAAGGTGCTTCCAAGGTCTAGAAGGACTGCACCACAGCTCGAGATGTTCCAAATCACCCATGGTGTAAGGTGCCTCCAATGTCGAGAAGGAATGCACCACAGCTCTAGATGTTCCAAATCACCCATGGTGTAAGGTGTTTCCAATGTCGAGGACTGCACCACTGCTCTAGGGGTTCCAAATCACTCATGGTGTAAGGTGCTTCCAAGGTCTAGAAGGACTGCACCATAGCTCGAGATGTTCCAAATCACCCATGGTGTAAGGTGCTTCCAATGTCGAGAAGGACTGCACCACTGCTCTAGGGGTTCCAAATCACTCATGGTGTAAGGTGCTTCCAAGGTCTAGAAGAACTGCACCACAGCTCTAGGGGTTCCAAATCACCCATGGTGTAAGGTGCTTCAAGTGTCTAGGACAACTGCATTGTTTTATGGGTCACTTCAACCCGAAAAACCTTCTAATCCCTCCAGAATATAAAAATAAAATAGAATCTCCATCATGGTTGGTGGAAACTCATCATAATCACTACAGTAATTGTACAGAACTGGATACTATCGGGCAGTTTAACTTTCCAATCGATATCAAACAGTGAAACATTTCTGAGTGGCGAGACTCTTTAGTGGCTTTTTTCTAGTGGTCAGTGATTGCTTTGTAAGAATTTCCTCATGCTGGCAAACAAACAGTTTTTTGCAAAGTTGGAAAGGTTCGGCCATAGTTACCCGTCCCGCAGAATGCTGTAGATCATTTCCCGGGTGGGGTCACTTTCGTCTTTTTTCTGATCCTTCAGGAGGTCTGGGGTACTCTTCAGCTGCTGTAGGAAAGAGGAAACATCAGGATATCAAATCCAACTAACTTAAGGTGTATCTAAAAGTTAAAGCTTTTTTTTTCCCGGAAAGGTTAGACTATCACATTTCTATTGCTGTGTGTCCCCCGCTGTAGAGATACTTTATCTCTATTCATCCTGGGTGACCATAATTACCGATGCAGAAAAAGTGTCAGAGGACATCTTCCAACAGGGACAATAGGCGGTAAACCTAGGTAGGTCTTAGGGTCTTCACTCAAGCTTCCTCATCGTTATTTGGTGGATCTCACTGTTGGGGGCAAATTGAGCGAAAGTCTGTCCTGGTTCTGTGCAAACTAAAGGCCTCAAGATATGACCAATATCGCACACCATAGAAAACCATCAATACTAATGCGGCGTACACACGGTCGGAATTTCCGATGGAAACAGTCCATCGCAACGGATTTTCCGACCGTGTGTATGCCCATCGGTCTTTTTCTGTCGGAATTTCCGACGGACTTTGAATTGAGAACCTGTTCTCAATTTTTACGACGGAAAACCTTTCCATCGGATTTTCCGATCGTGTGTATGCAATTCCGACACGTAAAATTCCGACGCATGCTCGGAAACAATTCGACGCATGCTCGGAAGCATTAAACTTCCCTTCTATAGTGCTGTCGAACGTGTTTTATGCCGCTGTGTTGTTACAGACCGTCGGAATTTGGTGTGACCGTGTGTAGGCAAGACAGTTTGAGCGAAATTCCGTCGGAATTCCGGCGGGAAAACCATCAGAGCTTTTTCCGACGAGAATTCCGACCGTGTGTACGCGGCATTAGAGTGGTAGCAGGCCTGCCGTCCAAGCCCTGATGAGTTTCAGGGCAGGACGAAACGCGTTGGGGCTCGGCAAGTCTTTTATAATTAGCTTCCACTAACAAAGTATTCAAGATACCACGTGTGCACCATGTCTGACCATCGTTTCCACTCCTCTATTTCCTCTCCCACACTTTCTGATATGGAAGCTTGTCTATTGGTTTAGAAAGGAAGTAGCATAGCTCCGAGATTCCACCCTTTGTTCCAGGTCGACTCATACATCTCTGCTCAATATATCATATGGAGTTCACTTAAGAGACTTTAAAAAGTGGGCTATGGGGTGTTATTCAATGACCATGTGAATGAAATGATTAACAAAGAGTTAATATTCTGATCTGGAAACGTTGGACCTTCGGACAAGACCACCACACATGGATACATGGTACCCTCTTGGCTGCACCCCCTATAACAGAGTAGTAGTAGCTGACGCCATCCAAGCTACACTCTAGAGTGTTTTGGGGCAGGATGAAACATGTCGGGGCTTGGACGGCGTACGCCGAGGCTGCTACCACTCTTATGCCGCGGACTCACGATCGGAATTCTCGTCGGAAAAAGCTCTGGATGGTTTTCCCAAAAGGAACTTCTTTCAAGCTGTCTTGCCTACACACGGTCACGCCAAATTCCGACCGCCAAGAACGCGGTGACGTACAACACTACAACGAGCCGAGAAAAAATTAAGTTCAATGCTTCCGAGCATGCGTCAAATTTTTTCCGAGCATGCGTTGAATTGTTTCCGAGCATGCCTAGGAATTTTGCGCGTCAGAATTGCTACAGACGATCGGAATTTCCGATGGAAACCTTTTCCGTTGGAAAAATTGAGAACACGCTCTCAATTTTTGGCTGGCGGAAATTCGGCCAGCAAAATTCCGATGGAGCCTACACACGGTCGCATTTTCCGATGAAAAGCTCTCATCGGTCTTTTTCTGGCCCGGAATTCCGATCGCGTGTACGCGGCATTAGGATTGACAGCTTTGTATGGTGTGTGGTATTCGGATATCCTTCATATCTTATAAGAAACAACTGTCAGATAGAAGATCTCTCTGAAGTTACGGAAATTCTATCACTTTCTGACATATCTCTAGGACAGGAAGTAAAGGGAAATCTCCCCAAATAAGAAAAAAAAGGGTTCCAACCATCCTCTATTCTATCCAACACCCCCCCCCCACCCCCCTCCAAAAAAGGTTTTGGCCAGATGCAGTTTACCAAAGTTCATAACTTCCAAGGTTGGTACATACAGTCCATCACACAACGACAGTACAGGGTATGCATGTAACATAATTGTAGCTCCTGAAAAGGTTTGTGAAGGTTCTCGTTTCTCCAGGTCATGGTAAGTCTGGTAGTAGTTGGCCACATCCAACTGGACTTGTTGCGCAACGTTACCAAGCCTCATTTTCAGTCAGGGCTGGTGCAAGGATTTTTGACACCCTAGGCGAAACCTCATTTTGCCGCCCCCTTGGCTGACTCCGCCCCCTTTTCCCTGCCCATGTAAATCCCACCTTTTTAATAAAGCGCCCATTCAAATGCAGCCTCACCAGCGCCCATCAAATGCAGCCTCACCAGCGCCCATCAAATGCAGCCTCACCAGCGCCCGTCAAATGCAGCCTCACCAGCGCCCGTCAAATGCAGCCTCACCAGCGCCCGTCAAATGCAGCCTCACCAGCGCCCGTCAAATGCAGCCTCACCAGCGCCCGTCAAATGCAGCCTCACCAGCGCCCGTCAAATGCAGCCTCACCAGCGCCCGTCAAATGCAGCCTCACCAGCGCCCGTCAAATGCAGCCTCACCAGCGCCCGTCAAATGCAGCCTCACCAACGCCCGTCAAATGCAGCCTCACCAACGCCCGTCAAATGCAGCCTCACCAACGCCCGTCAAATGCAGCCTCACCAACGCCCGTCAAATGCAGCCTCACCAGCGCCCACCAAATGCAGCCTCACCAGCGCCCATCAAATGCAGCCTCACCAGCGCCCATCAAATGCAGCCTCACCAGCGCCCATCAAATGCAGCCTCACCAGCGCCCATCAAATGCAGCCTCACCAACGCCCATCAAATGCAGCCTCACCAACGCCCGTCAAATGCAGCCTCACCTACGCCCATCAAATGCAGCCTCACCAACGCCCTTCAAATGCAGCCTCACCAACGCCCGTCAAATGCAGCCTCACCAGCGCCCACAAATGCAGCCTCACCAGCGCCCACCAAATGCAGCCTCACCAGCGCCCATCAAATGCAGCCTCACCAGCGCCCATCAAATGCAGCCTCACCAGCGCCCATCAAATGCAGCCTCACCAACGCCCATCAAATGCAGCCTCACCAACGCCCGTCAAATGCAGCCTCACCTACGCCCATCAAATGCAGCCTCACCAGCACCCATCAAATGCAGCCTCACCAACGCCCATCAAATGTAGCCTCACCAACGCCCGTCAAATGCAGCCTCACCAATGCCCATCAAATGCAGCCTCACCAACGCCCATCAAATGCAGCCTCACCAACGCCCATCAAATGCAGCCTCACAAGGGCCCATCAAATGCAGCCTCACCAACGCCCATCAAATGCAGCGTCACCAACGCCCACCAAATGCAGCGTCACCAACGCCCACCAAATGCAGCGTCACCAACGCCCACCAAATGCAGCGTCACCAACGCCCACCAAATGCAGACTCACCAATGCCCATCAAATGCAGCCTCACCAACGCCCATAAAATGCAGCCTCATCAGCGCCCACCAAATGCAGCCTGCCAGTGCCCATCGATGAATGTTTGCTTGCTGCGGGAGTCGGGACACAGACACAGTCCTCCACCACTGCTGCGCCTCTGACACTATGTGTGAATGGAGCGGCGGCTGCCTGCTGATGCTGAGACATAGTTGCTTGCTGCAGAGAGAAGAGAGTAGGAAAACCAGTGGCCGGGCGCCCTAGGCAGCAGGGCGCCCTAGGCGGCCGCCTAGTTTGCCTAGTGGTAGCACCGGCCCCGTTTTCAGTTCTAATGAGTGTCAGGAAGATACCCCAACAGGCAGCATTGACATCTTCATCCAACTCACCACGGAATGGGTCAAGGCAGATGCCGATTGTCCCAAGAACAGGATGGAAAATATAAAAAAGTTGTGGCAACACCCTGTTCTAATTATAGAATCTCATCCTTGGTGTCAGGAACTCTGCATAGGGGTTACAGAATACAGTGAATCAAATAATTAACACCTATGCAGGCTTCCTGGCACCAAGGATGGGATTATATAAATGGAACAGGGTGGTGCCACAACTTTCAGATGTCTCATCCTATTCCTGGACAATCAACATCTACACCAGAGTTTCTCAACCAGAGTTTTGCGTAAAGCACTAGGGGGTTCCCTTGAGCCATTTCCACCTCTCAGATAATTAACCGCTGAAACCAACGATCATTTTAACTATCTGTAAGGGGGAAAACGTTCCCAATGACCACAAATATAAGGAGCATTCTCCCCGCTGACCATCACACTGATGTGTGGGGATCTGTAGATATAGTAGTTATTAGCGGGGGTTCCTTCAGACCAGAATTGTCAAGGGTTCCAAAAAAGGGTTGAGAAAAGCTGATCTGCACATTCAATGGTGATTGGATGAAGGTGGCGGTTCTACCAGCGTGGATATAGATGTTGGTGGATGTTCTTGACACTCATTAGATCTGAAGAATTGGCTCGAGGAAGCTACAAAAAGGTCTTCAGCACCCAGAACAAGTCCAGCTGAATGTGGCCAACTACTACTAGATGGCATCTGTGACAGACCTAGCCGGGACACAGGCTTTTTTTTGAGAGGACTAAATGCGAGCCTCCTGCCAACCGATTATGGGCCCTGGATTTTAAGGGGCACAGGGTGAAGGAGAACCCCAACCCCAGTCAGATTCAATGCTGTATATATGTGTATATATAATGTGTGCTGTCCCATGCATTATGGGACACACACTGTCAGATGCTACTCCAGCCAGCCTGTCTGTTGTCTTGTGTAATGTAGATGAGGCTGGTCTGGCTTGTAAGGAGTATTCCACAAGATGTTGTTGTGCTAATTAGCCCTGTGTTAATGTTTATGGTAATGTCTATTGAATGGTCATTCAAATGAGCTAGGAGCCTTAGAGTCTTGCCATGAGGGGTCTTCTCTCAGTCAACTAGTTGGGGTCAATGATTAGATAATTAGCTCATGCTAATTATGTTAGGTACTGGTCATCCGGCTGTATATATATATATATATATATATGTGTGTGACATGTCAAATAAAGTGAATTCCTGATGTACTCCAAGACTGGTGTTGTCTAGTTCTTGGGGGGCTCCTATAACCAGATCCATTGGACTCATGTTCCAGGACTTAGGAAGCATTTACGGCGGACGCCTTGGGTACAGGATCCGTCACAGCATCTTTACTAGTTTTCTACTCTAAGTTTATCCAGGATGAAAAACATTATATTTCCATGAAATAAAAGTTCCCGTTCTTCTACCAGTCACAGAGACATGGGAGAATTAAATAAAAGCCATGGGTGGCCACTCCCCATCCTTCGTATGTCATAGTTAGGAAAGTCTGAAGCTCCAATGAACCAAAAAGCAACTTTCTATCACGTGCCTCACCAACAATGATACAGTGGTGAAGGTGGCCACAGATACCACACCTCCTGCTGACTACCAATCATTTTGAAATGTGGAAGCCTGAAGCTGCGAATATGCAAACTTGGAGATCTCTTGAAGCAGAGGCCTTCAAACGGTGGCCGGATGCAGCCTTTGCTAGCCTTTATCTGGCCCTTGGGGAACTATTCCTTCCACTGACACCAACAATGGGGCACTTTCCCTCCTACTGACACCAACAATGGGTCGCTATTTCGCCCAATGACACCAACAATGGGGCATAATTCCTACCACTGACGCCAATGATGGGGCACTATTCCTCCAACTAATACAGTAGTATTCGTCCAGTGACACCAACAATGTGGCACCATTACTTTCACTGACACCAACAATAGGGTACTATTCCTCCCACTGACGATGCCAACAATAGGGTACTATTCCTCCCACTGATGACCCCAACAATAGGGTACTATTCCTCCCACTGACGACGCCAACAATAGGGTACTTATCCTCCCGCTGACAACGCCAACAATAGGGTACTATTCCTCCCACTGACGACACCAACAATAGGGCACTATTCCTCCCACTGACGATGCCAACAATAGGGTACTATTCCTCCCACTGACGATGCCAACAATAGGGCACTATTCCTCCCACTGACGACGCCAACAATAGGGTACTATTCCTCCCACTGACGATGCCAACAATAGGGCACTATTCCTCCCACTGACGATGCCAACAATAGGGTACTATTCCTCCCACTGACGATGCCAACAATAGGGCACTATTCCTCCCACTGCTGACACCAACAATAGGGTACTATTCCTCCCACTGCCGACACCAACAATAGGGCACTATTCCTCCCACTGACGACACCAACAAAAGGGCACTATTCCTCCCACTGCCGACACCAACAATATGGCACTATTCCTCCCACTGCCAACACCAATAGGGCACTACGCCTCCCACTGACGACACCAACAATAGGGCACTATGCCTCCCACTGCCGACACCAATAGGGCACTACGCCTCCCACTGACGACACCAACAATAGGGCACTACGCCTCCCACTGACGACACCAATAGGGCACCATGCCTCCCACTGAGGACACCAATAGGGCACCATGCCTCCCACTGACGACACCAAAATAGGGCACTATTCCTCCCACTGACACCAAAGATGGGGCACTATTCCTTACACCGACACCAACAATGGGGCACTAATCCTCCCACCGACACCAAACGATGGCGCGCTATTACTCCCCCAATACCAAACATAGGGCATAGTTTACTCCCACTGACACCGGGACGTTTTCTACCACAACTGGCCACTGTTCAGCCCCCATAAAGTCTGGAGAACAGAAAACTGGCCCTTTGGTTAGAAAGTTTGGAGATCCCAGTCTTAGAGCAAGCACCTCTAGTCTTAGATATTAGAGTGGCCTTTTTATTTATCACAACCACGCATTATTTTTTATTTTTTATTTGGGTTTCCACTTTCTAGGTTTGAGAATTTTCTTCTTAGACACGGAAGTTACCTGCATTTCCGCCTGCACCGTCCTCTGCGGCCTTTGGATCACCGGTTCCTCCATGCTTTGGTCCAGCCACTCTTTGGTCAGTCGAGTCCTGTTGATGTCCTCCTTCTCCAGCGACTGCCTGGCGAACGCCCGACTCTCTGGCTGTACATTCCTCTCCGCGGTCTGGACCTCCCGGGAGTCGGCGGCGTCCTGGTGAGACTTGCGCCCGTCTAGGCTCTGGGACCGCTTGCGGTCCTCTTTCAGAACCTGGCTGCGGCGCCCCGTCCTCCCCCGCGTCTTGGTTTGGGTGTCGAATTTGTTGATGAGCGAGTCGACGGAGGAGAGCGGTTTGGTGTCGATGTCCACGCTCGGCAGCTTTGGTGAAGAGGGCGAGGGGATGTCCTTCCTCTGTTGAGAAGATCTGCTGGAGTAGGAGGTAGGTTGTTGGCTGGTCGCTGGTTTGTACCCGCCCCTGGTCGAGTATTCGCCGTTATCGAGCTTCTTCAGACTGCCGCGGCTGCTGGAAGACTGAGAGTACGTCGTGTCGAGAGTGGAGGAGCGCTCGCTGTAGTGTCCGTCGTAGCCGAATGAATCCTCCAATTCGTGGTCCAGTAGGGAGCTGTGTGACTGGGATCTCTTAAGCTCCTCCCTTCGCGCAGGCTGTAGGGCCCGCGGCTTGCTGCGAGGCTTGGCGTTCTGCTCTTCGTCTGAAGTGCTGCTGTACTGCGATCCAGGCGGTAGGAAGCCCTTCACCTCGTAGGGGTTTTCTGGCATGTCCACGTCCGAGCCGACAGCCCGGACCGTGTGATTGGCCTTGGCGGCGATTCCCTGGTAGTCAGGTGGGGGGTTGGGGGACGTGTTGCCATAGCCGTTGTCGGTTTTTATCTGAACGCCGTATGAAGACGACTTGCCTTTGTCCCCGCTGTTCAGAACCACAAAGGGTTGTCCATCGATTCCCTGGACGCGGATGGCCACCCCGTAGGACTCCTGCTTCGACCGCCCTCTCCGCGGCTTGTGGTTCTCTTTCAAGTCATCGATGAATCTGATTTGGACCCCCTGACCCACCGGCATGGGCTGGTCAGCCATCTCTCCATGAATACGTCTTTCCATTCAACCACCAATTCTGGAAAACAAAAAGACAAGAAACAGTGAGAACCCTCAAATATGGACGACCCCTCGAAATTCCACATTCCGGTCATAAACCCCAAAACAACTATAAAACTTCAAGGATGAGCCGTGTCCTCCAGAGTTCTTTGTTCTGTCCAACTGCATTGTGGGAGGAGCAGAGACACAAACTACTTGGGGGGGGGGGATCTCTCTATTGTGGGAGGGGCAGAGACACAAACAACTGCAGGGAAATCTCATTGTGGGAGGGGCAGAGACACAAACTACTGCAGGGAAATCTCCCCATTGTGGGAGGGGCAGAGACACAAATTACTGCAGGAAATCTCCTCATTGTGGGAGGGGCAGAGACACAAACGACTGCAGGGAAATCGCATCATTGTGGGAGGGGCAGAGACACAAACTACTGCAGGGAAATCTCATCATTGTGGGAGGGGCAGAGACACAAACGACTGCAGGGAAATCGCATCATTGTGGGAGGGGCAGAGACACAAATTACTGGGGGAAATCTCCTCATTGTGGGAGGGGCAGAGACACAAATTACTGGAGGAAATCTCCCCATTGTGGGAGGGGCAGAGACACAAACTACTGCAGAAAATCTCCTCATTGTGGGAGGGGCAGAGACACAACGACTGCAGGGAAATCGCATCATTGTGGGAGGGGCAGAGACACAAATTACTGGAGGAAATCTCCTCATTGTGGGAGGGGCAGAGACACAAATTACTGGGGGAAATCTAACCATTGTGGGAGGGGCAGACACACAAACTATTGGAGGAAATCTCCCCATTGTGGGAGGGGCAGAGACACAAACTACTGCAGGGAAATCTCCTCATTGTGGGAGGGGCAGAGACACAAATTACTGCAGGAAATCTCATTCTGGGAGGGGCAGAGACACAAACTACTGCAGGAAATCCCCCCCATTGTGGGAGGGGCAGAGACACAAACTACTGCAGGAAATCCCCCCATTGTGGGAGGGGCAGAGACACAAACTACTGCAGGGAAATCTCATTCTGGGAGGGGCAGAGACACAAACTACTGCAGGAAATCCCCCCATTGTGGGAGGGGCAGAGACACAAACTACTGCAGGGAAATCTCATTCTGGGAGGGGCAGAGACACAAACTACTGCAGGAAATCCCCCCCATTGTGGGAGGGGCAGAGACAAACTACTGCAGGAAATCCCCCCCATTGTGGGAGGGGCAGAGACAAACTACTGCAGGAAATCCCCCCCATTGTGGGAGGGGCAGAGACACCACCCAAACATGAACTATACATGTGTACGGCAGCAGCCTTCCCACACCGGTGAGGACTGATGCGTCACAAACATAAAGGAAGGTTTCAGCGATCGTTCTCGGCGCGTTAAACGAGTAAAACTGCTTCTCCCACCAAATATTTTGAATACCAGAACTATATAATAAGAGCTCAGCCTCACCGGGGCACTTGCCCGGGGGGGGGGGGGGGGGCACAGGAATAGCCCACAGCTGCCCCATACAATACAGGTGTATAGGCAGTAACTGGACGGGTGACATATTTCTGTGTGTAACCTGACAATGGGTGACATTCCGGAGTGCCGCGCAGGACGCAATCCTAGCGTGGGAAGTATCATTCTCTGAGGTGAACTTATAATAAGAAAAAAAGTAAACCAAAAATACTGAATGAGCTCACGGATCGTACCATGTTCCTATATTATACATGGAGGCAGCCATGTGCTATACAGGGCTAACTGAGCTTATCTCAGCAGCCAACAACTCCTCCCTCCATCCTCCGGGTGTACAGGCTCCTCCCCCTGGACTGAAATCCTCCCTCCATCCTCCGGGTGTACAGGCTCCTCCCCCTGGACTGAAATCCTCCCTCCATCCTCCGGGTGTACAGGCTCCTCCCCCTGGACTGAAATCCTCCCTCCATCCTCCGGGTGTACAGGCTCCTCCCCCTGGACTGAAATCCTCCCTCCATCCTCCGAGTGTACAGGCTCCTCCCCCTGGACTGAAATCCTCCCTCCATCCTCCAGAGGTACTGACTCCTCCCCCTGGACTGAAATCCTCCCTCCATCCTCCGGGTGTACAGACTCCTCCCCCTGGACTGAAATCCTCCCTCCATCCTCCGAGTGTACACGCTCCTCCCCCTGGACTGAAATCCTCCCTCCATCCTCCGGGTGTACACGCTCCTCCCCCTGGACTGAAATCCTCCCCCTGGACTGAAATCCTCCCTCCATCCTCCGGGTGTACAGGCTCCTCCCCCTGGACTGAAATCCTCCCTCCATCCTCCGAGTGTACAGGCTCCTCCCCCTGGACTGAAATCCTCCCTCCATCCTCCGGGTGTACCGACTCCTCCCCCTGGACTGAAATCCTCCCTCCATCCTCCGGGTGTACAGGCTCCTCCCCCTGGACTGAAATCCTCCCTCCATCCTCCAGAGGTACCGACTCCTCCCCCTGGACTGAAATCCTCCCTCCATCCTCCGGGTGTACAGGCTCCTCCCCCTGGACTGAAATCCTCCCTCCATCCTCCGGGTGTACAGGCTCCTCCCCCTGGACAAAAATCCTCCCTCCATCCTCCAGAGGTACTGACTCCTCCCCCTGGACTGAAATCCTCCCTCCATCCTCTGGGTGTACAGGCTCCTCCCCTGGACTGAAATCCTCCCTCCATCCTCCAGGTGTACAGGCTCCTCCCCCTGGACTGAAATCCTCCCCCCATCCTCCGGAGGTACCGACCCCTCCCCCTGGACTGAAATCCTCCCTCCATCCTCTGGGTGTACCGACTCCTCCCCCTGGACTGAAATCCTCCCTCCATCCTCTGGGTGTACCGACCCCTCCCCCTGGACTGAAATCCTCCCTCCATCCTCCAGGTGTACCGACTCCTCCCCCTGGACTGAAATCCTCCCCCCATCCTCCAGGTGTACCGACCCCTCCCCCTGGACTGAAATCCTCCCTCCATCCTCCAGGTGTACCGACTCCTCCCCCTGGACTGAAATCCTCCCCCCATCCTCCAGGTGTACCGACTCCTCCCCCTGGACTGAAATCCTCCCTCCATCCTCTGGGTGTACAGGCTCCACCCCCTAGACTGAAATCCTTCCTCATCCTCCAGGTTTACAGGCTCCTCCCCCGGGACTAAAATACTTATCTAAATACAGCCCTGCCTAGGAACGCCCACTCCTCCAGACTGACACCCACCTGACCATCAAGGCATCGAGGCACTCCCTCCCCCCCCTCCCTTTCAGTGCCTCCCCCGGCACTCCTGGGCAACTGGGAAGCCAGAGATCGGATCCGTCAGTGCTGCCTGTTTACCATAGAGCTGATCCCCGGCCATCTCTATGATCCTCGGAGGCTTCAAATGACACCATGACGTCACTTCCTGCTCTGGCAGATGTAAACACCGCCATTTTTTTTCCTTGGAAAGCAGAGATCAATTTTTTTTTCTATTTAGATCTCAGGCTTTCCAGGGTAGAGGAGAGATTTGGGGGTCTTATAAGAATTCAGATCTCTCCATAAAGAGGACCTGTCATCTCTTATTTTCTATTACAAGGGGTGGTTACCTTTCTTGCGATAGGAATAAAAGTGATCAAAAAAAGGGGGGGGGGGGGGGATGAAAAAAAAAATAAGTACAAAAGAAATTAAAAAAAATAAAATAAAAAAAAAAGAAGGGTAAAAATAATAATTAAAAAAAGAAATAAAAAAAATAACAAAAAATAAAAAATAAAAAAATAAAAACGCATACGTATGTCGCGCACGCATATGTAAGGTATCGGCATGATCGGTAGAGCGAGAGCAATAATTCTAGTGCCGGACCTCCTCTGTAACTCTAAACCGGAAACCTGTAAATATTTTTTAAAGCGTCGCCTGTGGAGATTTTTCAGTACTGTCGTTTGTCGCCATTCCACGAGCGACATGTTAGGTATCTATTTACTCGGCATAACATCATCTTTTATATTTGATGGAAAATATTGAGGTAACTATTGTGTTTTTTTTTTTGCATTAAAATTTCATTAAAAAAGTGCGTTTTTTTTTTTTTTTTAATAAATAAATTGCGTTTGAAAAAAAAAATTAAAATAAAATAAAAAATTACTGTGCGACATAAAATATTGCGGCTGCCATTTTATTCTGTCAGGTCTCTGCTAAAATAATTTCTCTCTCTCTCATATAAATAAATATGGGTTTGAGAAATTTTCTGGTAAAAAAAAAAAATTATAAAAAAAAAAAAAAAAAAACAGGAAAAAAATAAATAAATTATTAAAAAAATTTAAAGAGATTTTTCAGTACTGTAGTTTGTCGCCATTCCACGAGTGACATGTTAGGTATCTATTTACTCGGCATAACATCATCTTTTATAATTTGATGGAAAATATTGAGGTAACTATTGTGTTTTTTTTTGTTTGCATTAAAATTTCATCAAAAAGTGTGTGTGTTTTTTTTTTTTTAAATAAATAAATTGCATTTGGAAAAAAAAAATTAAAAATTAAAAAATACTGTGCGACATAAAATATTGCAACGGCTGCCATTTTATTCTGTAAGGTCTCTGCGAAAAACATTTCTCTCTCGCTCTCATATAAATAAATATGGGTTTGAGAAATTTTCTGGTAAAAAAATAAAAAATAAATAAATTATAAAATAATAAAAAAAAACAGGAAAAAAAGAAAAAATTATAAAAAAAAAATTTAAAGAGATTTTTCAGTACTGTAGTTTGTCGCCATTCCACGAGTGACATGTTAGGTATCTATTTACTCGGCATAACATCATCTTTTATATTTGATGGAAAATATTGAGGTAACTATTGTGTTTTTTTTTTTTTGCATTAAAATTTCATTAAAAAAGTGCGTTTTTTTTTTTTAAATAAATAAATTGCGTTTGAAAAAAAAAAAAAAAAAAATTACTGTGCGACATAAAATATTGCGGCTGCCATTTTATTCTGTCAGGTCTCTGCTAAAATAATTTCTCTCTCTCTCTCATATAAATAAATATGGGTTTGAGAAATTTTCTGGTAAAAAAAAAAATTATAAAATAATAATAAAAAAAAAAAAAAAAAAAGGAAAAAAAAAAAAATTTAAAAAATAAATTTAAAGAGATTTTTCAGTACTGTAGTTTGTCGCCATTCCACGAGTGACATGTTAGGTATCTATTTACTCGGAATAACATCATCTTTTATATTTGATGGAAAATATTGAGGTAACTATTGTGGTTTTTTTTTTTTGCATTAAAATTTCATTAAAAAGTGTGTTTTTTTTTTGTGTTTTTTTTAAATAAATAAATTGCGTTTGGGAAAAAAAAATTAAAAATTAAAAAATACTGTGCGACATAAAATATTGCAACGGCTGCCATTTTATTCTGTAAGGTCTCTGCTAAAATAATTTCTCTCTCTCTCATATAAATAAATATGGGTTTGAGAAATTTTCTGGTAAAAAACAAATAAAAAAAAATAAAAAATTATAAAATAATAAATAAAAAAAATAAAAAATTATAAAATTATAAATAAAAATATTAATAAATTATAAAATAATAAATAAAAAAAAAATGATAAAATAATAAATAAAAAAAATAAAAAATTATAAGATTAATAAATAAAAAAAAACAGGAAAAAAAAATTATAAAAATAAAAAAAAAAATGTAAATATTAGTGGGAAGTGGGTAAAAATGGCAAAATAACAAAAAATAAGCGGAATAAACTTCAGCTGGGATGTTCCTCTCATACCCCCCAATATACAAATGACCACCAGAGGGAGCACTTCACACATCTGCTTATCAGTTTATAAATAGAATCATAATATGGAACAGCAAAATAGAAAATCTCACATCAAGTGTCACTTTCACGTCATTTCCAGTACAATCACTCGGAATTTTTACTCACACAAACCCCCCGGAGATCCCCTTTAAATGGAAGTGTCCCCAGCGCCGCCCTCCATCAGAGGGACCCGACCACCTCTACTGAGACCTCCGCTGTTAGTCCGTTAGCAGGCCGGGGACTGTTCCTGGATACGGAAGGTCCCAGGCGTGTCCCATTCCTGGCGTTGGAGGGGCCGGTTGATCATTAAACCTCCAGAGCCTGCGCACCCAACATAGGAAGTGAGTGCGGCACTCGCTCCCCTCCCACACCCGCCCAGGTGACCGGATTAATCATTGCCGTCTGATATCCTCCAATGTCAACAGCAGCGAGGCTGCCAGAATACCGATAATCAGGAAGGAGCGCGGCCCTGAGAGTCCCCACACAGCTCCCGATAATCCCATGGCAGTCCTTGGCGGTGTTCACAAATGTCTGACACAGATCAGCCCCCTGCTACAAAAGTTACAATGTACAGTCTTGATCACTGGGGGGGGGGGGGGGGGCTGAGGAAATGACTCCTCCTCCTACAAAGTTACAATGTACAGTCTGATCACTGGGGGAGGGGGGACTGAGGAAATGACTCCTCCCCCTCCTACAAAGTTACAATGTACAGTCTGATCACTGGGGGAGGGGGGACTGAGGAAATGACTCCTCCCCCTCCTACAAAGTTACAATGTACAGTCTGGTCACTGGGGGGAGGGGAGACTGAGGTTGGCACAGACATCAAATGATTGGGTCTCTGTTTTTTTTTTTAGATCAGATAATTTGCATATCAGAGGCCCCTCCCACTCTGTGCTGAAAATGGGAACATTTCCCTCTTGTAAGGGATGAGGTGTCCTCTGTGACCCCCCCGGGGAGGACAGACAGATGGACGCCCCATCCCCCGGCCTGACCCCGATAATCATTATCCAGAAGAAGTGACCACAGGGAAGGGAGGGCCGATATTTCACAACGCTGGTGATGTCACCAAACCCCCCCCCCCCCGCCCCCCGGACCAATAACACCTCTGCAGTCACACACAAAGCACCCACCCCCTCCCCCACTTCACCAGATAGGGGGGGGGGGGGCACGTGTACCTTACAGCACACGGGTCAGACCGGCGCGGTGAGGACTTGGCCTCAATGTGGTGAGCTGGAAAATGCCGCAGTAGGTGGTAAGTGGAGCTCAAGGATGGACGATCGGACTTCAAACAAACGAACTCCAAAGTGTGCAGCGAATGTGAAGTCGTTTCATGGGAATGGAACATGAAAAACAAATGGATCCACATAACATAATTTGGAAGGTAAAGAGCGATTGCCACAAACGCCACCCAACGTGTTTCGTCCCAATGGACATCATATTCATATGTACCTGCCTGGTACAGAACTTCCCAGCCTGTCCTCCCCCATATGAAGTACAGACAACCTCTGCCCCCTGCCTGCCTGGTGTACAACTACAAGTCCCAGCCTGCCCCCCATAGGGAAGTACAGACAACCTCTGCCCCCTGCCTGCCTGGTGCAGAACTACAAGTCCCAGCCCGTCCTCCACCATATGGATGAAGAAGTAGTACAGACAACCTCTGCCCCCTTCTACTCACCTCCTGGTGTACAACTACAAGTCCCAGCATGCCGTCATTTGCAGAAGGTTGCTTTGCTCAGGCACAGTTTCGGTGCGCCCCATCCGAGTTTCATGCGCTCTGTCGTCTCGGTCTCAGGAGGCTTTCCTGGCACTCGGAAATATTTACCTTCTGATATTGACTCAGCGACAGGAGAGAGAGCGACGCCGGAAATTTAACCCTCTGCTGTCCCGGCGTGCCGAGCACAGCCAGTACAAGGACCCCGATCCCTCTTCATATCAGCCCCCGACTCCACCCCACTGTGCTGTCAGTCTATCAATGGCGCCTCGGTGACAGGAGAGAGCCGAGCACTCAGGTCGCCAACATCATGAGACCGATTAATAAGAATGACCAACTACCACCGCACACTGTGAGCTTCCCACAATGTGCATTAGAAGCTGCAAGTCAGATAGAGCCCCGCCCCATTTCCTGGCTGGAGGACGCCCAGCATCATCTAATCCATGGTCCCCGGCCCCGCCCTCTTTTCAATCATGGCGTCTCAGCATCACAGGTGTAGCCAACACCCGCCTATCAAGGCGTTTTGATATTTGCATAACTCCTCCCACTGCTTGCATCAGGGTTGAGGCGTACTGAGGGCGGGGACTGGGATATATATACGGCCCCTCCCACCAGCCGTGATCGGCCTGCATTGCAGAACCAGTGATGACATCACTAGGACCAAAATAAAATATGCATAACTCCTCCCACTGCTTGCATCGGGACTGAGGGCTATGTACTGAGGCCCCTCCCACCAGCCGTGATCTGCCTGCATTGCAGAACCAGTGATGACATCACTAAAACTAAAATAATTTATGCATGCATAACTCCTCCCACTGCTTGCATCAGGACGGAGGGCTATGTACTGAGGCCCCTCCCACCGGCTGTGATCTACCTGCATTGCATAGAGAAGCACAGAGAGCCAGTGATGACATCACCAGGTATATATATAAGGAATGTAATGGAAAGGTTGTGTAGGAGAACGTCTTTAGCATGGAGGGGGGAGGGGAGGAAGAATAGAAGCACATTAACCTTTATATAGGAAATGGATTTTCCCCTATAAAGATAATTGGGATTGTAATTGTGGTCATGTGACCGCTCCTCGCCGGCGCCTCTCAAAGGACAAGAGAGAACCTGATACAAGCCGGCCGTTATCTCCAGGGACAGGCCTGCAGATCCCCCCCCCTCCCCCCATCAATCATCACACCCAACAAACCAATCAAAGAGGACTCTGTTCCTGGCTGGGGGGGGGGGGGGGGGGGGGGGGGGGGGTGCTCCGAATCCTAACAGAGGAGCGGGAGGGGGGGGGGGGGGGGGGGGGGGAGACGCCGGGATCTGAGTGCGGGAAAACCGGAGACAGAGATCCGGAATCTGGAGCTTCACACAACCGAGCCATAGATTATCCAATCGCCAGACTGCCGACAGACCGCAAGGTGGTTGGCGGATTGGGTCGGGGGAGCTATGGTGGTTGGCGGATTGGGTCGGGAGGGAGGTATGATGGTTGGCGGATTGGGTGGGGGTCGGCGGATTGGGTCGGGAGGGAGGTATGATGGTCGGCGGATTGGGTCGGGAGGGAGGTATGGTGGTTGGCGGATTGGGTCGGGAGGGAGGTATGGTGGTTGGCGGATTGGGTCGGGAGGGAGGTATGATGGTTGGCGGATTGGGTGGGGGTCGGCGGATTGGGTCGGGAGGGAGGTATGATGGTTGGCGGATTGGGTGGGAGTCGGCGGATTGGGTCGGGAGGGAGGTATGATGGTTGGCGGATTGGGTGGTGGTCGGCGGATTGGGTCGGGAGGGAGGTATGGTGCTTGGCGGATTGGGTTGGGGGGAGGGGGGGATATGGTGGTTGGCGGATTGGGTCGGGGGGAGGTATGGTGGTCGGTGGATTGGGTTGGGGGGGGGAGGTATGGTGGTCGGCGGATTGGGTCGGGGGGAGGTATGGTGGTCGGTGGATTGGGTCGGGGGGAGGTATGGTGGTCGGTGGATTGGGTTGGGGGGGAGGTATGGTGGTTGGCGGATTGGGTCGGGAGGGAGGTATGATGGTTGGCGGATTGGGTGGGGGTCGGCGGATTGGGTCGGGAGGGAGGTATGGTGGTCGGCGGATTGGGTCGGGGGGAGGTATGGTGGTCGGCGGATTGGGTCGGGGGGAGGTATGGTGGTCGGTGGATTGGGTCGGGAGGGAGGTATGATGGTTGGCGGATTGGGTGGGGGTTGGCGGATTGGGTCGGGAGGGAGGTATGGTGGTTGGCGGATTGGGTGGGGGTTGGCGGATTGGGTCGGGAGGGAGGTATGGTGGTTGGCGGATTGGGTCGGGAGGGAGGTATGGTGGTTGGCGGATTGGGTCGGGAGGGAGGTATGATGGTTGGCGGATTGGGTGGGGGTCGGCGGATTGGGTCGGGAGGGAGGTATGATGGTTGGCGGATTGGGTGGGGGTCGGCGGATTGGGTCGGGAGGGAGGTATGATGGTTGGCGGATTGGGTGGTGGTCGGCGGATTGGGTCGGGAGGGAGGTATGGTGCTTGGCGGATTGGGTTGGGGGGAGGGGGGGGATATGGTGGTTGGCGGATTGGGTCGGGGGGAGGTATGGTGGTCGGTGGATTGGGTTGGGGGGGGAGGTATGGTGGTCGGCGGATTGGGTCGGGGGGAGGTATGGTGGTCGGTGGATTGGGTCGGGGGGAGGTATGGTGGTCGGTGGATTGGGTTGGGGGGGAGGTATGGTGGTTGGCGGATTGGGTCGGGAGGGAGGTATGATGGTTGGCGGATTGGGTGGGGGTCGGCGGATTGGGTCGGGAGGGAGGTATGGTGGTCGGCGGATTGGGTCGGGGGGAGGTATGGTGGTCGGCGGATTGGGTCGGGGGGAGGTATGGTGGTCGGTGGATTGGGTCGGGAGGGAGGTATGATGGTTGGCGGATTGGGTGGGGGTCGGCGGATTGGGTCGGGAGGGAGGTATGGTGGTCGGCGGATTGGGTCGGGGGGAGGTATGGTGGTCGGCGGATTGGGTCGGGGGGAGGTATGGTGGTCGGTGGATTGGGTCGGGGGGAGGTATGGTGGTCGGCGGATTGGGTTGGGGGGGGGAGGTATGGTGGTCGGTGGATTGGGTCGGGGGGGAGGTATGGTGGTCGGTGGATTGGGTTGGGGGGGTATGGTGGTCGGCGGATTGGGTCGGGGGGAGGTATGGTGGTCGGCGGATTGGGTCGGGGGGAGGTATGGTGGTCGGCGGATTGGGTCGGGGGTGGTCGGCGGATTGGGTCGGGGGGGGTATGGTGGTCGGCGGATTGGGTCGGGGGGGTATGGTGGTCGGCGGATTGGGTCGGGGGGGTATGGTGGTCGGCGGATTGGGTTGGGGGGGGTATGGTGGTGGGGTTGGGGCGGGGGGGGTGGGAGGTATGGTGGTTGGCGGATTGGGTCGGGGGGGTGGGTGGCGGGGGGGGTATGGTGGTTGGCGGATTGGGTCGGGGGGGTATGGTGGTTGGCGGATTGGGTCGGGGGGGGTATGGTGGTCGGCGGATTGGGTCGGGGGGGGTATGGTGGTCGGCGGATTGGGTCGGGGGGGGTATGGTGGTCGGCGGATTGGGTCGGGGGGGGTATGGTGGTCGGCGGATTGGGTCGGGGGGGGTATGGTGGTCGGCGGATTGGGTCGGGGGGGGGGGGTATGGTGGTCGGCGGATTGGGTCGGGGGGGGGGGGTATGGTGGTCGGCGGATTGGGTCGGGGGGGGGGGTATGGTGGTCGGCGGATTGGGTCGGGGGGGGTATGGTGGTCGGCGGATTGGGTCGGGGGGGGTATGGTGGTCGGCGGATTGGGTCGGGGGGGGGGGGGTATGGTGGTCGGCGGATTGGGTCGGGGGGGGGTATGGTGGTCGGCGGATTGGGTCGGGGGGGGGGTATGGTGGTCGGCGGAAGGAATGGTGGTCAAAGAAGCTTAAAGGCTGCCTGAAAAATGAGTTTCCTTTTGAATGTGCCCTCAGACAGGTAGAGGGAACATCGGATCCCACAATGGAAACCGGAGACGCCATTACACAACGTGGCACACAATGGGGATTAAACGCTTTACAGAAGAGAAGGAATTTCGGAGTTGCACTTTGCAGGCCTGGCAGACAAGTGCCGTTTTTCTGCTCTTCGCCCCAATCGGAGAGGACTTATCAATATAGACGGCCGATCGTTTTGTCATTATTTGGCTATTATGTGGTTTATTGATGTCCGGAGCGGAAGGAAGGGGTTGTAAAACAAATGGCCACAACACATTGATCCTGAGCTGTAAAATACTGTCGCTGCCTTATCAGCCCTAACAGGCTGTGACCGATGGCCGAGACACGGTGTCACCTCTGAACAGTGGGGTCACCTACGTGTCACATTAAAGGGCAACTAGAGGAAAGCTGGTGCTGTGCAGACACCACTGTCCTTCAGGAGGAGAAAGCCACTGAGCCATCATGGCTACCCCCTTTTCCAATGTCTACCCATCATGGCTACCCCCTTTCCCAATGTCTACCCATCATGGCTACCCCCTTTCCCAATGTCTACCCATCATGGCTACCCCCTTTCCCAATGTCTACCCATCATGGCTACCCCCTTTCCCAATATCTACCCATCATGGCTACCCCTTTTCCCAATGTCTACCCATCATGGCTACCCCTTTTCCCAATGTCTACCCATCATGGCTACCCCCTTTCCCAATAGCTACCCATCATGGCTACCCCTTTTCCCAATATCTACCCATCATGGCTACCCTCTTTGCCAATGTCTACCCATCATGGCTACCCTCTTTCCCAATGTCTACCCATCATGGCTACAATCCAAGGATATCCTCTTTCCCCAAGGCTAACCCCTTTCCTAATTGCTACCTATTATGGCTACTCCTTTTCCAAATGGCTACCCCCGCCATGGTGAGCCAGTTTACCAATGGCTACCCATTAGAACGATCCCCTTTAGCAATGGCTACCCAGTGATTTTAAAAAGGGCAATTAGAGGAAAGCTGGTGCTGTGCAAACACAGGGCTGTCCTTCATGAGGAGCAAGTCACTGAGCCACCATGGCTACCACCTTTTCCCCATAGCTACCCATCATAGCTACCCCCTTTCCCAATAGCTACCCATCATGTCTACCCCCTTTCCCAATAGCTACCCATCATGGCTTCCCCGTTTCCCAATAGCTACCCATCATGTCTACCCCCTTTCCCAATAGCTACCCATCATGGCTAGCCCCTTTCCTAATAGCTACCCATCATGGCTATCCCCTTTCCCAATAGCTACCCATCATGGCTAGCCCCTTTCCCAATAGCTACCCCCTTTCCCAATAGCTACCCATCATGTCTACCCCCTTTCCCTATAGCTACCCATCATGTCTACCCCCTTTCCCAATAGCTACCCATCATGGCTTCCCCGTTTCCCAATAGCTACCCATCATGTCTACCCCCTTTCCCTATAGCTACCCATCATGTCTACCCCCTTCCCCTATAGCTACCCATCATGTCTACCCCCTTTCCCTATAGCTACCCATCATGTCTACCCCCTTCCCTATAGCTACCCATCATATCTACCCCCTTTCCCTATAGCTACCCATCATGTCTACCCCCTTTCCCTATAGCTACCCATCATGTCTACCCCCTTTCCCTATAACTACCCATCATGTCTACCCCCTTTCCCTATAGCTACCCATCATGTCTACCCCCTTTCCCTATAGCTACCCATCATGTCTACCCCCTTCCCTATAGCTACCCATCATGTCTACCCCCTTTCCCAATAGCTACCCATCATGGCTTCCCCCTTTCCCAATAGCTACCCATCATGTCTACCCCCTTTCCCAATAGCTACCCATCATGCCCATCTTCTTTTAAATGGCTACCTAGTGACATTAAACTAGAGGAAATTTGGTACTGTGCAGGCGCATGACTGTCGTTCAGAAGGGAAAAGCCCCTAAGCCATCATGCTACCCCTTTTTCCCAATGGCTTGCCATCATGGCTTCCTCACTTCTGCGGCACAGAGTATCTCCATTCCTACTCCAATCATGTACTGGGGCCGCTCCTCCAGAATCCCCAATGATTTTTATACTGTCAGCATTTGCAGAAGTAATTTTTCTTTGCAAACCTTACTTCCTGTTTTGCTCCAGACTATAGAGAATGATTTACTACCAGAGCTCATATATACATTGTATATGAGACCGCAATGATAATTTATTACAGCCAAATGACGGTTGAACTTCATACACATTCATTTAATTTTCCCCATTACTGGATAACGCGGCAGCCAGAAGGAGGGTCCTGACCTCGGTACGCGTTCTTTGTACCCCTAATGATTTCCCCCCCCAATGGTTGTTGCTGCCGATAGACCTCATTAAGAAGCCATGCAGAGGGGGCTGAGCTCCACACGCATTGCTGGTGCCCTGATTGTTGGGGCCTGGGTGGGGGTCCTGGTGCAAACTCTCTGCATTGTTGTGACTCAGTATGAAGGAATTCGGACACCGAGCTCTTATCCAGGCCACTCTGATAACAAAGCTGAAATACAGAAATGCAGGGTTGTGAGATGGGGGAGGGGGGAATATTTGCAGCCTTGTACATTTCTACATACAGTACAGGTCTGCCGTCCACCTGCAGGACAAAAATGGCTCCTTTAATGGACTGCTATGGCCATCAGAGATCGAAGCCAGACCACCTGTAACAGCCAGAGGACACCCTGGGATACCGACAGCCAACGTGACACCAAAAAACCCATCAAACCACCTGAAATTCCCCCGAAACCATCACATCAGTCTAACATGACACCATATAGCCCCTCAAACCAATGGAAATACCCCACAGCCATCACATAAGCCTAACATGACACCATATAGCTCATCAAACCACACGAAATACCCCAAAACCATCACCTCAGTCTAACATGACACCATATAGCCCCTCAAACCATCACATCAGTCTAACATGACACCATATAGCCCCTCAAACCAATAGAAATACCCTGCAACCATCACATAAACCTAAGATGACACCATATAGCCCCTCAAACCAATAGAAATACCCCGCAACCAACACATAAACCTAACATGACACCATATAGCCCCTCAAACCAATAGAAATACCCCGCAACCATCACATAAACCTAACATGACACCATATAGCCCCTCAAACCAATAGAAATACCCCGCAACCATCACATAAACCTAACATGACATCATAAAGCCCATCAAACCACACGAAATACCCCAAAACCATCACCTCAGTCTAACATGACACCATATAGCCCCTCAAACCATCACATCAGTCTAACATGACACCATATAGCCCCTCAGACCAATAGAAATACCCTGCAACCATCACATAAACCTAACATGACACCATATAGCCCCTCAAACCACACGAAATACCCCAAAACCATCACCTCAGTCTAACATGACACCTTAGAGCCCCTCAAAACACATTAAAGACCCCCAAAATATAACAGGAGTCCAATATGACACCATATAACTCATGCTAGAGGGGCTCCCAAAACACAATGACCAGGCAACCTAGATAACGAAGACCATTTCACCGAACCAGCACGACACCACATAATCCCTCACTCTAGAGGGGTTCCCCAACACACTGATGGGATGACCCAGAAAGCCGAGACCATTGAGAAATCATATAACCGCTCACACAAGAGGTGCGCCCCCAACACAATGACAAGGCAACCTAGATAACCAAGAGCACTGCACCAAACCAGCATGACACCATATAAACCCCCCATACTAGTTGGACTCCCCAAAACATGAATGGGGCAACCCAGATACCCAAGACCATTGGGCCATCATGTAACCACTTACACTAGAAGGGATCCCCAACACGGCGATCCCCAAAATGACGACAAGGCAACCCAGATACCAAAGACCATTGCGCCATTATATAACCACTCACACTAGAAGGGCCAACACGGCAACCTAGATAACCAAGACCACTGCACCAAACTAGCATGACACCATATAAACCCCCCATACTAGTTGGACTCCCCAAAACATGAATGGGGCAACCCAGATACCCAAGACCATTGGGCCATCATGTAACCACTCACACGAGAAGGCTTCCCCAACACGACAAGGCAACCTAGATAACCAAGACCACTGCACCAGACCAACGTGACACCACATCACTCTAGAGGGGCTCCCCAAACACATTGATGGGGAGTACCAGATACTCGATGCCCATCACACCAGAGCAGCCCTAGATGTCCAAACATATTACACGATTCCGACATGAGAACATTTATCGCATCACACAAAGTTGGCACTCTGATGCATTTTACCCCAGTACAGTAAATGTGAACCCCTAAATGTTTAAACCCATCACATAAGCCAAATATGACCCCAGGTAGCCCTTCAAACCAAAAAGGTGCTTCCTAAACACTACAGGGCCACCCTACAACCCCATCTCATCTTACCAAATTGAAGGAATACCCACAACACTATAAGGCCACCCTAACACCACTTCATCCCACCACACAAGGCCACCCCACAAATACATCTCATACTATTCAAGTAAAAGGTGCACCCACCCACAAGGCCACCCCACAGTCACAGCTCATACTATTCAAGTAAAAAAGGTGCACCCACCACACTAGAGGGCCATCCCAACAGAGTATATGGACACCCACCATACAACAAGGCCACCCCACAATCACATCTCATACTATTCAAGTAAAGGTGCACCCACCACACTAGAGGGCCACCCCAACACCACCTCATCCCACCAGAGTATATGGACACCCACCATATAACAAGGCCACCCCACAATCATATCTCATTCTATTCAAGTGAAGAGGCACCTACCACACTAGAGGGCCACCGTAACACTACCTCATCCCACCACAATGAATGGACACCCATCACATAACAAGGCCACCCCATAATTTGATCTCATCATGGTAAAATTGAAGAAACACCCAACACACTATAGGGCAGTGATGGCGTACCTTGGCACCCCAGATGTTTTGGAACTACATTTCCCATGATGCTCATGCACTCTGCAGTGTAGTTGAGCATCATGGGAAATGTAGTTCCAAAACATCTGAAGTGCCAAGGTTCGCCATCACCGATATAGGGCCTCCAAAGCATCGCATTATCCCTCCACGGTGAATGGATACCCACCACACATCAAGGCCACCCCATAAATCACATCTCATCCCAATCAAGTGAAGGGACACAGTACCTCATCTCAACACAATAAGGAGACACCACATTGCTAGAAGGGCACCCGCAATACCCCAGTCATCCCATCACATGACAAGGCCACCCCATAGTCATATGTCATCCAATTAAATTGAAAGGACACTCCCAACACCATCCCTCCACAATGAATAGACACCCACTACATGACAAGGTCACCCCATAATCACATCTCATCCTATCCAGGTGATGGTAAACCCACCAACACTAGGGGGCTTCCTCAACACCAAAATGTCATCCCAACACAGTGAGGAGGCACCACCACACTAGAAGGGCCCCCCCAATACCCATGCCATCCTACCACACTGCTAGGACTCCCCATAACCATATTTCACGTGAATGGACACTGATCACATGACAAAGCCACCCCATACATCACATCTCATCCTATTCAAGTGAAGGGGGCACCCACCACACTAGGGGGCTACCCCAACATTTCAACCCAACACAGTGAAGGGGCACCACCAATACCCCAGCTGTCCCACCACACTGGGAGGTCACCCTATTACCATATCTCAATCACCACATTGAAACCTCTCATTCCACCCAAAGATAGCGCTTCCCACAGTACAGCCCCCCCCCCCCAAATGACATATAACCCATGTCAACAAGGCATCCCAGCAAACTTCTACAAAACTGTTGTTCTGGGGGGGCTCCCCAAAACCATTAGCCAAGAAGAACAGTAAACCAAACCTCCTGGCAGGCCCAAGATACCTTTCATTCCACCCAAAGATAGCGCTTCCCACAGTACAGGCCCCCCCCCCCCCCAAAATGACATATAACCCATGTCAACATGGCATCCCAGCAAACTTCTATAAAACTGTTGTTCTGGGGGGGGGCTCCCCAAAACCATTAGCCAAGAAGAACAGTAAACCAAACCTCCTGGCAGGTCCAAGATGCCCCAAAAATATATCTCACACCATCAGGGAGTGGGTGCACCCCAAAAAAGTTCATGTCTGCCCCCCCCCCCCTCAGCAAACCCAACACCCTCTTTGGGGTGATATCATTTTAGTACAGATGGAAGGTGCCATTCTGCCAGTAGGATATGTTTAAAACTAGTACAGGAATAAGAAACTCCAGCAGGACTGGTTGGTGACTAACCCAGCCACAGAAACCTGCAATTACCCTCCGCTGGGCGTTTTATCTGCCCGTCATTTACACCCGCGGGAAGAGACACAGCCAGACGGGAAAGAAGAACAGCGAGCATGTAAAACAGTCAGTAACACGACCTCATTACCAGTTCGGAGAACCTACAAACAATAAAAACTTAATTCGCTCGGTACATCCTTCCCTCCGCCAGGAGAACGCAACAAAATTTGTGTCAATTTTATTTTTTACTAATAAATGTTACAAAGACACAACCAGCCAATTATCGGATCATCATGACGGCGATTACAAAACAGAGGCGTCAAAACAACTGCCAGGAGCCAAATTGCTAATGCGGTCATCATACTCTCGATTTCCTAACGATTGTTTACCTCGACAGCGTCTACGTACAGCGCCGTTCGCCCGCGCAGTGAAATCTATTGGTAAATGAAAGCAGATTGCTTGTTGCTCTAATAAAATTGGACCGCAGAGGAGTCACACCGTTCTGTCGTTTTTAGAAACATGGCGGTTAGGCTTCGGGGTTTCACCTGCCATGGAGGTCCTTGTTGAGGCACTTCCTGTTATAGGGTGACAACGCTCTCTCCCCGTCTCTCAACTGTGCTCCTGCGTTGTCACCCTGTCACACGGGCTGATGGAGATTGAGATTGAGTGGCTGTTTCAGCACACATCATGGCTACCCCCTTTCCCAATGACTACCCATTGGCTTCCCATCATGGCTACCACCTTTCCCAATGACTACCCATTGGCTTCCCATCATGGCTACCACCTTTCCCAATGACTACCCATTGGCTTCCCATCATGGCTACCACCTTTTCCAATGACTACCCATTGGCTACCACCTTTCCCAATGATTAGCCATCTGCTACCCATTATGGATACCCCCTTTCCCAATGACTACCCATTGGCTACCACCTTTTCCAATGACTACCCATTGGCTACCACCTTTCCCAATGATTAGTCATCTGCTACCCATTATGGCTACCCCCTTTCCCAATGGCTATCCAGTGACATTAATGGGTAACTAGAGGAAAGCTGGTGCTGTTCAGACACAGGACTGTCCTTCGAGAGGAGAAAGACACTGAGCCGTCATGGCAACCCCCTTTCCCAATAGCTACCCATCACAGCTACCCTCCTTTTTAACGGCTACCTTCTTTGCCAACTCGCTACCCCTTTTCCCAATAGCTAGCCATCGTGGCGACCCTCTTTCCCAATAGCTAGCCATCGTGGCGACCCTCTTTCCCAATAGCTAGCCATCGTGGCGACCCTCTTTCCCAATAGCTAGCCATCGTGGCGTCCCTCTTTCCCAATAGCCAATAGCTAGCCATCGTGGCGTCCCTCTTTCCCAATAGCTAGCCATCGTGGCGACCCTCTTTCCCAATAGCTAGCCATCGTGGCGACCCTCTTTGCCAATAGCTAGCCATCGTGGCGACCCTCTTTGCCAATAGCTAGCCATCGTGGCGACCCTCTTTGCCAATAGCTAGCCATCGTGGCGACCCTCTTTCCCAATAGCTAGCCATCGTGGCGACCCTCGTTCCCAATAGCTAGCCATCGTGGCGACCCTCGTTCCCAATAGCTAGCCATCGTGGCGACCCTCGTTCCCAATAGCTAGCCATCGTGGCGACCCTCGTTCCCAATAGCTAGCCATCGTGGCGACCCTCGTTCCCAATAGCTAGCCATCGTGGCGACCCTCGTTCCAAATAGCTAGCCATCGTGGCGACCCTCGTTCCCAATAGCTAGCCATCGTGGCGACCCTCGTTCCCAATAGCTAGCCATCGTGGCGACCCTCGTTCCCAATAGCTAGCCATCGTGGCGACCCTCGTTCCCAATAGCTAGCCATCGTGGCGACCCTCGTTCCCAATAGCTAGCCATCGTGGCGACCCTCGTTCCCAATAGCTAGCCATCGTGGCGACCCTCGTTCCCAATAGCTAGCCATCGTGGCGACCCTCGTTCCCAATAGCTAGCCATCGTGGCGACCCTCGTTGCCAATAGCTAGCCATCGTGGCGACCCTCGTTCCCAATAGCTAGCCATCGTGGCGACCCTCGTTCCCAATAGCTAGCCATCGTGGCGACCCTCGTTCCCAATAGCTAGCCATCGTGGCGACCCTCGTTCCCAATAGCTAGCCATCGTGGCGACCCTCGTTCCCAATAGCTAGCCATCGTGGCGACCCTCGTTCCCAATAGCTAGCCATCGTGGCGACCCTCGTTCCCAATAGCTAGCCATCGTGGCGACCCTCGTTCCCAATAGCTAGCCATCGTGGCGACCCTCGTTCCCAATAGCTAGCCATCGTGGCGACCCTCGTTCCCAATAGCTAGCCATCGTGGCGTCCCTCGTTCCCAATAGCTAGCCATCGTGGCGTCCCTCTTTCCCAATAGCTAGCCATCGTGGCGTCCCTCTTTCCCAATAGCTAGCCATCGTGGCGACCCTCTTTGCCAATAGCTAGCCATCGTGGCGACCCTCGTTCCCAATAGCTAGCCATCGTGGCGACCCTCGTTCCCAATAGCTAGCCATCGTGGCGTCCCTCTTTCCCGATAGCTAGCCATCTTGGCGTCCCTCTTTCCCGATAGCTAGCCATCTTGGCGTCCCTCTTTCCCGATAGCTAGCCATCGTGGCGTCCCTCTTTCCCGATAGCTAGCCATTGTGGCGACCTTCGTTCCCAATAGCTACCCATCGTGGCTACCACCTTTCCCAGTGGCTACACTCTTTCCCAATAGCTACCACCTGTGCCACTGGCTACCCATCGTGGTCACCCTCGTTCCCTATAGTTATCTATTGGCTACCCATCATAGTTACCCTCTTTTCCAATAGCTACCCCCTTTCCCAATGGCTACCCAGGGACATTAAAGGGCAACTAGAGGAAAGCTGGTGCCGACAATACTCCGTCCCCGTCTTTCAACTGTGCTCCTGCGTTGTCACCCAGTCACATGGGCTGATGGAGATTGAACGGCAGTAAGGGATTCCTGTAGATAACAAACTGTGTAGCTCTGACCGAGGATAAATAATGCCCTTGCTTTAGGTGCATCAGTGATCACATAAAAAAAAAAACAGTTTAAAAAAAGACTCTGGCATCAAAATTTCCTAAAAATCTATCGGGAGGGTATCAAGATCAAACAACAAAAGTCGAGCTAGGTGTGTGATGATGTCACCTCTAATAAAAAGGTCCAACTGCAAGAAACATGACCAGCATTATTGGTCAGCGATCCCCCCCCCCCCCATATTTTTTGCGGAACACAAGTGGGATTTTGAATAACGTTTTGTGGTTTTAGGCTAATCAATGATCCGGAGACGGTTTCTCTTTGTAGGGGCACACAGGGCAGAGTAGTAGGCTATATATGGGTGCTCACGTGGAGCTGGTTGCTCGAGCGCAGTGACCAGAAACGTCAGTGTTTTCATTGTCTGCCCAGCGTTCATTATTCATGGTGCGTACGCGCCTTCAGGTACCTCCTGAATGAACAGGAGCGACGGGACAATAACAACCACAACACCGTCCACTGAGTAAACTGAATGGCTGCATGAGAGCCGACTCTGATCTCTCTGAATAGCCTGACAGTCATAGCCAAAACACCGATCTGTGAGAACCCAACCCCACACCGATCTACGACAACCCAACCCACACTGGATCTATGTGAACCCAACCACAGTGAACCCAACCCACACCAATCTACATAAACCCAACCCCACTGATCTAGGAGAACCCAAAGCACCAATCTATGTGAACCCAACCCCACGATCTATGAGAAACCAACCACACGATCTATGACAACCCAACCCACACCGGATCTATGTGAACCCAACCTCACCAATTTATTAGAGCCCAACCCACACCGATCTACATAAACCCAACTACAGTGAACCTAACCCCACTGATCTAGGAGAACCCAAAGAAACGATCTACGTGAACCCAACCCCACCGATCTATGAGAAACCAACCACACCGATCTATGACAACCCAACCCACACCGGATCTATGTGAACCCAACCTCACCAATTTATTAGAGCCCAACCCAAACCGATCTACATAAACCCAACTACAGTGAACCTAACCCCACTGATCTAGGAGAACCCAAAGAAACGATCTACGTGAACCCAACCCCACCGATCTATGAGAAACCAACCACACCGATCTATGACAACCCAACCCACACCGGATCTATGTGAACCCAACCTCACCAATTTATTAGAGCCCAACCCAAACCGATCTACATAAACCCAACTACAGTGAACCCAACCCCACTGATCTAGGAGAACCCAAAGAAACGATCTACGTGAACCCAACCCCACCGACCTATGAGAGACCAACCACACCGATCTATGACAACCCAACCCACACCGGATCTATGTGAACCCAACCTCACCAATTTATTAGAGCCCAACCCACACCGATCTACATAAACCCAACTACAGTGAACCTAACCCCACTGATCTAGGAGAACCCAAAGAAACGATCTACGTGAACCCAACCCCACCGATCTATGAGAAACCAACCACACCGATCTATGACAACCCAACCCACACCGGATCTATGTGAACCCAACCTCACCAATTTATTAGAGCCCAACCCACACCGATCTACATAAACCCAACTACAGTGAACCTAACCCCACTGATCTAGGAGAACCCAAAGAAACGATCTACGTGAACCCAACCCCACCGATCTATGAGAAACCAACCACACCGGATCTATGTGAACCCAACCTCACCAATTTATTAGAGCTCAACCCAAACCGATCTACATAAACCCAACTACAGTGAAACCAACCCCACTGATCTAGGAGAACCCAAACCAACGATCTACGTGAACCCAACCCCACCGATCTACGAGAAACCAACCATACCGATCTACGAGAAACCAAAAACACTAATATTCAAAAACCCAAAAAACACAATGATCTATTAGAACCCAAACATACTAATGTAGGTGAACCTAAGCACACAAATCTACAAGAATCCAACCAAAACGATCTGTGACAAAACGCAAACACACTGATCTACAGGAAACCAAACACACAAATCTATGTGAACCCAATTACTAACATTCCACAGAAGCATGGAAATTTATTTTCAGAACTCACTGTCAACTTTGTTACATCTGTAGCTCTCATTAAACTAATCCATGGTGATCCCGCCATGGAGGTCCTTGTTTAGGCATTTCCTGTTCTAGGGTGACAACACTCTGTCCCTGTCTCCCAATTGTTCTCCTTGTGTTGTCACCCTGTCTTCTGATGGAGACTACAAGTGACTGAACACGTAACTCAGACATGGTCCACTGTTGTCACCACCAGGAAACCCACCGAGAACTGCCATGGAGCCATCACTGGAATGTATGATGACAGGAACATCTCCCTTGTGTATTTGTCTGTCTGGGGTTCCACCTCAAGTCCAACCTGCTGAAGGTATAGCAGATGTACTGTACATTGTTATTTGCAACTTTGTTACCATTTGTACACATACATTTTATAAAGACACAGACAAGAGAAACATCTAGAAGAAAACACAATGCTCCGTGATATATATATAAAACTTCCTTTCACATAGAATGTCACTGGTTGTGTCACCTCCAGGACTATCCCAGCTGTACACGCCTCATCCAATCACAGATTCTGTCTGTACAGTGGCCATGGGACTGTAAGCTGTGAAAAAGCCAGCCTGCCCTCCTCAGAAGACCGCGATTGTCTTCATCAAAGCCTGAATCCTGCTGGCCACAAAACACCGATCAGCCATTATGACCACCCATTGAGCCATGGACTTCTCTAGACCTTTGAAGGTATGCTGTTGTATCTGGCACCAAGCAGGGCTGGTGCAAGGATTTTTGACACCCTAGGCGAAACCTAATTTGCCGCCCCCCCATTGGCCCCACCCCTGACTCCACTCCCTTTGCCCTGCCCATGTATACCCCACCTTTTTAATAAAGTGGCCATTACATGCAGCCCACCAGCGCCAATCAAATGCAGCCTCACCAGCGCCCATCAATGCAGCCTCACCAGCGCCCATCAATGCAGCCTCACCAGCGCCCATCAATGCAGCCTCACCAGCGCCCATCAATGCAGCCTCACCAGCGCCCATCAATGCAGCCTCACCAGCGCCCATCAATGCAGCCTCACCAGCGCCCATCAATGCAGCCTCACCAGCGCCCATCAATGCAGCCTCACCAGCGCCCATCAATGCAGCCTCACAGCGCCCATCAATGCAGCCTACCAGGCCCCATCAATGCAGCCTCACCAGCGCCCATCAATGCAGCCTCACCAGCGCCCATCAATGCAGCCTCACCAGCGCCCATCAATGCAGCCTCACCAGCGCCCATCAATGCAGCCTCACCAGCGCCCATCAATGCAGCCTCACCAGCGCCCATCAATGCAGCCTCACCAGCGCCCATCAATGCAGCCGCACCAGCGCCCATCAATGCAGCCTCACCAGCGCCCATCAAGGCAGCCACACCAGCGCCCATCATGGCAGCCACACCAGCGCCCATCGAATGCAACCTAGCAGCGCCCATCAATCCAGCCTCACCAGCGCCCATCAAATGCAGCCTCGCCAGCGCCCATCAAAATGCAGCCTCGCCAGCGCCCATCAAATGCAGCCTCGCCAGCGCCCATCAAATGCAGCCTCGCCAGCGCCCATCAAATGCAGCCTCGCCAGCGCCCATCAATGCAGCCTCACCAGCGCCCATCAATGCAGCCTCACCAGCGCCATCAATGCAGCCTCACCAGCGCCCATCAATGCAGCCTCACCAGCGCCCATCAATGCAGCCTCACCAGCGCCCATCAATGCAGCCTCACCAGCGCCCATCAATGCAGCCTCACCAGCGCCCATCAATGCAGCCTCACCAGCGCCCATCAATGCAGCCTCACCAGCGCCCATCAATGTTGCCACACCAGCGCCCATCATGGCAGCCACACCAGCGCCCATCGAATGCAACCTAGCAGCGCCCATCAATCCAGCCTCACCAGCGCCCATCAAATGCAGCCTCGCCAGCGCCCATCAAATGCAGCCTCGCCAGCGCCCATCAAATGCAGCCTCGCCAGCGCCCATCAAATGCAGCCTCACCAGAACCCATCAAATGCAGCCTCACCAGTACCAATGAATGTTGGCTTGCTTCCATTCATTCTGGAGTCGGGACACAGACACAGTCCTCAGCCGCCGCTGCACCTCTGACACTATGTGCGAACGGAGCGGCGGCTGCCTGCTAATACTGAGACTTAGTCGCTTGCTGCAGAGAGAATAGAGTGGGAACACCAGTGGCCGGGCACCCTAGGCAGCAGTGCGCCCTAGGCGGCTGCCTAGTTTGCCTACTGGTAGCACCAGCCCTGGCACCAAGCCATCGGTAGCCTTTAAATCCTGTAAGTTGGGGAGGTGGGGCCTCCATGGATCGGGCTACAGCACATCCCACAGATGTTCGATTGGAAGGTGATCTGGGCAATTTGAAGGCCAACCCTTCTTGAATTCATCAGACCAGGCCACCTTCTTCCATTGCTCTGTGGTGCAGTTCTGACGCTCACGTGCCCGTTGTAGAAGTGGTTGGCTGTGAACACGTGGTCTGCGGCTACGCAGCCCCATACACAGCAAACTGCGAACTGTGACGCTCTGTGCGTTCCGACATCTCACAATGTGCATTGGAAGCTACAGCAAGTCAGATAGAGCGCGCCTCATTTCCTGGCTGGAGGACGTCCAGTATCATCTCTATATTATAGTAGATATAATAGTTTTCCCATTTCATAGTCTGACCCATGCTATAAAATCTGGGATCTGATTGGCCGGTGTGGGTAACACTTGGCTCCGCGGTTTACGGTCTCTTTAGGGCAATAACCAGTGCGGTGTACACTATACAGGACGCCTGTGACCCGTCACTATGCGGTTAGTAAATAACTCATCTTTACAAGGATTCCCCAGAGAGCAATCACTCAGCCCTTTCCAATAACTCAGCCATTTCCCCCGGGAGAAAATAATCATCTCATTACAGGAACGACACGCAGGGAAGACGCAGATCGCGCACGGCGGACATTAACTCCAAACTCAGGTCAAAGACCCCCATAAACGCTGGAGGGGGTATCAGGACCATCGCGTGACACCTGGGTCCAAAACTAAAAGTCATATTATGTGTCCGATTATAAAAAGCGACACAATAGTCTTCGGTATTTCCCAGATTATAGAAGCCGGACATAGGACATGTCAAAGAAAAAAAAATCACCAAAAAATTGTCAACGTGGACAAAATGCTGACAGAGAGGGCGGCTGGATGGAGAAGAGACAGGATGGAGAAGAGTCCAACCATAGATCAGACCTGGCACTGAAGGGATGGGGCGCAGAGGGGCCCACATGAAGTGTCCCAGCATAGATCAGACTGGATGGAGAAGAGACTGGACTCAAAAGGGGACTGGATGGAGAAGAGACTGGACTCAAAAGGGGACTGGATGGAGAAGAGACTGGACTCAAAAGGGGACTGGATTGAGAAGAGACTGGACTCAAAAGGGGACTGGATTGAGAAGAGACTGGACTCAAAAGGGGACTGGATTGAGAAGAGACTGGACTCAAAAGGGGACTGGATTGAGAAGAGACTGGACTCAAAAGGGGACTGGATTGAGAAGAGACTGGACTCAAAAGGGGACTGGATGGAGAAGAGACTGGACTCAAAAGGGGACTGGATGGAGAAGAGACTGGACTCAAAAGGGGACTGGATGGAGAAGAGACTGGACTCAAAAGAGGACTGGATGGAGAAGAGACTGGACTCAAAAGGGGACTGGATGGAGAAGAGACTCGACTCAAAAGGGGACTGGATGGAGAAGAGACTGGACTCAAAAGGGGACTGGATTGAGAGGAGACTGGACTCAAAAGGGGACTGGATTGAGAAGAGACTGGACTCAAAAGGGGACTGGATTGAGAGGAGACTGGACTCAAAAGGGGACTGGATGGAGAAGAGACTGGACTCAAAAGGGGACTGGATTGAGAAGAGACTGGACTCAAAAGGGGACTGGTTTGAGAAGGGTCCACACATAGATCATACCTGGCAGTGATAGGACTGGTTGCATGTCCAGAGAGGGGAATGAACACAGAGGGGCCTGGATAGAGAAAGGTCCAAGCATAGACTGGACCTGGTAGCGAAGTGACTGGGCACAGAGGGAAATGGATAGAGAAGAGTCCAAGTATAGATTGGGGTGGGCAGAGAAGTGACTGGGCACAGAGGCGACTGGATGGAGATGGGTCCCAGCATAAATTAGGGCTGCCAGAGAAGCGACTGGGCAGAGAAGTGACTGGGAGGAGAAGGGTCCCGGGCATAGATCCGACTGGGGAGGAGAAGGGTCCCGGGCATAGATCCGACTGGGGAGGAGAAGGGTCCCGGGCATAGATCCGACTGGGGAGGAGAAGGGTCCCGGGCATAGATCCGACTGGGGAGGAGAAGGGTCCCGGGCATAGATCCGACTGGGGAGGAGAAGGGTCCCGGGCATAGATCCGACTGGGGAGGAGAAGGGTCCCGGGCATAGATCTGACTGGGAGGAAAAGGGTCCCGGGCATAGATCCGACTGGGAGGAGAAGGGTCCCGGGCATAGATCCGACTGGGAGGAGAAGGGTCCCGGGGATAGAACCAACTGGGAGGAGAAGGGTCCCGGGCATAGATCCAACTGGGAGGAGAAGGGTCCCGGGCATAGATCCCACTGGGAGGAGAAGGGTCCCGGGCATAGATCCCACTGGGAGGAGAAGGGTCCCGGGCATAGATCCCACTGGGAGGAGAAGGGTCCCGGGCATAGATCCCACTGGGAGGAGAAGGGTCCCGGGCATAGATCCCACTGGGAGGAGAAGGGTCCCGGGCATAGATCCGACCTGGCAGTGAAGGGACTGGGCACATTCGAGACTGGGCAGAGAGGGAATGGACACAGAGGGGCCTGGATGGAGAAGGGTCCAAGCCTAGATTGGACCTGGTAGCAGAGATGGTGAACCCAGATAGTGTTCTTCTTTTGACAGTTCATGAAATCAGTGGAATGGGCCCTCACAGGTAACCATCATGGGGGCCACACAGGAGCCCTCTCTCCAGGCTGCATGGCACCATGGGAAATAAACACATAGGACACATTCAGGCAAATCCACATCCCATATACAGAGAGACAGAGATCTGACCCGACACCGAGACCGAGGATGACTGGGGCCCCAGGAATGCTGGGAGGAGGAACCTCACACAATGATTACTATATACACCATACAAGATAACAGAGAGATGTGACGAGGGGGAGGAGACATGGAAAGGGTGAGACAGCGGGGCGAGGAGGAGAAACCAGAGAGACAGGAAACAGATTGTATAGAGATCACATATACAGAATCTCATGTGATAGAAGGGATTGTATAGAGATCACATACAGTGCCCGGAAAAAGTATTCATACCCCTTTTTGTCACGTTACAACCAAAAAACGTAAATGTATTTTTTATGGGATTTTATGTGATGGACCAACACAAAGTGTCACATAATTGTGAAGTGGAAGGAAAATGATACAAATAAATATGTGAAAAGTGTGGGGGGGAGGGGCATTTGTATGGCGCCCCCCGGAGTCAATACTTTGTAGAACCCCCTTTCTCTACAAGTCTTTTTGGGGGTGTCTCTACCAGCTTTGCCCATCTAGAGAGGACATTTCTGCCCATTCTTCTTCTTTGTAAAATATCTCAAGTTCTGTCAGATTGGATGGAGAGCGTCTGTGAACAGCAATTTTCAAGTCTTGCCACAGATTCTCAATGGGATTTAGGTCTGGACTGTGACTGGGCCATTCTAACACATGAATATGCTTTGATCTAAACCATTCCATTGTAGCTCTGGCTGTATGTTTCGGGTCGTTGTCCTGCTGGAAGGTGACCCCCCCCCCCCCCCCCAGTCTCAAGTCTTTTGTAGACTCTAACAGTTTTTCTTCTAAGATTGTCCTGTATTTGTCTCCATCCATCTTCCCATCAACTCTGACCAGCTTCCCTGTCCCTGCTGAAGAAAACCATCCCCACCACATGAAGCTGCCACCACCATGTCTCACGGTGGGGATGGTGTGTTCAGGGGGATGGGCAGTGTTAGTTTCCCCCACACACAGCGTTTTGCTTTTAGGCCAAAAATATGAATTTTGGTCTCATGTGACCAGATCACCTTCTTCCACATGTTTGCTCCCCTCCCCCACATGGCTTCTCACAAACTACAAACAGGACTTCTTATGACTTTCTTTCTCCAATGTCTTTCTTCTTGTCACTCTTCCATAAAGGGCAGATTTGTGGAGAACACGACTAATAGTTGTCCTGTGGACAGACTCTCCCACCTGAGCTGTGGATCTCTCCATGGGCCTCTTGGCTCTTCTCTGATGAATGCTCTCCTTGCCCGGCCCGGTCAGTTTAGGTGGATGGCCATGTCTTGGTAGGTTTGCAGTTGTGCCATACTCTTTCCATTTTCCGATGATGGATTGAACAGAGCTCCGTGAGATGGTCAAAGCTTGGGAGATCTTATTATAACCTAACCCTGCTTTATACTTCTCCACAACTTTATCCCTGACCTGTCTGCTGTGTTCCTCGGCCTTCATGATGCTGTTTGTTCACTAAGGTTCTCTAACAAACCTCTGAGGGCTTCACAGAACAGCTGTATTTATACTGAGATTAAATGACACACAGGTGGACTCTATTTACTAATTAGGTGACTTCTGAAGGCAATTGGTTCCTCTAGATTTTAGTTATCAGAGTAAAGGGGGCTGAATACAAATGCCCCCCTCCCCCCCCCACTTTTCACATATTTATTTGTATCATTTTTCCTTCCACTTCACAATTATGTGACACTTTGTGTTGGTCCATCACATAAAATGCAAATAAAAATACATTTACGCTTTTTGGTTGTAACAAAATGTGGAAAATTCCAAGGGGTATGAATACTTTTTCAAGGCGCTGTACGGAGATCACATAGAAAGGATCTCATTCAGTGGATGTCGGATTTACTCTGCAAACCTTCGATGGATTTTATACGTCATTCTGGAATTCTATTCTCCTCTATAGAATGACTTTATCCAATAGGCTTCTGTTTCCCCTTTATATACACAACATTCCATGTGTGGAAGTAATTGGGTGAAATGTCACACAGGTAATGAGCGTTAATTATAATCTCTCATTTATTAAAAGATCAATAAAAGAGTAAAGTGTACAGTAAAAATGAGAGAGAGAAAAACACACACACTTGGAGAAATAAAGAAAGAAAGGTGAAAAAGAGAGTGGAAAGGATGGTGTGGGGGTGGGGGCAGAGAGATAAGAGGAAAGTGAGGGCAAAGGATGAAAAAAAAAGAAAAAAAAAGTAAAAGAGAGCAGAGCGAGAGGCCCAGGACTGCGCGCAATGCGCAGCAATGGCCTCAGGACTGCGTGGAGTGCGCCGCGACAGTCTCAGGACTGCGTGGAGTGCGCCGCGACAGTCTCAGGACTGCGTGGAGTGCGCCACGACAGCCTCAGTGGGTGGTGCAGAGCGACATTCTCAGGACTGCGTGGAGTGAGCCGCGACAGTCTCAGCAAGTGGTGCAGAGCGACAGTCTCAGGACTGCGTGGAGTGCGTCGCGACAGCCTCAGGACTGCATGGAGTGCGCCGCGACAGCCTCAGCGGGTGGTGCAGAGCGACATTCTCAGGACTGCGTGGAGTGCGCGGCGACAGCTTCAGGACTGCATGGAGTGCGCCGCGACAGCCTCAGGACTGCATGGAGTGCGCCGCGACAGCCTCAGGACTGCATGGAGTGCGCCGCGACAGCCTCAGCGGGTGGTGCAGAGCGACATTCTCAGGACTGCGTGGAGTGCACCACGACAGTCTCAGCGGGTGGTGCAGAGCGACAGTCTCAGGACTGCGTGCAGTGCGCCGCGCCGCGACAGCCTTAGTGGGTGGTACGCAGCGACGGTCTCAGGACTGCGGAAAGTGCACAGCGACGGTCTCAGGACTGCGGGCAGCGACGGTCTCAGGACTGCGGGCAGCGTGCAGCGTCCGTCTCAGGACTGCGGGCAGCGTGCAGCGTCCGTCTCAGGACTGCGGGCAGCGTGCAGCGTCCGTCTCAGGACTGCGGGCAGCGTGCAGCGTCCGTCTCAGGACTGCGGGCAGCGTGCAGCGTCCGTCTCAGGACTGCGGGCAGCGACCGTCTCAGGACTGCGGGCAGCACGCAGCGACCGTCTCAGGACTGCGGGCAGCGCCCGTCTCAGGACGGCGGGCAGCGCCCGTCTCAGGACGGCAGCAGCGCGCAGCGACCGTCTCAGGACTGCGGGCAGCGTGCAGCGTCCGTCTCAGGACTGCGGGCAGCGTCCGTCTCAGGACTGCGGGCAGCACGCAGCGACCGTCTCAGGACTGCGGGCAGCGCCCGTCTCAGGACGGCGGGCAGCGCCCGTCTCAGGACGGCAGCAGCGCGCAGCGACCGTCTCAGGACTGCGGGCAGCGCGCAGCGCCCGTCTCAGGACTGCGGGCAGCGCCCGTCCCAGGACTGCGGGCAGCGCCCGTCTCAGGACTGCGGGCAGCGCGCATCGCCCGTCTCAGGACTGCAGGCAGCGCGCAGCGACCGTCTCAGGACTGCGGGCAGCGCGCAGCGACCGTCTCAGGACTGCGGGCAGCGCGCAGCGACCGCCTCAGGATTGCGGGCAGCGCGCAGCGACCGTCTCAGGACTGCGGGCAGCGCGCAGCGACCGTCTCAGGACTGCGGGCAGCGCGCAGCGACCGTCTCAGGACTGCGGGCAGCGCGCAGCGACCGTCTCAGGACTGCGGGCAGCGCGCAGCGACCGTCTCAGGACTGCGGGCAGCGCGCAGCGACCGTCTCAGGACTGCGGGCAGCGCGCAGCGACCGTCTCAGGACTGCGGGCAGCGCCCGTCCCAGGACTGCGGGCAGCGCCCGTCTCAGGACTGCGGGCAGCGCGCATCGCCCGTCTCAGGACTGCGGGCAGCGCGCAGCGACCGTCTCAGGACTGCGGGCAGCGCGCAGCGCCCGTCTCAGGACTGCGGGCAGCGCGCAGCGACCGTCTCAGGACTGCGGGCAGCGTGCAGCGACCGTCTCAGGACAGGAGACAGGAAGCTCCTGTGTGGGTGACAATTATTGTGTTTCAGGCGGCTGCCCGTGTGATCAGTCAGGTGTACAAAAACACACAGGAGGAGCCTCCCGGCAATCCACCGCCAAACACAAAACACTCTCCCCTCCTCCCGCCAGGGACTTTCTGACCTCTCCAGTTCCAATGGATCCAAAAGCTTTTCACTGCCAATTACTCAGCAATGTCTGCAAGCAATAACCACCTTCTCCCCAATCCCAGCCTGGCCCCCGCAGGAGCTCCCCCCACCTTCCCCAATCCCAGCCTCGCCCCCGCAGGAGCTCCCCCCACCTTCCCCAATCCCAGCCTCGCCCCCGCAGGACCTCCCCCCACCTTCCCCAATCCCAGCCCCGCCCCCGCAGGAGCTCCCCCACCTTCCCCAATCCCAGCCTCGCCCCCGCAGGACCTCCCCCCACCTTCACCAATCCCAGCCTCGCCCCCGCAGGACCTCCCCCCACCTTCACCAATCCCAGCCTCGCCCCCGCAGGACCTCCCCCCACCTTCCCCAATCCCAGCCTCGCCCCCGCAGGAGCTCCCCCCCCCCCACCTTCCCCAATCCCAGCCTCGCCCCCGCAGGAGCTCCCCCCACCTTCCCCAATCCCAGCCTCGCCCCCGCAGGAGCTCCCCCCCACCTTCCCCAATCCCAGCCTCGCCCCCGCAGGAGCTCCCCCACCTTCCCCAATCCCAGCCTCGCCCCCGCAGGAGCTCCCCCACCTTCCCCAATCCCAGCCTCGCCCCCGCAGGAGCTCCCCCCACCTTCCCCAATCCCAGCCTCGCCCCCGCGGGACCTCCCCCCACCTTCCCCAATCCCAGCCTCGCCCCCGCGGGACCTCCCCCCACCTTCCCCAATCCCAGCCTCGCCCCCGCGGGAGCTCCCCCCACCTTCCCCAATCCCAGCCTGGCCCCCGCAGGAGCTCCCCCCACCTTCCCCAATCCCAGCCTCGCCCCCGCAGGAGCTCCCCCCCACCTTCCCCAATCCCAGCCTCGCCCCCGCAGGACCTCCCCCCACCTTCCCCAATCCCAGCCCCGCCCCCGCAGGAGCTCCCCCACCTTCCCCAATCCCAGCCTCGCCCCCGCAGGACCTCCCCCCACCTTCACCAATCCCAGCCTCGCCCCCGCAGGACCTCCCCCCACCTTCACCAATCCCAGCCTCGCCCCCGCAGGACCTCCCCCCACCTTCCCCAATCCCAGCCTCGCCCCCGCAGGAGCTCCCCCCACCTTCCCCAATCCCAGCCTCGCCCCCGCAGGAGCTCCCCCTACCTTCCCCAATCCCAGCCTCGCCCCCGCAGGAGCTCCCCCCACCTTCCCCAATCCCAGCCTCGCCCCCGCAGGAGCTCCCCCACCTTCCCCAATCCCAGCCTCGCCCCCGCAGGAGCTCCCCCACCTTCCCCAATCCCAGCCTCGCCCCCGCAGGAGCTCCCCCCACCTTCCCCAATCCCAGCCTCGCCCCCGCGGGACCTCCCCCCACCTTCCCCAATCCCAGCCTCGCCCCCGCGGGAGCTCCCCCCACCTTCCCCAATCCCAGCCTCGCCCCCGCGGGAGCTCCCCCCACCTTCCCCAATCCCAGCCTCGCCCCCGCGGGAGCTCCCCCCACCTTCCCCAATCCCAGCCTCGCCCCCGCGGGAGCTCCCCCCACCTTCCCCAATCCCAGCCTCGCCCCCGCGGGAGCTCCCCCCACCTTCCCCAATCCCAGCCTCGCCCCCGCGGGAGCTCCCCCCACCTTCCCCAATCCCAGCCTCGCCCCCGCGGGAGCTCCCCCCACCTTCCCCAATCCCAGCCTCGCCCCCGCAGGAGCTCCCCCCACCTTCCCCAATCCCAGCCTCGCCCCCGCAGGAGCTCCCCCCACCTTCCCCAATCCCAGCCTCGCCCCCGCAGGAGCTCCTCCTACCTTCCTCATTATATTTCTTTACTTTTAATTTGCATTATACTTCTTATATTTCATGTGGATTAGGTACAGGGCTTTACATAGTAGTGGTCTGAGTATTACGCGCCGATCGGTGTGATCTCGGTGCGGTCTCGGTGCGATCTCGGTGCAGGTTTGCGCTCTCTTCTACTTTTACTTCTACCGAAGTCTCTGCAATAAACAGAATTGGTGACGCGAGAGCAGCGGGTGCTGCGCTGGGAATTTATAGACCGCCTAATGTAACCGCGCGATACGAAACATTAACACGGCGTGACGTCCCCCGTATATTATTATAGTGCGCAGTCCGCAGGATTCAGGCGCTGCGTCTCGGCGCGGTCGCGCTGCCTTCGTTACAAAATGTGTTTTCAGGCTCAGGGGACAAGTCCGTACATTCATCATATACACAGGAGCAATCCAGAGCCATGGACTACCGGGGTGGCTCGGTGTTGTAGGGGCCCATTCTGGGGACCTGTGGGGGGAAAGAATCTTATCCTGGGGACCTGTGGGGGGGGGGTTGGCCTTATATCAGGGAACCTGTGAGCGAGGGGGGGGGGGTCTCATCCTCAGGACCTTTTGAGGGGGGGCTGTGGGTTGAGAGACCCATTCCGGGGACCTGTGGGGGAGGGAGGAAGTTCTCATTCCAGGAATGTAAAGGGGGGGGGGGCTGGGGTCTGATCCTGGGGTTCTTTGGGGTGCTCATACTCAGAGGGAGCCCTGCGGGGGGGGGGGGGGGTCATCCGTCCTCAGTATTTGCTGAGGGGTTTATCATTCCAGAAACCTGGGGGGGGGGGGGTTCATCCTGGGGACCAGTTGGGTTTTTAAACCCAACAAACCCCTTTTTGGGGGTAGAGGGGGCCTCTGTTTCTGGGTTCCTTTGGGGAGGGATCTAATCTTCCTGGGGCCTGTAAGGGGGTCTTCTACTCAGAGGAACCCATGGGGGAGGGGAATTCATCCTCAGGACCTTTTGGGGGGCGGGTGGTCTTGTTGGGCCCCAAAGGGGGGGGGGCTGGCTAGGTGTTGTAGGGGCCCAGTCTGAAGACCTGTGGGGAAAAAATCTTATCCTGGGGACCTGTGGGGGGGGGGTGTTTGGTCTTATTCCAGGGGGGGGGGTCTCATCCTCACGACCTTTTGAGGGGGGGGCTGTGGGTTGAGGGACCCATCCTGGGGACCTCTGGGGGACGGGAGGAAGTTCTCATTCCAGAATTGTGAGCGGGGGTTGGTATAAGTGGGAGGTTTCATCCTCAAGACCTTTGGGATGGGGGCGGGGGGCCTGGGGTCTGATCCTTGGTGTTTGGGGGGGGGCCTCATCCTCAGGGGGAGCCCTGCGGGGGGGGTCTCATCTTCAGGACCTGTGTGGAGGGGGGGGGGGGGGGGGGGGGTCTCATACACAATCCTTGTACCTACTCGGTTATCCGCAGTACAAGAAGCAGCACCAGAGAAGGAATCGTACCTCTACTGCCCCAATACAAGACAGACGCCACAATATGAGAGTCACTGCCATCGGGGATACAAGAAAAGTCCAGATATGGCCTCCGATTTATACCGCGACCACCAAGCAGGAGCTCCTCACGCTCCGCCCCAATACTGAGACGTCCAATAAGACGGCAGATCCCAATACAAGACAGACGCCACAATATGAGAGTCATGTTAGGAACTGCCATCGGGGATACAAGAAAAAAGTCCAGAAATGTCCTCCGATTTATACAGCGACCACCGAGCAGGAGCTCCTCACGCTCCGCCCCAATACTGAGACGTCCAATAAGACGACAGATCCCACATGTATATTTCCTGTACAGACATGGTCGCCTGGCTACGCTGAGGTCAGAAATGATGTCTACTAAAGACCAACTCTGACCAAAACAAGGGGAGGAGCCCAACCACCGAATCCAATCCTTCTGACCAAGGACAGGTGTATACATTGGATATGAGGACAGGTGTATACATTGGATATAGTATATGAGGACAGGTGTATACAGTGGCTATATAGTATATGAGGACAGGTGTATACAGTGGATATAGTATACGAGGACAGGTGTATACATTGGATATAGTATATGAGGACAGGTGTATACATTGGATATAGTAGGAAGACAGGTGTATACAGTGGATATAGTATATGAGGACAGGTGTATACAGTGGATATAGTATATGAGGACAGGTGTATATAGTATATGAGGACAGGTGTATACAGTGGCTATATAGTATATGGGGACAGGTGTATACAGTGGATATAGTATATGAGGACAGGTGTATACAGTGGATATAGTATATGGGGACAGGTGTATACAGTGGATATAGTATATGGGGACAGGTGTATACAGTGGATATAGTATATGAGGACAGGTGTATACAGTGGATATAGGTGTATACAGGTGTATACAGGTGTATACAGTGGATATAGTATATGGGGACAGGTGTATACAGTGGATATAGTATATGAGGACAGTGTATATAGTGTATACAGTGGATATATAGTATATGGGGACAGGTGTATACAGTGTATATATAGTATATATAGTATATAGAGTATATGGGGACAGGTGTATATAGTATATGGGGACAGGTGTATACAGTGGATATAGTATATGAGGACAGGTGTATACAGTGTATATATAGTATATGAGGATAGGTGTATACATTGGATATAGTATATGAGGACAGGTGTATACAGTGTATATATAGTATATGAGGACAGGTGTATACAGTGTATATAGTATATGAGGACAGGTGTATACAGTGGATATAGTATATGAGGACAGGTGTATACAGTGTATATAGTATATGAGGACAGGTGTATACAGTGTATATATAGTATATGGGGACAGGTGTATACAGTGGATATAGTATATGAGTGACAGGTGTATACAGTGGATATAGTATATGAGGACAGGTGTATACAGTGTGTATATATATATAGTATATGGGGACAGGTGTATACAGTGTATATAGTATATGGGGACAGGTGTATACAGTATATATTGGTATATAGTATATGAGGACAGGTGTATACAGTGGATATATAGTATATGGGGACAGGTGTATACAGTGTATATATAGTATATGGGGACAGGTGTATACAGTGGATATAGTATATGAGGACAGGTGTATACAGTGGATATAGTATATGGGGACAGGTGTATACAGTGGATATAGTATATGAGGACAGGTGTATACAGTGGATATAGTATATGAGGACAGGTGTATACAGTGTATATAGTATATGAGGACAGGTGTATACAGTGTATATATACAGTGTATACAGTGTATATATAGTATATGTATACAGTATATATAGTATATGAGGATAGTGACAGGTGTATACAGTGTATATATAGTATATGAGGATAGTGACAGGTGTATACAGTGTATATATAGTATATGAGGATAGTGACAGGTGTATACAGTGTATATATAGTATATGAGGATAGTGACAGGTGTATACAGTGTATATATAGTATATGAGGATAGTGACAGGTGTATACAGTGTATATATAGTATATGAGGATAGTGACAGGTGTATACAGTGTATAGTATGGGGGGGTGGAGATGATACATTGTATACAATGACAGGTGGACAGTCAGGTCATGTGACCCCCCTCTGCTCTCCCCCTCCCCCGCTCACCTTCCAGCGCTCGCAGCTCCCTCTCGTCTCCTCTCCAACCTGACACTGATCGGCACCTCCAGCCGCATCACCGCCCTCTCCCCGTCACCCCGCCCCTCCTCCTCACATCCACCAATCACTCTCTATGTCTCCGCCTCCCGCTTCCCTCCGGTACCCGCTGACTGGCCGCAGAGCGCACAGGGGCGGAGCCAGAAGGTGAGCGGCTCTCACAACCTGCAGGACGGAGAGAGAGAGAGAGAGAGAGCGAGCGGGCTGTGGTCACGTGACGGTGGAGGCGGCCATCTTTCTGGTTGTCAGGCAACGAGAGGCGTGCGACACCTGAGCGTGGAGGGGGGCGGGGCCAGATCTCACACTGCACCCTACCTGCCTATAGGAATGTATGGGGGACCCCGGCTAGGTGAGGACCAATGAGGAGCCTTGTGTGACCGGAATACAACGTCACGTGACAGCATGGGAGGAGCCATACCATATATACATATAAATCCTCCCATCACATACAAACATACATCAACTGTAATAATAATTCATAGAAATATATATATATATATCTACAACATCCAATACAAATATCACAACTAATCTACAGGAATAAAATAAATAAATTATATTATTAGAAAAAATACTATTTATTTATATTTATAATATAAATTTATAAAAAATACAGTATTTATATATGTGTATATAAAAAATTATATATAATATAATAAAATAAATTTACAAATATCACATCATATACAAATAATATTTATTCGTAAAAATAAAACTCAAAACATTTTTAAAAATAATAATAATTCACTAAATAATTTATATATTTTATTTATTTATTTTTTAATATATATAATAATTCTACAAAGATTACATACAAATATTAACAAAAATAGAATGTCAAGTATAAAAATATATAATGAAATGATTATATATATATATATATATATATATATATATATATATATATATATATATATATATATATATATTAAAAAATATACAGCGTATATATATATATATATATATATATATTTATATATATATATATATATATATATATATATTTACCTATTATATAATTCTATGTAGATTAAAAAAAAAAATCTGTAAAATATACAAATTACCAAAAATAAAAATATATAAAATATGATAGATATATATATAATTATATTATAATATTATATTAATTATAATAATATATACTAATAAAATAATATATACATATATATACTGTATATAGATTTATAGATCATATAATTATATATAGATTAATTTTATAAAATCATAGTATTGTAATTATTCTTCAAACTGAATAACAAAAAAAATCTGCAAAATATTAAAATTAATAAATAAATACATTATATATATATATTATATATAATATATATATATATATATATATATAATATATATTAATTATATATATATATATATATATATTATATATTATAGATTATATAATTATATATAATTAATATTTATAAAAATAATAGTATATATGTAATTATTCTTCAAAATGTAGTAAAAAAAAATAAAATGTTAAAATAATAAATAAATACATTATATATATTATGTAAATATGTACTGTATATATATTTATAATTAATTTATTAAAATAATTATATATATATTATTATTCTTCAAAATGAAGAAAAAAAATCTGCAAAATATTAAAATAAAAATAAATACATTATATATATATTATGTAAATATGTACTGTATATATATTTATAGATTATATAATTATTTATAGATTTATTATTTATTAAAATAATATTATATATGTATTATTCTTCAAAATAAGAAAAAAAATCTGCAAAATAGTAAAATATAAATAAATACATTATATATATATTATGTAAATATGTACTGTATAAATGTATAAATTATATAATTATATATAGATTCATTTTATAAAAATAATAGTATATATGTAATTATTCTTCAAAATGAAGTAAAAAAAAAAAATCTGCAAAATATTAAATGAATAAATAAATACATTATATATATATTATGTAAATATGTACTGTATATATATTTATAGATTTTATATTATATTATATATAATTAATTTTATAAAAAAATAATATTTATGTAATTATTCTTCAAAATGAAGTAAAAAAAATCTGCAAAATATTAAAATGAATAAATAAAATATACATTATATATATTTATAATATTATATAATATATATATAATTAATTATAAAAATAATAATATTATATATAATTAATTATTCTTCAAAATGAAGTAAAAAAAAAAATCTAAATAAATATTAAATAATAAATAAATATACATTATATATATATTATGTAAATATGTACTGTATATATATATTATAGATTTATATATTATATAATTATATATAAAATAATTTTATAAAAAAGAATAGTATATATGTAATTATTCTTCAAAATGAAGTAAAAAAAATCTGCAAAATATTAAAATGAATAAATAAAATATATTATATATATATTATATATAAATATATACTGTATATATATTTATAGATATATAATTATATATAATTAATTTTATAAAAATAATAGTATATATGTAATTATTCTTCAAAATGAAGTAAAAAAAATAAAATATTAAAATAAAAATTAATATAAATACATTATATATATATTATGTAAATATGTACTGTATATATATTTATAATTTATATAATTAATATATAGATTTATTTTTATAAAATCATAGTATTGTAATTATTCTTCAAAATGAAGTAAAAAAAAAAAATCTGCAAAATATTAAAATAAATAAATAAAATAAATATATATATTATTAAATATATATATATATATGTATAGATATTATATATATATATAATTCATTTTATAAAAATAATAGTATATATGTAATTATTCTTCAAAATGAGGTAAAAAAATCTGCAAAATATTAAAATAAATAATAATATATAAAAAATATAAATATATATATATACATTTTCTTATATTGAATCATACTGATCCAATACTGAAGATTTTTTTTCCTTTCTTGTTTTTTTTTTATATAAATTAAATTTATTTCATACAATTTAATTTTTTCATCTCTTTAATAGCTCTTAGATTCCCGGTCAGGCCCCTGTATAGGGCGGCAGAATTTCATATAAAATTTTATATTTTTATAATCTGATCTCTCAGGTGATGGATAAGCAAAGCGATCATCGATTGATATCTGATAGATGTCATATAATTATATTAAGTATATATTAATTAAATAATATCTACATAAAACAATATATAAATATATATACTGTATATAGATTTATAGATCATATAATTATATATAAATTATTAATTTAATAAAATAAAGTATTAAATTTTATTTTTTCAAAATTAAGTAAAAAAAAATCTGCAAAATATTAAAATGAATAAATAAATACATTATATATATATATATTATGTAAATATAAAATTATATATATTTATAATTATATATTATATAATTATATATATATTCATTTTATAAAAATAATAGTATACATGTAATTATTCTTCAAAATTAAGTAAAAAAATTGCAAAATATTAAAATGAATAACTAAATACATTATATATATTATGTAAATATGTACTGTATATATATTTATAGATTATATAATTTATATATATATTCATAAATAAAAAATAATAGTATATATGTAATTATTCTTCAAAATGAAGTAAAAAAAAATCTGCAAAATATTAAAATAAAAATATAATATAATAAATTAAATATATTATGTAAATATATATTGTATATATATTAATATATATTATATAATTATATATAGATTCATTTTATAAAAATAATAAATATATATAATAATTATTTTTAAAAATTTTAAGTAAAAAAAATCTGCAAAATATTAAATGAATAAATAAATATATTATATATATATATATATATATATATAAATATATATATATATAATATATATATATAATTTAAATATTATATATATATATTTATAATTATATATTTATATATAGATTAATAAATATTTATAAAAAATAATAATATATATTAATTATTAAATTTAAAATGAATATAAAAAAAAAAATTTAATATAAATATTAAAATGAATAATATAAATAAATTATATATATATTTAAAATTTGTAAAAATATTTACTTTATATATATTTATATATTATATATTATAATTATTATATATATAATAAATTTTATAAAAATAATAGTATATATATAATTATTAATTAAAATGAAGTAAAATAAAAAATAAAAAATATTAAAATGAATAAATAAATATTTATATATATATATATATTATGTAAATATGTACTGTATAAATTTATAGATTATATTTAATTATATATAGATTATTTTTTTTTTAAATAATATATATATATGTAATTATTCTTCAAAAAAAAAAAATCTAAAATATTAAATGAAAAAATAAAATATTATATATATATATATTATGTAAATATGTACTGTATATATATTTATATATTATATAATTATATATAGATTCATTTTATAAAAAATAATAGTATATATGTAATTATTCTTCAAAATGAATTTAAAAAATCTGCAAAATATTAAATGAATAAATAAATATATATATATATTATGTAAATATGTACTGTATATATATTTATATTATATATATTATATATATTATATATATATTCATTTTATAAAAAATAATATATATATGTAATTATTCTTCAAAATGAAGTAAAAAAAAATCTGCAAAATATTAAAATGAATAAAATAAATAAATATATATATAGTATGTAAATATGTACTGTATATATATATAGATTATATAATTATATATAGATTCATTTTATAAAAATAATAATATATATGTAATTATTCTTTAAAATGAAGTAAAAAAAATCTGCTAAATATTAAATGAATAAATAAATACATTATATATATATTATGTAAATATGTACTGTATATATATTTATAGATTATATAATTATATATATATTATATTTTATAAAAATAATAGTATAGATGTAATTATTCTTCAAAATGAAGTAAAAAAAAATCTGCAAAATATTAAATGAATAAATAATAAATACATTATATATATATATTATGTAAATATGTACTGTATATATATTTATAGATTATATAATTATATATAGATTCATTTTATAAAAATAATAGTATATATGTAATTATTCTTCAAAATGAAGTAAAAAAAATCTGCAAAATATTAAATGAATAAATAAATATATTATATATAATGTAAATATGTACTGTATATATATTTATAGATTATATATTATATAATTATATATAGATTCATTTTATAAAAATAATAGTATATATGTAATTATTCTTCAAAATTAAGTAAAAAAAATGCAAAATATTAAAATGACTAAATAAATACATTATATATATTATGTAAATATATAAATATATATATTTATAGATTATATAATTATATATAGATTAATTTTATAAAAATAATAGTATATATGTAATTATTCTTCAAAATTAAGTAAAAAAAATCTGCAAAATATTAAAATGAATAAATAAATACATTATATATATATTATGTAAATATGTACTGTATAAATTTATAGATTATATAATTATATATAGATTAATTTTATAAAAATAATAGTACCGGTATATATGTTATTATTTTTCAAAATGAAGTAAAAAAAAAAATCTGCAAAATATTAAAATAAATAAATACATAAAAAAAAAAATATATATATATATATACATTTTCTTATATTGAATCATACTGATCCAATACTGAAGATTTTTTTCCTTTCTTGTTTTTTTTTTTAATATAAATTTTTATTTATTTCATACAATTTTATTTTTTCATCTAGTTAATCGCTCTTAGATTCCCGGTCAGGCCCCTGTATAGGGCGGCAGAATTTTTAGGGGTGGGGGTCCTCTTTATATTTTTATAATCTGATCTCTCAGGTGATGGATAAGCGAATCGATCATCGATTGATATCTTTATTAAATCCGTCTCCCTTCTCTTCCTAATCCGCTCCGTGATTTGTCTTTCGCTCGCCTGCCGCGGAGTACAATAGAGTGTGAGGATTGTTACTTCCTTAGCAGAGTGCGGCTTGGAGCAAAGCGCTGCGCAGACTGTTGGCGCTCTATAAATCCTGTAATATAATAATAAAGAAGGGGACGCACCCTGAAGCTCGTCCTGAAACATTGTATCTTAGTGTAAATAAAAAAAGTCTCACGGACTGAACTCCATTGTTAGAGATAAGGATCGGCGAGGTGACGGGTGCGTTGGAATGCCAACCTGGCTGCCAGGGACCTTCACATCTCAGGAGGGAGGGGGGGGGCGAGCGCCCCTCGGCCCCCCCCCCTCCCGACGCAGAAATGGCGGCCGTGTCTCCATATTGGGTTGCGCAGTATACAAAGTAACACTTAGTAATGGCTGACAATCCTGCACCCCTATTACCCCCCCTCCCCCCCCCCCCCAACACAAGACAACAGAAGATCTGCTCACGTTTCTTCTCCTCGCTGGGTCGCGCGCTCGCCAAAATGCGGAAAAAACATTCAGGGTGCGTCGGGTGTAAAGTTCAGGCCAGAGAGAGCGATTATCACAGCAATAAATTCATGGCAGAGGCACGGTATAGGAGAAGGTATGGGACGGGACACAGAGTTCAGTCCGGAGGTTCAGGCCTTCTGATGCCACCAAACGCTCGCCGCCGCCGCCGCCGCCGCGCTCCGATCGCAGACCTTGAACCCCACACACACTTTTATTTCTGCTCCTTACTTCCTCATTACACCGACTGCCGGGATAAATCACCATTCCCACCACAAGGAGGCGCACTTCTGATCACCCCCTGCCACATAGCGGAGCCAGGTCCTTGAACCCCCCCCCCCCACACTGTAGTTATAGAGCAGCGATGGCCAATCTTGGCGCCTCCCCCAGATGTTTCAGGACTACGTCTCCCATCATGCTCATCTACACTACAGAGTGCAGGAGGATCATGGGAAATGTAGTTCCGAAAAACATCTGCGGGTGCCAAGGCTCGCCATCGCCGCCCTAGAGCTTTGTCTGAGGCCCGCCTCCAAGCTGTGATTGGGCAGCACGCCTGGTGACATCATCTTTCTCCTCCTGTCAGTAAACTGCCTGTGTAAGACCGACAGCACTGTGCCTGATTGGCTGTGACTGCTGGGCGGAGTTCAGAGTATTGCACTTCATAGGGCACCCCGTCATCAAACACATCTATGTTATTGTTTATGTTCAGTAATGTGTCAGTGTGACCCCCTGCCAGGTGTTTATTACCCCCCCCCCCCCACACACACACAGAAATCACAGCACTCCCCCTCACCGCGCCTTCATCTGCTTTTCTCTCCAGAAGGACGGCGCCGTATTTGTTCAGGCGTCACCCGGGATCCCCATCTACCTCCTGGACTGAGATGGCGGCTCAGAGAGGATGCAGTCCGGTGAACTCTGGTGGGTATGCAGTTCACAAATGTCTGACACAGATCAGCCCCTCACCTGAAGGTATGGAGATGACACCGAGGTGACCTCAGAAGGTATGGAGATCACACTGAGGGGAGGGGAGACTGAGGAAGTCATCCCTCTTGCCTTTAGAAGGTATGGGGAGGACACTGAGGTGACCTCAGAAGGTATGGAGATGACACTAAGGTGACCTCAGAAGGTATGGGGAAGACACTGAGGTGACCCCCAGAAGGTATGGGGAGGACACTGAGGTGACCTCAGAAGGTATGGAGGTGACACTGAGGTGACCTCAGAAGGTATGGGGAAGACACTGAGGTGACCTCAGAAGGCATGGGGAGGACACTGAGGTGACCTCAGAAGGTATGGAGATGACACTGAGGTGACCCCCAGAAGGTATGGAGATGACACTGAGGTGACCTCAGAAGGTATGGAGAGGACACTGAGGTGACCCCAGAAGGTATGGATAGGAGACTGAGGTGACCTCAGAAGGTATGGAGATGACACTGAGGGGACCTCAGAAGGTATGGGGATGACACTGAGGTGACCCCAGAAGGTATGGATAGGACACTGAGGTGACCTCAGAAGGTATGGAGATGACACTGAGGTGACCCCAGAAGGTATGGAGATGACACTGAGGTGACCCCCAGAAGGTATGGAGGTGACACTGGGGTGACCCCAGAAGGTATGGATAGGGGACTGAGGTGACCCCAGAAGGTATGGAGATGACACTGAGGTGACCTCAGAAGGTATGGATAGGAGACTGAGGTGACCTCAGAAGGTATGGAGATGAAACTAAGGTGACCTCAGAAGGTATGGAGATGACACTGAGGTGACCTCAGAAGGTATGAAGATGACACTGAGGTGACCCCAGAAGGTATGGAGATGACACTGATGTGACCCCAGAAGGTATGGAGATGACACTGAGGTGACCCCAGAAGGTATGGATAGGGGACTGAGGTGACCCAAGAAGGTATGGATAGGAGACTGAGGAGACCTCAGAAGGTATGGGGATGACACTGAGGTGACCTCAGAAGGTATGGAGATGACACTGAGGTGACCCCAGAAGGTATGGATATGACACTGAGGTGACCCCCAGAAGGTATGGAGGTGACACTGGGGTGACCCCAGAAGGTATGGAGATGACACTGAGGTGACCTCAGAAGGTATGGAGGTGACACTGAGGTGACCTCAGAAGGTATGGATATGACACTGAGGTGACCCCAGAAGGTATGGAGATGACACTGAGGTGACCTCAGAAGGTATGGATAGGAGACTGAGGTGACCTCAGAAGGTATGGAGATGAAACTAAGGTGACCTCAGAAGGTATGGAGATGACACTGAGGTGACCCCAGAAGGTACGGAGATGACACTGAGGTGACCCCAGAAGGTATGGATATGACACTGAGGTGACCCAAGAAGGTATGGATAGGAGACTGAGGTGACCCCAGAAGGTATTGGGGGAGGACACTGAGGTGACCTCAGAAGGTATGGAGATGACACTGAGGTGACCCCAGAAGGTATGGAGATGACACTGAGGTGACCTCAGAAGGTATGGAGATGACACTGAGGTGACCCCAGAAGGTATATTGAGGACACTGAGGTGACCCCCAGAAGGTATGGAGATGACACTGAGGTGACCTCAGAAGGTATGGGGAGGACACTGAGGGGACCTCAGAAGGTATGGAGATGACACTGAGGTGACCCCAGAAGGTATGAAGATGACACTGAGGTGACCTCAGAAGGTATGAAGATGACACTGAGGTGACCCCCAGAAGGTATGGAGATGACACTGAGGTGACCTCAGAAGGTATGGGGAGGACACTGAGGTGACCTCAGAAGGTATGGAGATGACACTGAGGTGACCTCAGAAGGTATGGAGATGACACTGAGGTGACCCCAGAAGGTATGGGGAGGACACTGAGGTGACCCCAGAAAGTATGGAGATGACACTGAGGTGACCCCAGAAGGTATGGGGAGGACACTGAGGTGACCTCAGAAGGTATGGAGATGACACTGAGGTGACCCCAGAAGGTATGGGGAGGACACTGAGGGGACCTCAGAAGGTATGGAGATGACACTGAGGTGACCCCAGAAGGTATGGAGATGACACTGAGGTGACCCCAGAAGGTATGGAGATGACACTGAGGTGACCCCCAGAAGGTATGGATAGGAGACTGAGGTGACCTCAGAAGGTATGGAGATGACACTGAGGTGACCCCAGAAGGTATGGATAGGAGACTGAGGTGACCTCAGAAGGTATGGAGATGACACTGAGGTGACCCCCAGAAGGTATGGAGATGACACTGAGGTGACCCCAGAAGGTATGGAGATGACACTGAGGTGACCTCAGAAGGTATGGAGATGACACTGAGGTGACCCCAGAAGGTATGGAGATGACACTGAGGTGACCTCAGAAGGTCTGGATAGGAGACTGAGGTGACCTCAGAAGGTATGGAGATGACACTGATGTGACCCCAGAAGGTATGAAGATGACACTGAGGTGACCTCAGAAGGTATGGAGATGACACTGAGGTGACCCCCAGAAGGTATGGAGATGACACTGAGGTGACCCCAGAAGGTATGGAGATGACACTGAGGTGACCCCAGAAGGTATGGGGAGGACACTGAGGTGACCTCAGAAGGTATGGAGATGACACTGAGGTGACCTCAGAAGGTATGGAGATGACACTGAGGTGACCCCAGAAGGTATGGAGGTGACACTGAGGTGACCTCAGAAGGTCTGGAGAGGAGACTGAGGTGACCCCAGAAGGTATGGAGATGACACTGAGGTGACCCCAGAAGGTATGGAGATGACACTGAGGTGACCTCAGAAGGTATGGAGATGACACTGAGGTGACCTCAGAAGGTATTGAGGTGACCCCAGAAGGTATGGAGATGACACTGAGGTGACCTCAGAAGGTATGGAGATGACACTGAGGTGACCCCAGAAGGTATGGAGATGACACTGAGGTGACCCCAGAAGGTATGGAGATGACACTGAGGTGACCTCAGAAGGTATGGGGATGACACTGAGGTGACCTCAGAAGGTATGGGGAGGACACTGAGGTGACCCCAGAAGGTATGGAGATGACACCAAGGTGACCTCAGAAGGTATGTCGATGACACTGAAGGTAAAATATTTTAATACAAATGGTTTCTTATTTATTGGTCTCATAAAACCGTATTTATTTATGGGACAGAGATGTAATGAAGTGTGTAAAATCCGGCGGTCCCCCATAAACGCGTGGATCCTGCGTTGCGTCCCTCGGCTGAATCAGGCTGCAGTAACATTTCATTACTCACCTCCCGGAGTATCAGGGTGAGGATCTGGTGTCATTCCCGCGACCTTGTAAATCCGATGAGCCAGGTGTGTCCGCAAAGCCCCAATTCCGCCTCATTGAAATACAATTGTATCGTCTACAGCAAACATCATGCCGAGAAATTAGGCAACAAGAGGCTCCTATTAGAGGAGATGAGATCATCCCGTATAATGAGATTTTTACTGTCAGTGCCGAGCTGCCAAAGTTACTACCGTATTCCGACACGCCGGAGGAAGAGACTGCTCCCCTCCATACTACACAGATGAGGGATGGAGAGGAGACAGGAGGGGAGAAGAGCGCAGAGGAGGGAAAGAAGTGGAAAGGAATGAAGAGGAGACAGGAGGGGAGAAGAGAGCAGAAGAGGGAAAGAAGTGGAAAGGAATGAAGAGTTTACAAGGGATGGGAAAAGGAGATGAGAAGAAAAGAAAGAAGTGGAGGGGAGAGGAGAGAATAGGGGGGAGAGAAGAGTTTACAAGAGGAGATAAGAAGAGGTGAGGGGAGAGGAGGGATGAAGAGGGGAGAGGATGGAGAGGAGACAGGAGGGGAGAGGAGAGAAAGAAGTGGAAAGGAATGAAGAGTTTACAAGGGATGGGAAAAGGAGATGAGAAGAAAAGAAAAGAAAGAAGTGGAGGGGCGAGGAGAGAACAGGGGGGAGAGAAGAGTTTACAAGAGGAGATAAGGAGAGGTGAGGGGAGAGGAGGGATGAAGAGGGGAGAGGAGGAAAAGAAGTGGAGGGGTTGAAGAGTTTACAAGGGATGGGAAAAGGAGATGAGAAGAAAAGAAAGAAGTGGAGGGGCGAGGAGAGAACAGGGGGGAGAGAAGAGTTTACAAGAGGAGATAAGAAGAGGTGAGGGGAGAGGAGGGATGAAGAGGGGAGAGGATGGAGAGGAGACAGGAGGGGAGAGGAGAGAAAGAAGTGGAAAGGAATGAAGAGTTTACAAGGGATGGGAAAAGGAGATGAGAAGAAAAGAAAAGAAAGAAGTGGAGGGGCGAGGAGAGAACAGGGGGGAGAGAAGAGTTTACAAGAGGAGATAAGAAGAGGGGAGAGGAGGGATGAAGAGGGGAGAGGATGGAGAGGAGACAGGAGGGGAGAGGAGAGAAAGAAGTGGAAAGGAATGAAGAGTTTACAAGGGATGGGAAAAGGAGATGAGAAGAAAAGAAAAGAAAGAAGTGGAGGGGCGAGGAGTGAACAGGGGGGAGAGAAGAGTTTACAAGAGGAGATAAGAAGAGGTGAGGGGAGAGGGGGGATGAAGAGGGGAGAGGATGGAGAGGAGACAGGAGGGGAGAGGAGAGAAAGAAGTGGAGGGGATTGAAGAGTTTACAAAGGGTGGGAAAAGGAGATGAGATGAGAAGAAAAGAAAGAAGTGGAGGGGGAGAGGAGAGAACAGGGGGAGAGGAGATAAGAGGTGAGTGGAGAGGAGGAGAGGAGACAGGAGGGGAGAGGAGGGAAAGAAGTGAAGTGGAGAGAAGAGTTTACAAGAGGAGGGAAAAGGGAAGAAGAGGTTAGAAGAATAGGGAGGAGAGAATAGTTTAGAAGAGGAGATAAGAAGAGAGGAGAGGGAAAGAGAGAATAGGAGAAGAAAGAAGAGGAAGGGATGGAGGGGGGGGGGTAGTATACAAGAGAAGATAAGAAGAGATGAGGGAAGAGAATGGAGAGGAGACAGGAGGGGAAATGAGGGAAAGAAGTGGAGGGGAGGGGAGAGAAGAGTTAACAAGAGGAGATAAGAAGAGGTGAAGAGGAGGGATGGGGGGGGGGGGTAGTATACAAGAGAAGATAAGAAGAGATGAGGGAAGAGAATGGAGAGGAGACAGGAGGGGAGAGGAGGGAAAGAAGTGGAGGGGATTGAAGAGTTTACAAGGGGTGGGAACAGGAGATGAGAAGAAAAGAAAGAAGTGGAGGGGAGATGAGAGAATAGTTTACAAGAGGAGATAAGAGGTGAGGGAGAGGAGGAGAGGAGACAGGAGGGGAGAGGAGGGAAAGAAGTGAAGTGGAAAGAAGAGTTTACATGAGGAGGGAAAAGGGAAGAAGAGGAGAGAAGAATAGTGAGGAGAGAATAGTTTACAAGAGGAGATAAGAAGAGAGGAGAGGAATGGAGAGAATAGGAGAATAAAAAAGAGGAAGGGATGAGGGAGGGGGGGGGGGGGGGGGGGGGGATAGGATACAAGAGAAGATAAAAAGAGATGAGGGAAGAGAATGGAGAGGAGACAGGATGGGAAATGAGGGAAAGAAGTGGAGGGGATTGAAGAGTTTACAAGGGATGGGAAAAGGAGAAGAGGGAAGAAGAGAGTAGTGTAAAGAAGAGTTTACAAAAGGAGATAGGAAAAAGAGATGAGGAGGAATAAAGAGGGCAGAAGAGAAGAAGTGGAGGGGAGAGGAGAGTTTACAAGAGGAGGAAATGGTTAGGAGAGAACAGGGGTGAAAGAATAGGAGATAAGAAGGAGATAAGGATATAGGAATAGGAGATAAGAAGAGATGTGAGGAGAGGAGGGATGAAGAGGAGAGAAGAAAAGAAGAGGGGAGAGGAAATGAGAGCAGAGGAGAAGAAAAAAAGTGGACAGAATAAGGTGTGTGTGTGTGTGTGGGGGGGGGTTACAAGAGGAGATAAGATAAGATGAGGGGAGAGGAGGGATCAAGAGGGGAGAAGAGAGTTTACATGAGGGCAGAAAAGGAGGGGAGAGAATAGTTTACAAGAAGAGATAAAAAAAGATGGAAGGAGAGGAGGAGAGAGGAGAAGAAAGAAGAGACGAGGAGGGAAGAGGAGAGGAAACGAGATAAGGGGAGAGAGAAGAGAAGGAGAGTAAAATGTACTCAAGGGGAGAGAATAGAAAAGGAGAACTTACAAGAGGAGAGGAGAATGTACATGAGGGAAGGGGTGAGGAAAATGAACAATAGGAGAAGGGACAGTAGAGTAGAGGAGAGTTTACAGGAGGAGAGGCAGGTAGAAGAGAGAGGAGAGCAAAAGAGAGAAGAGGTGAGGTGGGAAAAGAGGAGGAAAGGAGAGAAGGAGGGGGAGAGGAGAAGATGAAATGAGAGGAGAATATACAAAGGTAGAGGATCTACAAGATGAGAGGGGATAGCAGAGAGGAGGAGAGAGAGAGAGAAGAGGGAGGAAATAGGAGGCGTTAGAATGGAGAAGAGATGAGAATTTAGAGAGGAGAGGAGAAAAGAGGAGAATCTGGACAGGAGAATTTAGAGAGAGAGAGGACAGGAGAAGAGAATTTAGAAAGTAGAGGAGAATTTTGAGAGTGAGAGGAGAGGAGAAAAGAAGAAAATGTAGAAAGGAGAATATAATTTAGAAAGGAAGAGAAGAATTTAGAGAGAGAGAGAGAGAGATGAAAGTAAAGGAGAGGAGATACGAGTAAATGAGGATTTGGAAAGAGGAGAGCTTAGAGAGGGAGAGGATAGGAAAGGAGAGGTGAGGAGCATTTAGAGAGAGAGAGAAGGCAGGAGAAGATAATTTAGAAAGGAGAGGAGAACAGAAATTAGAAAGGGAGAGGAGAATTTGAAGAGTGAGGGGAGTGGAGACGAGAATTTAGAGCGGGGGAGAAAAGGAAATGAGAATTTAGAAAGAGGAGAATTTAGAGAGGGAGATGAGAGGAGAGGAGACAAGATGAGAATTTAGAGAGAGAGAAGGCAGGAGAAGAGAATTTAGAAAGGAGAGGAGAATTTGAGCAGTAAGAGGAGAATTGAGAGAGAGAAAGTAGAGGAGAGGAGAATTTAGAGAGGGAGAGGAAAGGAGAGCAGAGGAGAGGAAATGAGAGGAGAATTTGGAGAGGGAGAGAAAGAGGAAAGGAAAGGAGAGGTGAGGAACATTTAGAGAGAGAGAAGGCAGGAGAATAGAATTTAGAAAAGGAGAGTTTAGAGAGTGAGGAGAGTGGAGACGAGAATTTAGAGCGGGGGAGAAAAGAGAATGAGAATTTAGAATGAGGAGAGTTTAGAGGGGGTGATGAGAGGAGAGGAGACAAGATGAGAATTTAGAGAAAGAGAAGGCAGGAGAAGAGAATTTAGAAAGGGAGAGGAGAATTTGAACAGTGAGAGGATAATTTAGAGAGAGAAAGTAGAGGCGAGGATAATTTAGAGAGAGCGAGGAAAGGAGAGCAGAGGAGAGGAAATGAGAGGAGAATTTAGAGAGGGAGAGAAAGAGGAAAAGGAGAGGTGAGGAAAATTTAGAGAGAGCGAAGGCAGGAGAATAGAATTTAGAAAGGGAGAGGAGAGTTTGGACAGTGAGCAGAGAATTTAGAGGGAGAAATGAGAGGAGAAAGTAGTAAGGAAAGGATATTAAGAGGATATACAGTAAATAAAAAGGAAAAAAAGAACAAAAAGAGAAAAGGATGTAAGAAGAAAGGAGAGGTGGGAGAGAAGAGCAGAGGGACAAATAATACCTGTATTTCCCATGTGCTATATGCTGTATACTTACCTTTTATCCTCCTGATCCCTTCAATGGGCTGCGCTGTGTGTCGATCGGAGTGACATCTAATCATAAGTACACCCTCCTCTACTTGCAGTCACCACAGTCTCATGTTTCAGGCACTGGGGGTGTTTATCGGCAGGCCAGGGAAACCATTTTAGACGGAGATAACAGATGTCTCGGCTTCTCATTTTGTGTTAAGGGACCCTGATAGAACCGAACCAATATCTACATCTAGGGGGGGGGGGTCGTCAGGTTTGCACATCTCAGGAGGGATTTTGCTCCTCTCTTCTCTACAGATCTTCTCTAAATTCTTAAGGTTTCTTGGCACCTCTAAGTTTCTGCTCCTCCATACATTTTCTATAGGATTAAGGTCTGGAGACCGGCTGGGCCCCTCCATCACCCTAATGTGCTTCTTCTTGAGCCACTCCTTTGTCGCCTTGGCGGTGTGTTTTGGGTCATTGTCATGCTGGAAGACCCATCCATGACCCATCTTCAGTGTTCTGGATGAGGGAAGAAGGTTCTCCTCCAAGATCTTACAATACACGGCCCCGTCCATTGGCCCCTCAATGCAGCAAAGTCGCCCTGAAACTTTATCAGAGGAACAGCCCCAAATCATCATGTTTCCCCCTCCGTGTGACTGTAGGGGTCATAGTCAGCATTGTTTTTCCTCCAAACACGGCGAGTCGAGTTAATGCCAAAGAGCTGAATTTTGGTCTCATCTGACCACAGAACTTTCTCCCCCAATCCTTCTCTGAATGATTTAGATGTTCATTGGCCAACCTCAGACGGTCCTATACATGTGTCTTCCTGAGGAGGAGGAGGACCTGTACACGTGTCTTCCTGAGGAGGAGGACCTGTACATGTGTCTTCCTGAGGAGGAGGACCTGTACATGTGTCTTCCTGAGGAGGGGGACCTGTACATGTGTCTTCCTGAGGAGGAGGAGGACCTGTACACGTGTCTTCCTGAGGAGGAGGACCTGTACATGTGTCTTCCTGAGGAGGGGGACCTGTACATGTGTCTTCCTGAGGAGGGGGACCTGTACATGTGTCTTCTTCCTGAGGAGGAGGACCTATACATGTGTCTTCCTGAGGAGGGGGACCTGTACATGTGTCTTCCTGAGGAGGAGGGGGACCTGTACATGTGTCTTCCTGAGGAGGAGGACCTGTACATGTGTCTTCCTGAGGAGGGGGACCTGTACATGTGTCTTCCTGAGGAGAGGGACCTGTACATGTGTCTTCCTGAGGAGGGGGACCTGTACATGCGTCTTCCTGAGGAGGAGGGGACCTGTACATGTGTCTTCCTGAGGAGAGGGACCTGTACATGTGTCTTCCTGAGGAGGGGGACCTGTACATGCGTCTTCCTGAGGAGGAGGGGGACCTGTACATGTGTCTTCCTGAGGAGGGGGACCTGTACATGTGTCTTCCTGAGGAGGGGGACCTGTACATGCGTCTTCCTGAGGAGGAGGGGGACCTGTACATGTGTCTTCCTGAGGAGGAGGACCTGTACATGTGTCTTCCTGAGGAGGGGGACCTGTACATGTGTCTTCCTGAGGAGGGGGACCTGTACACGTGTCTTCCTGAGGAGGGGGACCTGTACATGTGTCTTCCTGAGGAGGGGGACCTGTACATGTGTCTTCCTGAGGAGGGGGACCTGTACACGTGTCTTCCTGAGGAGGGGGACCTGTACACGTGTCTTCCTGAGGAGGAGGGGGACCTGTACATGTGTCTTCCTGAGGAGGAGGGGGACCTGTACATGTGTCTTCCTGAGGAGGAGGGGGACCTGTACATGTGTCTTCCTGAGGAGGAGGACCTGTACATGTGTCTTCCTGAGGAGGGGGACCTGTACACGTGTCTTCCTGAGGAGGAGGGGGTCCTGTACATGTGTCTTCCTGAGGAGGAGGACCTGTACATGTGTCTTCCTGAGGAGGGGGACCTGTACATGTGTCTTCCTGAGGAGGGGGACCTGTACATGTGTCTTCCTGAGGAGAGGGACCTGTACATGTGTCTTCCTGAGGAGGGGGACCTGTACATGCGTCTTCCTCAGGAGGAGGACCTGTACATGCGTCTTCCTCAGGAGGAGGACCCGTACATGTGTCTTCCTCAGGAGGGGGACCTTGCGGGGGCTGCAGGATTTAAATCCATGGCGGTGTATTGTGTCACCAATGGTTTGTTTGGTGACTGTGGTCCCTTGAGATCCCTCACAAGCTCCTCCCATGTAGTTCTGGGCGGATCCCTCACGTTTCTCATGACCATCCTCACCCCATGAGGAGAAATCTTCCATGGAGCTCCAGACTGAGGACGATTGATGATTATTTTGTGTTTCTTCCATTTGCCAATAATCGATCCAACAGTTGTCTCCTCCTCACCGATCTTCTTGCTGATGGTCTTGTAGCCCATTCCAGCCTTGTGCAGGTCTACAATCTTCTCCCCGACGTCCTCTGACAGATCTTTGGTCTTCCCCATGATGGTGAGGATTGGAGGGAAGAGATTCTGTGGACAGGAGTCTTCTATACACATAACGAGTTGTCGTTAGGAGAACCTTCTTACATTGACAGGACTGATCTGTGTACCACATGAGCCCCTACTGGAGCCAGTCTGCGTATACCCCATATATACACCCCATATATACTATATACCCCATATATATACCACATGAGCCCCTACTGGAGCCAGTCTGTGTATACCCCATATATACCCCCCATATATACTATATACCCCATATATACTATATACCCCCCATATATATATATATATATATATATATATATATATATATACCCCCCATATATATACCACATGAGCCCCTACTGGAGCCAGTCTGTGTATACCCCATATATATATATATACCACATGAGCCACTACTGGAGCCAGTCAGTGTATACCCCATATATACCCCACATATATACTATATACCCCATATATATACCACATGAGCCACTACTGGAGCCAGTCTATGTATACCCCATATATACCCCCCATATATACTATATACTCCATATATATATACCACATGAGCCCCTACTGGAGCCAGTCAGTGTATACCCCATATATACACCCCATATATACTATATACCCCATATATACCCCCATATATACTATATACCCCCCATATATACTATATACTCCATATATATACCACATGAGCCCCTACTGGAGCCAGTCTGTGTATACCCCATATATACACCCCATATATACTATATACCCCATATATACTATATACCCCATATATATACCACATGAGCCCCTACTGGAGCCAGTCTGTGGGGGGCAGAATTATTGTTGGTTGGGGATCAAATACTTATTTTACTCCATTTATAACACTTGTATCATTTTTTTTTCTGGATTTTTGGTTGATATTCTGTCTCCATCATATAAAATACACCTATGATAAAAATTATAGACCTTCATTTCTATGTAAGTGGGCAAAACTTACACAATCTGCAGGGGAGTCGATCGTTATCCCCCCCCCCCCCCCCCCCCCCCCCCCCCCCACACCCCCCCCCCCCCCCCCCCCCCCCACTTTACATGTAATATCCATGGGCATTCCTGCCACAGAAACTGCATTGAATCTACATAGACACGTACATATTCGGTATGGTGGATTGTGTCTCCATCTAGTGGACACAGTTGGAGCTGCAACCACGGAGAAGGGGATCTGTGACCACTGGTGTGAAATCACAGAGCCCTCTGCGGTGGGGGTCACACAATACCAGAATAAGAATGTGACCGCACTGTTACCGGCTCTGGTCAACAATACTAGGAACATACAGTGCCTTGAAAAAGTATTCATACCCCTTGAAATTACCCGCATTTTGTTACAACCAAAAACGTAAATGTATTTTATTGGGATTTTATGTGATGGACCGACACAAAGTGTCACATAATTGTGAAGTGGAAGGAAAATGATAAATGATACAAATAAATTTGTGAAAAGTGTGGGGGGGGAGGGGCATTTGTATGGCGCCCCCCGGAGTCAATACTTTGTAGAACCCCCTTTCTCTACAAGTCTTTTTGGGGATGTCTCTACCAGCTTTGCACATCTAGAGAGGACATTTCTGCCCATTCTTCTTCTTTGTAAAATATCTCAAGCTCTGTCAGATTGGATGGAGAGCCTCTGTGATCAGCAATTTCCAAGTTCTTGCCACAGATCCTCAATGGGATTTGGGTCTGGACTGTGACTGGGCCATTCTAACACATGAATATGCTTTGATCTAATCCACTCCATTGTAGCTCTGGCTGTATGTTTCGGGTCGTTGTCCTGCTGGAAGGTGACCCTCCCCCCCAGTCTCAAGTCTTTTGCAGACTCTAACAGGTTTTCTTCTAAGATTGTCCTGTATTTGTCTCCATCCATCTTCCCATCAACTCTGACCAGCTTCCCTGTCCCTGCTGAAGAAAACCATCCCCACCACATGATGCTGCCACCACCATGTCTCACGGTGGGGATGGTGTGTTCAGGGGGATGGGCAGTGTTAGTTTCCCCCACACATAGCGTTTTGCTTTTTAGGCCATAAAGTAGAATTTTGGTGTCATGTGACCAGATCACCTTCTTCCACATGTTTGCTCCCCTCCCCCACATGGCTTCTCAAAAACTACAAACAGGACTTCTTATGACTTTCTTTCTCCAATGTCTTTCTTCTTGTCACTCTTCCATAAAGGGCAGATTTGTGGAGAACACGACTAATAGTTGTCCTGTGGACAGACTCTCCCCCCTGAGCTGTGGATCTCTGCAGCTCCTCCAGAGTTACCATGGACCTCTTGGCTCTTCTCTGATGAACGCTCTCCTTGCCCGGCCCGGTCAGTTTAGGTGGACGGCCATGTCTTGGTAGGTTTGCGGTTGTGCCATACTCTTTCCATTTTCCGATGATGGATTGAACAGAGCTCCGTGAGATGGTCAAAGCTTGGGAGATTTATTATAACCTAACCCTGCTTTATACTTCTCCACAACTTTATCCCTGACCTGTCTGATGTGTTCCTTGGCCTTCATGATCTGTTTGTTCACTAAGGTTCTCTAACAAACCTCTGAGGGCTTCACAGAACAGCTGTTTTTATACTGAGAATAAATGACACACAGGTGGACTCTATTTACTAATCAGGTGACTTCTGAAGGCAATTGGTTCCTCTAGATTTTAGTTATCAGAGTAAAGGGGGCTGAATACAAATGCCCCTCCCCCCCCACTTTTCACAGATTTATTTGTATAATTTTCCTTCCACTTCACAATTATGTGACACTTTGTGTTGGTCCATCACATAAAATCCCAATAAAATACATTTACGTTTTTGGGTGTAACGTGACAGAATGTGGGGAATTTCAAGGGGTATGAATACTTTTTCAAGGTATCATACAGGTCTGGTCAGACAGCGGCCCGCCTGCCTTGGGGCATTTTTAAAGCACATAAAAAACAAAAAACAAAAAGTAATATTCTGCAGCTTCTCACATGCATACCAACATTATGGCCCAGGATATGGGACACGGTCCGGGACACACATCAGCAAGACAGAGGGCCAAGATGTGGGACTGTCCCGGGAAATCTAGTGCAGTTGGAATCTGTTACCAGTCCTTAGATATAGCTGCATTTTTGTGTTTTCTTTTTTTTTTTAGGCATTTTTATTTTTACCTGGTATGTATGTGTCAGGAACTGGGTCACCTGCCGGTGGCACTGTGCTTCTCAGAGCACAAGGTTGTAGTTCCAGTGTCCACCAGCGGGTGTCTCCCCAACACCCAACAGATCCCAGAAATCAGTCTCCACCTGATGCTGGCTGCCGGGAGGGTATTTATTTGCTCGTCGCTTCAGTGTTAATGTCAGGAATCAGCAGCGGGGATGGCCAAATCTGTGTAGCTACACTTAGGAAACTGAGACCCTATTTACTGGAGCTCTCTGCCCGTACTTGCTCTGGGATTCAGCATGGATTCGCTGGAATGCCAAGATGTAAATCAAATCTCAGGACGGTCCCGGCAAATCCGGGACGGTTGGGGAGTCATTTTTTGTTACATATCTTTTTCTTTTTTACCACATTTTTTTCTTTTTTTTTTTAAGATTTTGTTTTACCAGAGCAATACAGTGTTAGCAAGAAAAAAAAAATAATAATAATCTTTTAAATTTTTAACATATTTTTTTCTTTTTTATTAAATTTTTTATTTTTATTTTTTTACTATATATATATATATATATATAATAACATATTTTTTTCTTTTTTATAAAATTTTTTATTTTTATTTTTTTACCATAATAATATTATTTATTTATATATATATATGTGTGCGCAGTGATTGTCCAATACACAATAGCACACAATGAATGGGAGGTGTCCACACTTGTGCGCCCCTGTCAGGCCAGTTACTGGAGCTCTGGGGGTACTCGTTCTAGCACTGGGCTCTGGGATCCAGCATGGATTCGCTGAGACACCGCTGGGATTTAAATCAAATCTCGAGACGGTCTCAGCGAATCCGGGAAGATTGGGAGGTAATTTTTTTTATTTTTTATTTTTTTTTTATTAAATTTTTTTAGTTTTATTTTCTTACTGTGTGTGACCAGGGCAAAACAGTATTTAAATCATTTTTTCAATTTTTTTTTTTTTACATATTTTTTTTTCCTTTTTTATTACATTTTTGTTACAATTTTTTTTAGGGGTGATCTGGTTTGTTTTTTTTAAATCAAATCTTGGGACGGTCCCAGCGAATCCGGGAAGGTTGGGAGGTAATTTTTATTTTTTTATTACATTTTATTCTTTTTTTTTTTTACTGTGCGTGACCATGGCAAAACAGTATATAAATCATTTTTTCAATTTTTTTTTTTTGACATATTTTTTTTCCTTTTTTATTTGTTTTTGTTACAATTTTTTTTAGGGGTGATCTGGTTTGTTTTTTTTAAATCAAATCTTGGGACGGTCCCAGCGAATCCAGGAAGGTTGGGATGTCATTTTTATTACATTTTTTTCTTTTTTTTTTTACTGTGCGTGACCAGAGCAACACATTATTTAAATCATTTTTTCATTTTTTTTTTTACATTTTTTATTACATTTTTCTACAATTTTTTTTTTTAGGGGTGATCTGGTTTGTTTGTTTTTTTTTTTTTAAATCAAATCAAAACAGTATTTAAATAATTTTTTCAATTTTTTTTTACATATTTTTTTTCCTTTTTTTTACATTTTTGTTACAATTTTTTTAGGGGTGATCTGTTTTTTTTTTTTTAAATCAAATCTTGGGACGGTCCCAGCGAATCCGGAAAGGTTGGGAGGTATTTTTTATTTTTTTATTACATTTTTTTATTTTTTATTTTTTACTGTGCGTGACCAGAGCAACACATTATTTACTGTTGTACTGTTTACTGCTGTACCCTCTGCAGTAAAGCCCCTTTTTTGTCCCTAGTAAATGTGGGCCTAGCCATGCTCATTAATGCTCACAAATAGAGCTTTCTTTTGGTGGTATTTAATTGCCACTGGGGGGGGGGGGGGGTATTTTTTGCTAAATAAATGAAAATAGACCACAAAATTAAAAAAATATAATAATAATTTTTTCTTTGTTTCTGGTTTAAAATTCTGCAAATAAATAATCTTTCTTCATACAGGCCAAATTGTATTCTGCCCCATTTCTTTAATTGAAAATACCCCAAATCAGTGTATATTATTTAGTCTGTAGGGAAGTTATAGAGACCACAAACTATGGGATATATATATATGAAAATCGATCAATCCTGATGTACTGATGGCCGATCTCATTTCTTGAGGCCTGAAAATGCCAAAACAGTACAAATACCCCCCCAAATTACCCCTTTTTGGACAGTCCAAGGTATTTATTAAGAGGCATGGCAAGCTTTTTGAATGTGTAATTTTTTTGTCACAATTATTTGAAAAATGAAATTAAAAAAAATTGTTTTTTTCACAATTTTTTTTTTCACACATTCACCAGTGCAGTACGGCGAGCGTCGTCATATAACTGGCATGGCAGGGATGATGATGGACACTGACTGGTGGCAGCATGTAAATATATATATATATATATATATATATATATATATATATTTATATTTATATATATATATATATATATTTATTTATTTATTTATTATTTATATATTTTTTTATTTTTAATTTTTTTTACAAACATTGAGCAGTGTTACAATAAAAAGAAAAAATTATGTTTTTTTAATTTCTTTTTACATGTTTTTTCTTAATTTTTTTTTTTTTTTTTTTTACGTTTCTTTTTAGGATTTTTTTACATACTGTGTCCATAGTAACACTGTACTACTCTAGGGAGGTGATAAGGTTTATTTGTTTTTTTTTTTACTCACGATGATGATCGCTTATAACAGTGATATTCACTGTTATAAGCAACCATTTTCTTCTGAATTAAATCGCTTCATTCCGTGTGTATTGTTGTGATTAGCTGTAAATTTGGCCACAGCTAATCACATGGTACAGATGGGCTGTGGATGGACAATCACAGCGAGGCAACACAATTAATTAGTACACATTAAAAGGAAGCCATCCATTGTGTACAATTAGGGTTGCCACGTGTCCGGGATTCACCTGGACAATTCGGGTTTGGAATCATGCGTCCGGGTTTCAGACTGCCTGAAACCCGGACACATTATTTATTAAAGACAAATGACGGCCGGGCAGGAACTGGTTGACAATGTCCTGCTGCTGGTCAGTTTTACACTGCTGTATCCTCTGCTGTATTAAGTCTTTTTTGTCCCTAGTAAATTTGGGCCTAGCCATGCTCATTGAAGGATAAGTATGGGATAGGCAAAATAATAAACAAATATTAGCATAATCATGAATTAGCTGTTATTTCGTTACTCGCTTTTTGTTTTTCCAGTAGGTGGCGCTTCATCTCTCATGTAGGTCCTTGAAACGGTCCATTTGCTGCTTCAAAGTTTAGAGGGGGGTGGTTACAACTTCAGCAATCCACTCCCCCTTTTTTTTCCCTCCTCCACTGGGAGATGTGGCCACGCCTACTGAACAGGCAAACACCTGAACAGTAAACAAGTTCAAGCACTATGTTATAGACATAGCTGGATCTAGGGGGAGGTGTTGGGGAGGGCTGTTCCCCCCCATCCTCCATGGCAGCTGTGCCCATTGGGCTCCTCACATCCCGTACTGCACACAGACCCTCCCTCCTCCTCTCACACAGCTCAGATCGATTCTCTTACAGCCAGCCTCTATCTGCACACTGTGTAGCTGCACAGCCCCTCCCTCCTTCTTTGCACAGCTCGGATCTATTCTCCTACAGACAGCCTCTATCTTCACACTGTGTAGCTGCAAAGCCCCTCCCTCCTTCTCTCACACAGCTCAGATCGATTCTCTTACAGGCAGCCTCTGCACACTGTGTAGCTGCACAGCCCCTCCCTCCTCTTCTCACACAGCTCAGATTAATTCTCTTACAGGCAGCCTCTATCTGCACACTGTGTAGCTGCACAGAAGCTCCCTCCTCCTCTCACACAGCTCAGATCTATTCTCTTACAGGCAGCCTCTATCTGCACACTGTGTAGCTGCACAGCCCCTTCCTCCTCCTCTCACACAGCTCAGATCTATTCTCTTACAGACAGCCTCTATCTGCACACTGTGTAGCTGCACAGCACCTCCCTCCTCCTCTTACACAGCTCGGATCTATTCTCTTACAGACAACCTCTATCTTCTTACTATGTAGCTGCAAAGCCCCTCCCTCCTCCTCTCACACAGCTCGGATCGATTCTCTTACAGGCAGCCTCTATCTGCACACTGTGTAGCTGCACAGCCCCTCCCTCCTCCTCTCACACAGCTCAGATCGATTCTCCTACAGGCAGCCTCTATCTGCACACTGTGTAGCTGCACAGCCCCTCCCTCCTCCTCTCACACAGCTCAGATCGATTCTCTTACAGGCAGCCTCTATCTGCACACTGTGTAGCTGCACAGCCCCTCCCTCCTCCTCTCACACAGCTCAGATCGATTCTCCTACAGGCAGCCTCTATCTGCACACTGTGTAGCTGCACAGCCACTCTTATCTGGAAACTTCATAGGTCAAAACTGCAGCTTAGCATGGGAGCTACACAGTGTGCAGATAGATCTGAGCAGTGCGCTGTGTGAGCGGAGGAGGGAGGAGGAGAACAGACAGCCAAGAGCCGATATCAATCATACAGAGGAGAAGGAAAGGGGGTGGTTCCCGACAAGACTGTCAGCATAAGATTCCAGAGAAGACTGTAGCCCCTTCCACAGGTATTTACGTGGATTTTAACAGAAAGGGTACACTTCTCAGAGAGCTGGATAGATTTTTATGTATTTGCAGCTCACAGGGAATAGGATGAAGCTAAAAAAAGGAAGCCCGAACTTCTCTTTTAACATGATATCATTCACATTTACTGCACCCCCTAGCCACATAGATAAAATTTAGGCATACACCATTTAGACCTACTTTTTTTTTTTTTTTTGCATTGGTACATGACCCCCATTGTAGTGCCTGGCTTCCAATGCTTTTTTTTGACAATAGTTTGCCTATTAGCCCAAAAAGTGGCCAGAATTTAACACCATAGACATCAGTGAGATTCGCCTCTGAGTTTAGGTTCACCTATAGCAGTGATGGCGAACCTTTTTGAGCCCGAGTGCCCAAACTGAAATAAATACATTGGTTTTGTGTTGCAAAGTGCCAACACGGCAATTCGCGAGAGAGGGGGGGCCTGACCGAAAGAGAGGGGTTGTGTGAGAGAGAGAGGGGGTGTGAGAGAGATAGAGAGAGGGGTGTGTGAGAGAGAGAGAGAGAGAGAGCGGACAGCGAGAGTGAGGGGTGTGAGAGAGATGCTGAGAGGGAGGGGGGCTGAGAGAGAGGGGGGGGGGGGGAGAGAGAGAGGGGTGTGAAAGATATGCTGAGAGGGAGGGGGCTGAGAGAGAGAGGGGGGGCATAGAGAGAGAGGGGTGTGAAAGATATGCTGAGAGGGAGGGGGCTGAGAGAGAGGGGGGGGGGCATAGAGAGAGAGAGAGAAATGGAGAGAGTGAGAGAGGGGAACAGAGAGAGGGAGGGGGCAGACAGAGAGCGAGGGGGGTGTGAGAGATATGCAGAGAGAGGGGGAACAGAGAGCGAGGGGGGCGGAGAGAGGGAGGGGGGGGGGCTGAGAGAGAGGGAGGGGAGCTGAGAGGGAGAGGGGCTGAGAGAGAGGGGACAGAGAGAGAGGGGTGTGAGAGAGATGCTGAGAGAGATGGGCAACAAAGAGAGGGAGAGGGGCTGAGAGAGAGGGGTGTGAGAGAAATGATGAGAGAGGTGAGCTGAGAGAGAGGAGGAACAGAGAGAGGGAGGGGGGACAGAGAGAGAGAGAGAGAGAGGGGGGACAGAGAGAGAGGAGGAACTGAGAAAGAGAAGGGGGACAGAGAGAGAGAAGAGGGACAGAGAGAGAGGGGTGCAAGAGAGATGCTGAGAGAGGGGTGAGCTGAGAGAGAGGGGGAACAGAGAGAGGGAGGGGGGACAGAGAGAGAGGGGTGTGAGAGAGGGGGAACAGAAAAAGAAAAGGGGGACAGAGAGAGAGAAGAGGGACAGAGAGAGAGGGGTGCAAGAGAGATGCTGAGAGAGGGGTGAGCTGAGAGAGAGGGGGAACAGAGAGAGGGGGACACAAAGAGGGGAAGCGGAAAAAGAGGGGGGCTGTAAGAGAGGGAGGGGGGCTGAGAGGAGAGAGAGACCTCCAACTCTGTCCTTGACCCTCTCGTGTGCCCACAGAGATGGCTCTGCGTGCCAGCTGTGGCACGCGTGCCATAGGTTCGCCATCACTGACCTATAGACAAATGACAGCCGGGCGGGAGCGCTCTCATTCTGGGTGGATGTCACACAACCTCCCCCTTCTCTGAATGCATCTCGGGCTGCGCTGCGGGGCAATCTGTCACCTGTTCTGTCCAGTGGACACAGCAGATGACTGATCAGTGTACCGGCCACTGCTGGTACCATGTGATCACTGTGACCAATCACATGACAGTTGTACACAATGGTTTGGCTTCCTTTCATGGCATTCATTGTGTACATTAGTGCTGCTCGCTGTGACTGGTCGCAGTGATCACATGGTACAGACAGGGCCAATCACAATAGTAAGTCATTGTTTGTAGAGTCTACAACTTTCACACAGACTAAATAATATACGCTGATTTGGGTTATTTTCACCAAAGAAATGTAGCAGAATACAAATTGCCCTAAATTTTTGAAGAAACAACAAACAAATTGTGTGGATTTTTTTTCCAAAATTTTGGGTCTTATTTTTAATTATTTAGCAAAAAAAAAAATGAAATAGTGGTGAATAAACACCACCAAAAAAAAAAGATTACGTGGGACAACACAACGTGTGTCAATTTTTTGGTACAGCATGAAATCCTCATCTCTACATTCGTTCGAGGACACAACTTCTGCTTTACGTCATCACCTACTGGGACATCCTAAAGCAAAAAATAAAAACACAAAAATAGACTTATTGATTTAAAAGAAAAAGATACAGGACAATCAGACTGCAAAACTTTACATCCGATCAAAAGATGTTGCCACATCTATCTTGTAAAACTTGGTGAATGTATGACCTGAAGACCAACTGGCCACCTTGAGAAATCGATGGTTGATGGCAGAAGGTTCCGGATACACATACTAAACTCTGTAACCAGAAATGGTGGTTTCTCGGGGGCTTCATAGCGTACAACTTGGAGAATGGTTTGCCAGATCCATCATAAGCTGTAGTAACAGTTGATACTGTAAAGTCCTTACATGGGCTCTCTACAACCACAACCTACTAAAAAACAGATGTAGCCTTCAGGGAACCCAACCCAACCCAAACAGGGAATCAAACCTAAGAAACCCAGATGTGGCCTTCTGTGAACCCAACCAAAATAGGGAGTCCAACCTACGAAACCCAGCTTTGGCCTTCAGGGAACCCAAACAGGTAATCCAACCTACAAAATCCAGATGTGGTCTTCAGGGAACCCAACCCAACCCATACAGGGAATACAACCTACGAAACCCAGATGTGGCCTTCTGTGAACCCAACCAAAATAGGGAATCCAACCTACGAAACCCAGCTTTGGCCTTCAGGGAACCCAAACAGGTAATCCAACCTACAAAATCCAGATGTGGCCTTCAGGGAACCCAACCCAAACGAAATCCAACCCAAACAGGGAATCCAACCTAAAAAACCTATATTTGGCCTTCAGGGAACCTAACCTAACCCAAACAGGGAATCCAACCTACAAAATCCAGATGTGGCCTTCAGGGAACCCAACCCAAACAGGGAATCCAACCTACGAAACCCAGATGTGGCCTTCAGGTAACCCAACACAATCCAAACAGGGAATCCAACCTACGAAACCCAGTTGTGGCCTTCTGTGAAGCCAACCAAACCCAAACAGGGAATCCAACCTACGAAACCCAGATTTGGTCTTCAGGGAACCCAAGCCAAACAGGGGATCCAACCTACGAAATCCAGATGTGGCCTTCAAGGAACCCGATCAAAACAGGGAATCCAACCTACAAAACCTAGGTGTGACCTTCAGGTACCCCAACCCAAATAGGGAATCCAACCTACGATATACATATGGGGCCTTCAGGGAACCCAACCCAAACAGGGAATCCAACCTATGTTGGAGGTTGGAGATACAAAAGAGGCCGACCTCATCATTTGGCCATCAGCAGGGCCTTTTCTTTCATATTTTAATTGTAACTAGCATCTTCTTCTTGCAGGTGGCACTATGCCCAGCAGGTGATGACCTAAATCAGTGTTTCTCAACCTTTTTTCAGTGAAGTCACCTTTAAAAGGGAGGAGCGACGTGCTGACGTCACCGTGCTGTTTCACGTTCCATTTGCACGGGCGTGTTTGTACTACTTGCCGGCTGGCTTAACCTGTTTTTATGGAACTTTTTTTTAGTCTGTTTATTTTACAGACCTTTTTACAATAAAACACCACCTGGTTTTACTGATGGCATACTTTTTTTTATCTCTCTCTGGCATAACCTTACCATTGAGGACATGTTGATGGTCGTTCGTGGTGACTGATGATATCCACTCCAACTGCAGGAACGTTTGGCTCGTCAGCCACTGGAGGTGTCTGGTGGTTTAAAGGCCTTGGCTGGGTATGAGCCACAAGCTTTGACAGCTTGTCCAACTGGTAAGCCTTCAATTCATTTGGTGGTGGATTCACAATTCCCTTTGATTATAGAAGACTTCTCACTGGGTGTCCTCAACATTCACTCCCCTTTGGAAGGCATCTTGGAAGAGACTGTCATTTACTTACCATCATTGGTTTATCCCATTGACTTTTTATTTTGGTCACTGCCACAGTCTATTTACTTTTGCTTTTTATATGCAATTTATTCATTTTTGGTTTAATATTTGTTCACTTATCAGTTTTGATGCACTATCTATGTTATTCACATTACGTTGGTAGTTTCTTATTTTTCAACTAGGCCATCAGATTGGAACCAATTTTGTTTGTTCCTTTGATTTCCTTCTTGGTTTATTTTTTGGTGATCATTTTTATGCTTGTTCAATTTATTTGTCACTTGTCCATTAGACCACATTCACTCATTCAACTTATTATTTTTTTTTTTTGCTCTTTTCTGTATGGTGTGTATTTCACTTTGAGTTGCAGCTTGGTTTATCGTTTTTTTTTGTTCATTGCTCACCAGCACAGTTTTTCCTTGAACACCTTTAAAAGTATGAAAATTCTGGAGGTCCCCCAAGTCAAAAATGTAAATGTTACTTATCAATGGGAAACCTGAGTCAGGGATGATGCACACAATCACCTTGGTGAAATTAACTTCACATCAGAAGCCCCCCTTCACATCAGAGTCCACTCTTCACATCAGAACCCCCCATAACACTAGAGTCCTTCCTTTACATCAGAGGTCCCCCATGACATCAGAAGTCTCCCCATCATATCAGAGGTCCCCCCCCCCCCCCCCGATCACACGAGAGCCCCTCTTTCACATCACAGTCACTTCTTCACACCAGGGGTCCACCCATTACATCAGAGGTCTCCCCATGACATCAGAAGTCCCCCATTACATCAGAGCCCCCCCCCCCGATCACACGAGAGCCCCTCTTTCACATCACAGTCACTTCTTCACACCAGGGGTCCACCCATTACATCAGAGGTCTCCCCATGACATCAGAGGTCCCCATTACATCAGAGGTCCCCTCATCACATCTGAGGTTTTCCCATGACATCAGAGGTCCCTCATTACACCAGAGGTCTCCTCATTTCATCAAAGGTCCCTCATGACATCAGAAGTCCCCCATTACATAAGAGGTCTCCTCCTCACATTAGAGCCCAGACCCCCCCGAACACACCACAGATCCTTCTTCACATCAGAGTCACGTCTTCACATTAGGGGTCAACCCATTACATCAGAGGTCCCCCATGACATCAGAGGTCCCGTCATCACATCAGAGGTCCCTCATTACATCAAAGGTCTCAGAGATCACACGAGAGCCCCTCTTTCGCATCACAGTCACCTCTTCACACCAGGGGTCCACCCATTACATCAGAGGTCTCCCCATGACATCAGAGGTCTCCCCATGACATCAGAGGTCCCCCATGACATCAGAGGTCTCCCCATGGCATCAGAGGTCTCCCCATGACATCAGAGGTCCCCCATGACATCAGAGGTCCCCCATGACATCAGAGTTCCCCAAACCACATCTGAGGTTTTCCCATGACATCAGAGGTCCTTCATTACACCAGAGGTCTCCTCATTTCATCAAAGGTCCCACATGACATCAGAGGTCCCCCCATTACATAAGAGGTCTCCTCCTCACATTAGAGCCCCGACCCCCCCCCCCCCCCCGATTACATCAGAGGTCCCCCACAGATCCTTCTTCACATCAGAGGTCCCTCATTACATCAAAGGTCTCAGAGACACACGAGAGCCCCTCTTTCGCATCACAGTCACCTCTTCACACCAGGGGTCCACCCATTACATCAGAGGTCCCCCCATATCATCAGACTGCCCCCCCCCCAATTACACCAGACCCCCCCCCCTTTACATCAGGGTCAGAGTCTACCCATTATATCAGAGGTCCCCCATCACATCAAAGGTCTGCTCACACCAGATCCCCCCCCTTTACATCAGAGTCACCTCTTCACCTCAGAGGTCCCCCATTTTATCAGAGGTCCCCCATCACATTAGAGGTCTCCCATCACATTAGAGGTCCCCCATCACATCTGAGGTCCCCCATCACATTAGAAGTCTCCCCATCACATCAGAGGTCCCCTCATCACATCTGAGATCCCCCATCACATTAGAAGTCTACCCATGACATCTGAGGTCCCCTCATCACATCAGAGGTCCCCCATCACATCAGAGGTCCCCTCATCACATCTGAGGTCCCCTCATCACATTAGAAGTCTACCCATGACATCTGAGGTCCCCTCATCACATCTGAGATCTCCCCGTGACATCAGAGGTCCCCTCATCACATCTGAGGTCCCCTCATCACATTAGAAGTCTACCCATGACATCTGAGCTCCCCTCATCACATCTGAGATCTCCCCGTGACATCAGAGGTCCCCTCATCACATCTGAGGTCGCCTCATCACATTAGAAGTCTACCCATGACATCTGAGGTCCCCTCATCACATCTGAGATCTCCCCGTGACATCAGAGGTCCCCTCATCACATCTGAGGTCCCCTCATCACATTAGAAGTCTACCCATGACATCTGAGGTCCCCTCATCACATCTGAGATCTCCCCGTGACATCAGAGGTCCCCTCATCACATCTGAGGTCCCCTCATCACATTAGAAGTCTACCCATGACATCTGAGGTCCCCTCATCACATCTGAGATCTCCCCGTGACATCAGAGGTCCCCTCATCACATCTGAGGTCGCCTCATCACATTAGAAGTCTACCCATGACATCTGAGGTCCCCTCATCACATCTGAGGTCTCCCCGTGACATCAGAGGTCCCCATTAAATCTGAGCCTCCCTTCACGTCAGGCCCACCCACACCAGGGCAACTAATGACGCTGATCCAGGGCAAACTAGGTCCTGTGCTTGTGGCACCCCCTAGAGATCCCAGATGGTACCGCGGTTGAGAAACACCAATGTAAGAAGCAGAAGCTGTGTCATTCGATGAACAAAAAAAAGGAAAAAACTTTGTAATGAAAATTGAGCGCACCTAAAAAAAAGCAAAAAAGTAGCGGTCTGCACTTTCCTGTAAAATCGCATTCCAAATTTGCCGGCTCTTCTCCAGACCCTTTAAAATTTCAGACGCAGATCCTAAACCTCCAGATACAAAATCCCTAAAAAACAGAAATCCTCCAACAGAAGTTTCATTCTTATATACGCCATGACAGACCGCACAGTCACCGCCCCCTACGCTAGAATATGATTGGATAGAAATCCTCCTCCTCATCCAACCAGATTGATTTCTCCTCTCTCTTGGCTCGGGCCTACTTTGCCTTTGCAGTAAACACAGGCCGGGTGTAATCCCTGAACGCTCCACCGGAGGCAGACTGACGCTCGTTCCTTCTTTGTCTCTCCTCCCTTCCTGTTCATACGACGTATCCACCATCTTCATTAACCATCGACAATGTATCGATCATTACCGTGTGCGCTGACCAATCCGCCGCAGACAGCCGCTCACATGATCCCCCCACAGCCCCATACTTTGTATCATTATAGTATCCAGTTATTTTATTGTATTGAGTCTAAGATGATGCACACAACCACCTTGATGAAATAAACTTTACACCAGAAGCCTCCCCCATCCCATTAGAGGCCCCCTACTGCCCCAGAGACCCTCCTTAACATCAGAGCCCCCTCCCCCGTCACACCAGAGCCCCTCCTTCACATCAGAGGTCTCCCCATTACATCAAAAGTCCCCCATTACTTCAAAGGTCTCCTCATTAGACCAGAGGTCACCCAATTACATTAAAGGTCTCCCCATCACCCCAAAGGTCTCCTCATTACATCAGAAGTCTCCCCTTCACCCCAAAGGTTTCCTCATTACATTCAAGGTCTCCCCATCACCCCAAAAGTCTCCTCATTACATCAGAAGTCTCCCCATCACCCCAAAGGTCTCCTCATTACATCAGAAGTCTCCCCATCACCCCAAAGGTCTCCTCATTACATCAGAAGTCTCCCCTTCACCTCAAAGGTCTCCTCATTACATCAGAGGTCTCCCCATCACCTCAAAGGTCTCCTCATTACTTTAGAGGTCTCCCCATCACCTCAAAGGTCTCCTGATTACTTTAGATGTCTCCCCATCACCTCAAAGGTCTCCTCACTACATCCGAGGTCTCCCCATCACCTCAAAGGTCTCCTCATTACTTTAGAGGTCTCCCCATCACTTCAAAGGTCTCCTATTACATCAAAGGTCTCCTCATTACGGTACATCAGAGGTCTCCCCTTTAACTCAAAGGTCCCCCATTACTTCAAAGGTCTCCTCATTAGACCAAAGGTCCCCCAATTACATTAAAGGTCTCTCCATCACCCCAAAGGTCTCTTCATTACATCAGAGGTCTCCCCTTCACCTCAATGGTCTCCTCATTACATCAAAGATCTCATGATTACCCATCACCTCAAAGGTCTCCTCTTTACATAAGAGGTACCCCATTACATAAGCGGTCTCCTTATCACCTCAAAGGTCTCCTCATTACATCAGAGGTACCCCATTACATCAAATGTCTTCTCATCAAATCAAAGGTCTCCCCATCACCCCAAAGGTCTCCCCATCACCTCAAAGGTCTCCTCTTTACATAAGCACTCTCCCCTTTACATCAAAGGTCTCCTCATTAGACCAGAGGTCGCCCCAATTACATTAAAGGTCTCTCCATCAACCCAAAGGTCTCCTCATTACATCAGAGGTCTCCCCTTCACCCCAAAGGTCTCCTCATTACATCCGAGGTCTCCCCATCACCCCAAAAGTCTCCTCATTACATCCGAGGTCTCCCCTTCACCCAAAAAGTCTCCTCATTACATCAAAAGTCTCCCCTTCACCCCAAAGGTCTCCTCATTACATCAAAAGTCTCCCCTTCACCCCAAAGGTCTCCTCATTACATCAGAGGTCTCCCCATCACCCCAAAGGTCTCCTCATTACATCAGAGGTCTCCCCATCACCCCAAAGGTCTCCCCATCACCACAAAGGTCTCCTCATTACTTTAGAGGTCTCCCCATCACCTCAAAGGTCTCCTCTTTACATAAGAGGTAGCCCATTACATAAGTGGTCTCCCCATCACATCAGAGGTCTCCCCTTTACATCAAAGGTCCCTCATGACATCAGAGGTCCCCCCATCACACCAGAGCCCCACGTTAACATCAGAGTCACCTATTCACATCAAGGGTCTACTCATTATATCAGAGGTCTCCCCATCACATTATAGGTCTCCCCATCACATCAGGGGTCCCCTGCTTGCGGCACCCCCTAGAGAACCCAGATGGTACTGCGGTGGAGAAACACCAATGCAAAGCAGAAGCTGTGTCCTCCAATGAACCCAAAAAAAGGAAAAAAAAACATTGTAATGAAAATTGAGCGCACCTAAAAAAAAACAGCCGCCTGCGCTTTCCTGTAAAATCGCATTCCAAATTTTCCAGGTCTTCTCCAGATCCTTTCAAATTTCAGACGCAGATCCTAAAAAATCGAAATCCTTCAACAGAAGTTTTATTCTTATGTACGCCAAGACAGACCGCACGGTCACCGCCCCCTACGCTAGAATATGATTGGACAGAAGCTGAAATCCTCTTCCTCGTCCAACCAGATTGATTTCTCCTCTCTCTCGGCTCGGGCCTACTTTGCCTTTGCAGTAAACACAGGCCGGATGTAATCCCCGAGCGCTCCACCGGAGGCAGACTGACGCTCGTTCCTTCTTTGTCTCTCCTCCCTTCCTGTTCATACGACGTATCCACCATCTTCATTAACCATCGACAATGTATCGATCATTACCGTGTGCGCTGACCAATCCGCCGCAGACAGCCGCTCACATGATCCCCGCACAGCCCCATACTTTGTATCATTATTGTATCCATCCACAGTTCTGATTAGGTCAAAAAAAGAAACAATGTCATCTCTATGGGGGGGCCCTCTGCACACGGGGGCCCGGAAATATGAGACATCATGTGACAGCACTGTACCCCGATATTCAAGGCCATCGGCTTACAATTTTGACTCAGCCCCTCCCTAATATTTTGGGGTGCTCTACGTACAGAATCATGTGACTCAGCCCCTCCCCCTGTGACTCAGCCCCTCCCCCTATATTTTGGGGCGCTCTACATACAGCATCATGTGACTCAGCCCCTCCCCCTATATTTTGGGGTGCTCTACGTACAGAATCATGTGACTCAGCCCCTCCCCCTATATTTTGGGGTGCTCTACGTACAGAATCATGTGACTCAGCCCCTCCCCCTATATTTTGGGATGCTCTACATACAGAATCATGTGACTCAGCCCCTCCCCCTATATTTTAGGGTGCTGTACATACAGAATCATGTGACGCAGCCCCTCCCCTATATTTTGGGGTGCTCTACATACAGAATCATGTGTCTCAGCCCCTCCCCCTATATTTTGGGGTACTCTACATACAGAATCATGTGACTCAGCCCCTCCCCTATATTTTGGGGTGCTCTACATACAGAATCATGTGACTCAGCCCCTCCCCTATATTTTGGGATGCTCTACATACAGAATCACGTGACTCAGCCCCTCCCCCTATATTTTGGGATGCTCTACATACAGAATCACGTGACTCAGCCCCTCCCCCTATATTTTGGGATGCTCTACATACAGAACCATGTGTCTCAGCCCCTCCCCCTATATTTTGGGATGCTCTACATACAGAATCACGTGACTCAGCCCCTCCCCCTATATTTTGGGATGCTCTACATACAGAATCACGTGACTCAGCCCCTCCCCCTATATTTTGGGGATGCTGTACATACAGAATCATGTGACCCTGCCCCTCCCCCTGCGACTCAGCCCCTCCCCCTATATTTTGGGACGCTCTACATACAACATCATGTGACTAAGCCCCTCCCCCTATATTTTGGGACGCTCTACATACAGAATCATGTGTCTCAGCCCCTCCCCCTATATTTTGGGGTGCTGTACATACAGAATCATGTGTCTCAGCCCCTCCCCCTATGACTCAGCCCTCAGCCCCTCCCCCTCCCCCTATATTTTGGGGCGCTGTACATACAGAATCATGTGACTCAGCCCCTCCCCCTATATTTTGGGACGCTCTACATACACACATGTGACTCAGCCCCTCCCCCTATATATATTTTGGGGGTGCTGTACATAAATTGTGTCTCAGCCCCTCCCCCTGTGACTCAGCCCCTCCCCTATATTTTGGGGTGCTCTACATACAGAATCATGTGACTCAGCCCCTCCCCCTATATTTTGGGGCGCTCTACATACAGAATCATGTGACTCAGCCCCTCCCCCTATATTTTGGGGTGCTCTACATACAGAATCATGTGACTCAGCCCCTCCTCGTATATTTTGGGGTGCTCTACATACAGAATCATGTGACTCAGCCCCTCCCCCTATATTTTGGGGTGCTCTACATACAGAATCATGTGACTCAGCCCCTCCCCCTATATTTTGGGGTGCTCTACATACAGAATCACGTGACTCAGCCCCTCCCCTATATTTTGGGGCGTTCTACATACAGAATCACGTGATTTAGCCCCTCCCCTATATTTTTGGGGTACTCTACATACAGAATCACGTGATTTAGCCCCTCCCCCTATATTTTGGGGTGCTGTACATACAGAATCACGTGACTCAGCCCCTCCCCCTATATTTTGGGGTTCTCTACATACAGAATCATGTGACTCAGCCCCTCCCCCAATATTTTGGGATGCTCTACATACAGAATCATACAGAATCACGTGATTTAGCCCCTCCCCTATATTTTTGGGGTACTCTACATACAGAATCACGTGACTCAGCCCCTCCCCCTATATTTTGGGGTGCTGTACATACAGAATCACGTGACTCAGCCCCTCCCCCTATATTTTGGGGCGCTCTACATACAGAATCATGTGACTCAGCCCCTCCCCCTATATTTTGGGATGCTCTACATACAGAATCATGTGACTCAGCCCCTCCCCCTATATTTTGGGGTGCTCTACATACAGAATCATGTGACTCAGCCCCTCCCCCTATATTTTGGGGTGCTCTACATACAGAATCACGTGACTCAGCCCCTCCCCTATATTTTGGGGTTCTCTACATACAGAATCACGTGATTTAGTCCCGCCCCTATATTTTTGGGGGTGCCCTCCACACATAATCATGTGACCTGAAGATTTTTTTAGGGTGCCCTCCCCACGTGGTCAGGTGACCCCGCCTCTCTGCTCCTGGCGGGGTGCTCAGTCACGTGGTCCCCCCCCAGTGCGGGATTATTTCGCCAGGCCCCGCCCCTCGGTGGGAAGGGGAGGCGGCGGGACGCACGCGCCGCCTGAACCCTGCTCCTGCACCGGGGCGTGGCCGGGCCCGCCGATGACGTCAGAGCCCGCCCCCCAGCGCCGTTTCGGGCCAATGGGAGCGCGCTGAGGAAGTGACGTAGGCGGTATCCCTCCGCGGTGAGGCGCCGTGTTCCTCCGCTCGGCGCTCTTTGTGGCGCGCTGTGTGGCGGTGAGAGGGGCGGAGGGATCCGGGCGGAGAGCGAGCACCGGAGGCCGGACCAGGAGCAGGTGAGAGCCCCGGAGTGGGAGGGGCCACACCGAGAACCGCGCCATCTTCATCCTCATGGCTGGGGGGGCCCCTGGAGGAGGGAGGCCTGGAGGGCCCATCTCATGGGGAACAATGGCCGCCAGGGGCCCCTGAGAGGCCTTCTCATCACACTCCACACTGGAGGGGGCCCCAAAATGTATCGAGGGCCCCAGGAGGCTCCACCCATCTACAAGATCCTCCCATAATATACACCATAGGAGGCCCCTCCCATAATATACACCACTAGAGGCCCCTCCCATAATATACACCATAGGAGGCCCCTCCCATAATATACACCATAGGAGGCCCCTCCCATAATATACACTGTGCTCCTCATCTTTCTGTAGGCCAATAGAGGCTCCTCCCACAACATACATTGTGCCCTCCCCTTTCTGTAGGCCAATAAAGGCTCCTCCCACAATACACTGCACCCTCCCCTTTCTGTAGGCCAATAGAGGCTCCTCCCATAATATACACTGTGCTCCTCCCCTTTCTGTAGGCCACTAGAGGCTTCTCCCCTTTCTGTAGGCCAATAGAGGCTCCTCCCATAATATACACTGTGCTCCTCCCCTTTCTGTAGGCCAATAGAAGCTCCTCCCACAATACACTGCACCCTCCCCTTTCTGTAGGCCAATAGAAGCTCCTCCCACAATACACTGCACCCTCCCCTTTCTGTAGGCCAATAGAAGCTCCTCCCATAATATACACTGCACCCCTCCCCTTCCTTTAAGCCAATAGAGGCTCCTCCCATAATATACACTGCACCCCTCTGCTTTCTATAGTCCAATAGAGGCTCCTCCCCTTTCTGTAGGCCAATAGAGGCTCCTCCTATAATATACACTGCACCCCTCCCCTTTCTGTAGGCCAATAGAAGCTCCTCCCACAATACACTGCACCCTCCCCTTTCTGTGGGCCAATAGAAGCTCCTCCCATAATATACACTGCACCCCTCCCCTTTCTGTAGGCCAATATAAGCTCCTCCCACAATACACTGCACCCTCCCCTTTCTGTAGGCCAATAGAGGCCCCCCTACTATATACACCCCTGGGCCCTAAATACATATTTTACCAGGCAGGCCCCTCCCCTTTGTGTAGGCCAGCAGAGGCCCCACCCACTATATACACCCCTGGGCCCAGAATATATAACTCCCTCGGTGCACCCCTCACCTTTTTTATAGGCCAAAAAAGGCCCCTCCCACTCCCCTCCTTTTTAAGGGTCACACCATTGGGGGGGGGGCCTGAATATATAATGTGTTGGGAGGCCCCTCCCCATTTATGTGTGCCTCTGGACCGTCCTCCTATAATATACAATAATGGGGCCCCAAGAGGAACTCCCAAAGATCGCGCCACTGCGGGCTCCCAAATATTTAATACACCAGGAGGCCCCTCCCCCTTGGAGGCTCCTCCCCTTTGATAGGAAATGATGGGGTGTCCACTTCAGCCCCTCCCTCCCTCCCAATACAGATCTTTGGCTTATTGACTCCTCCCCTTCATATTGGCCCCTCAAAGAACCCATAATGGAGACTCCTCCCCTTTTTATAGGAAGAAATGGAGGCCCCTCCTGTATTAACCACTTCAGAGCTGGAATGATTCAGTTTATCTGCCCCGCCCCCCCCCTTTCCCTCCCAGCGGTGATGTAATGGTCGGTTTCCTGAGGTCACCCGGTGACGTTGCGGAGCCACCAGAGAGTTAACCGCTTCAGCCCCGGAAAAGATCTCACCTTCCTGACCAGAGCGCTTTCTGCGATTCGGCACTGCGTCGCTTTAACTGACAATTGCGCGGTCGTGCGGCGTGGCTCCCGAACAAAATCAACGTCCTTCTTTTTTTTCCCCCCCCACAAATAGAGATTTCTTTTGGTGGTATTTGATGCGGTTTTTATTTTTTGCGCTATAAACAAAAAAAGAGCGAAAATTTGGGAAAAAAAAACTATTTTTTACATTTTGCTATAATAAATATCCCCCAAAAATATATAAAAAAAAAAATGTTTTCCTCAGTTTAGGCCGATACGTATTTTTCTACATATTTATGGTAAAAAAAATCGCAATAAACGATTTTTTGATTGGTTTGCGCAAAAGTTATAGCGTTTATAAAATGGTGATATTTTTATAGCATTTTTATTAATAATTTCTATTTTATTTTTTAAATGGCGGCAATTTTTTTTATTTATTTTTTTAATTGTGACTGCGACATTGCGGCGGACACATCGGATAATTTTTGACACATTTTTGGGACCATTGTCATTTATACAGCGATCAGTGCTGTAAAAATGCTCTGATTACTGTGTAAATGACACTGGCAGTGAAGGGGGTTAACCACTAGGGGGCCACCAAGGGGGTTAAGTGTGTCCTAGGGGCGTGTTTCTAACTGTGGGGGGGGGGCGTGGCTGTGTTTTTACACATCACTGATCTCTGCTCCAATCACAGGGAGCAGAGATCAGTGACACTGTCGCTAGGCAGAACGGGGGGGAAATACTTTGTTTACATTGGCATCTCCCCCGTTCTTCCTCCTCCGTGAGGCGATCGCGGGTGTCCCCGCAGACGTCGCGGGCGCGCGCCCCGGACGCCTCTTAACTACATAATATTATTTTTATTTTTTTATTGTTTTTCTATTGGCTAAATTATTTTTTTTTGTATATTAATTCTCCCCGCTCTCCTCCTCCAGGTCTGACAAGTCATTTTGAAAATTTATTGCAGTTGAGCGGCGATCAATCGATTTAAAGGTAACGTACCCAACCCCCGCCCCCTTCTTATCAGTCCATGTGTTCACCGTTTTGTTTTACTTTTATTAACCGGTTCCTGAACCGTCGTTGCGCTTTTCGGGCACCAGAGGGCGCGTGTCCAGCCGCTACATGGCGTGGGAGGGGGACCCGATTTTAGCGTGGCTGGTTGGGCGCGATCACCGCCGGGGACACGCGCAATCGCGTTCACTTGCCGACCGCCGCATGTACATGTATACGTCGGCAGAATGGCACGGCTGCGTAAAAAATGGGCGTACCTTCGAATTTGTCGGCGTGCGGCGAGCTCCGCAGGTAGGATCACGTGGACTCCATGTCTGCGGGGGGGAAACCCGCGATCTTTTCACGGAGATGCTAATGTAAACAAGCGTCTCCCTGTTCTGCCTGGCGACAGTTTCACTGATCTCTGCTCCCCCTGTGATCGGTGACGTGTCACATGTAGCCACGCCCCCCCCCTTACAGTTAGAATCACTCCCTAGGACACGGTTAACCCCCCTCCCTAGCCAGCTAGTGGTTAACCCCCTTCACTGCCAGTGTAATTTTTTTTTTTTTACAGTTATCAATGCAATTTTTGTAGCACTGATCGCTGTAAAAATGGTCCCAAAAATGTCCGATGTGTCCGCCGTAATGGCGCAGTCGCGATAAAAATCACAGATCGCTGCCATTACTAGTAAAAAAAAAAAAAAAAAAAATTAATAGAAATGCCATAAAACGAACCCCTATATTGTAGACGCTATAACTTTTGCGCAAACCAATCAATACGCGCTTATTGCGATATTTTTGGTTAAAAAAAAAATGCATTATTTTTTGCTATAATAAATATCCCCAAAAAATATAAATAGAAAAAAAAAATTTTTCCCTCAGTTTAGGCCAATACGTATTCTTCTACATATTTTATCGGCCTAAACTGAGGGAAAAAAAAAAAAAAAAAATTTATTTTTTTTTTTTTTTTTTTTTTTTTTTTTGTTTTTTATTTTTTCTTTTTTTTTTTTTTTTTTTTTTTTTTTTTTTTTTTCTTTTTATCTTTTTTTTTTTTTTCTTTTTTTTTTTTTTTTTTTTTTATTTTTTTTTTTTTTTTTTTTAAAATTCATGTTTTTTATTTATTTTTTGGGGCATATTTATTATAGCAAAAAGTAAAAAAATAATGCATTTTTTTTTTTTTACCAAAAATATCGCAATAAGCGTGTATTGATTGGTTTGCGCAAAAGTTATAATCAAGACACGCTTATTGCAATATTTTTGGTAAAAAAAAAAAAAATGCATTCTTCTTTTTTTTACTTTTTGCTATAATAAATATCACCAAAAAAGAAAAACACTTTTTTTTTCCTCAGTTTAGGCCGATACGTATTCTTCTACATATTTTTTTTTTTTTTTTTTACCAAAAATATTTAGAAAAATACGTATCGGCCTAAACTGAGGAAAAAAATGTTTGTTTTTTATATATATATATATATATATAATTATAGTAAAAAATTGTCGCTTTTTTTTTTTTTTTTTTTGTTTATAGCGCAAAAGAATTTAAAACCGCAGAGGTGATCAAATACCACCAAAAATAAGCTCTATTTGTGGGGGGGAAAAAATTACGTTAATTTTGTTTGGGAGCCACGTCGCACGTGCAATTGTCAGTTGAAGCGACGCAGCGCCGAATCACAGAAAGTGCTCTGGTCTTTGGCCAGCAAAATGGTCCGGGGCTGAAGTGGTTAAACACACAAATATCCCCTGTGCTGTCAGGGAAGAGGAAACATTGTTTGTTCCTACTAAGTAGGAACAACGATATGTCTCCTCCCATCCCCCATACAGTTGAAACACACACTTAACCCCTTGATCGTCCCCCTAGTGTTATCCCCCCCTTCCCTGCCAGTGACATTTACACAGTATTCAGTGCATATTTATAGCTCTAATCGCTGTATAAATGTCAATGGTCCTAAAAAAAAAAAAAAAGTGTCAAAAGTCTGATCTGTCCGTCGCAATGTCGCAGTCCCGCTAAAATTCGCAGCTCACCTCCATTACTAGTAAAAACAAATAAAAATGCCATAAATATTTCCCATAGTTTGTAGACGCTATAACTTTTGCGCAAGTTAATCAAAATACGCTTATTGTGATTATAATAATTTTGGTAAAAAATAAAAATATGTAGTAGAATATATATCGGCCTAAACTGAAAATTTAATTTTTAAAAAAACATTTTGGGGAATATTTATTATAGCAAAAAATAAATTTATTTTTTTTTTAATTTATTTTTTCAAAATAGTTGCTTTTTGTTTTTTTTTTTTTTGTGCAAAAAATATAAACTGCAGAGGTGGTCAAATGCCACCAAAAGAAATCTCTATATGTGGGGAAAAAAAGGACGCACAATTGTGTACAGCGTCGCACAATTGTCAGTTAAAGCGACACAGTGCCAAATTGTGTGGGTTTTTTTTTTTTATTTTTTTTTTTAACACTCTGTGACCAATCTAATGTTACCATGGTAACCCTGTGCTACTCTGGCCAAGTGATCGGGGTTTTGTTTTTTTTTTGGTTTCACTTTGATTGCTTATAGTAGTGAATTGCATTGCTATAAGCAATCATTTTACTGAATGAAACTGAATCCTTCAGTTTGTTTTGTTGTGATTTTGACCAATCACACGGGGGGGAGGAGGAACGAGGAGCACGGGGGGAGCCGGAGCTGAGTGGGACAGTCGGGGACGACTGAGTGGGACAGTCGGGGACGACTGAGTGGGACAGTCGGGGACGACTGAGTGGGACAGTCGGGGACGACTGAGTGGGACAGTCGGGGACGACTGAGTGGGACAGTCGGGGACGACTGAGTGGGACAGTCGGGGACGACTGAGTGGGACAGTCGGGGACGACTGAGTGGGACAGTCGGGGACGACTGAGTGGGACAGTCGGGGACGACTGAGTGGGACAGTCGGGGACGACTGAGTGGGACAGTCGGGGACGACTGAGTGGGACAGTCGGGGACGACTGAGTGGGACAGTCAGGGTAGCGATCGGTGCAGCAGTGGGAGGAGGTACAAGCACCGATCTCCCTGTATAGCCTTCAGTAAAGCATCTGACAGCCATGGGAGGGAGAGAAGGAGAAGCGGCTGTCGGCTGATTTATCCCACCACTGCACCAATCATCTGTGAGGCTGCTCCCCCCCCCCCCACCACTGCACCAATCATCTGTGAGGCTGCCCCCCCCCTGCTATGCTGAGGATGCTTGGGCGTATCGGATTAAGCATCGGAGTATTTGCACAAGTACCGATACTCGTGCAAACGCTTGGTATCGGCACCAACTGGTAACCCTTTGATCATCCTGATGTTTAACCCCCTTCCCAGCCAGTGTCATTAGTACAGTGACAGTACATATTTTTAGCACTGATCATTGTCTTGGTGTCACTATTTCCCAAGTGCCAGTAAAGCCGGGTACATGCTATTCGTGTTTTTTTTTCTTTTCTTTTCTTTTCTTTTTTTTTTTTTTTTTTTTTTTCGTTCAACCGAAAAAAAACTGACGGCTCCAGTCGGGAGCTGCTGTACTAACCATGTGAAGTTGGTACAGAAATCTCCCCCGCTGAGCTGTTGTGTTTTTAACGGGGTCAATGAGGGGGGGGGGGGAGGTATTTGATCGGCTGCTGATTTTGTATGTTTGCCCCACTGATAAAGAAACGATCGGTCTATCATTTTTATTGGTCGGTTTATTATAACAGTGATAGACGGAATAACAACAAAAATATATCTGGAAAACGCATTTCAAAAAAGTAATGCATTTTGCATTTTAATGAGTGAAGTCAGTATTGGATCAATCAGCGAGATTTCCGGCTCCCAGGTGTCTTCTATACAGGTAACAAGCTGAGATTAGGAGCACTCTCCTCTATTAAAGGGAGTGCTCCTAATCTCAGCTTGTTTCCTGTATAAAAGACACCTGTCCACAGAATCGATCAGATTCCAATCTCCCCACCATGGCCAAGACCAAAGATCTGTCCAAGGATGTCGGGGAGAAGATTGTAGACCTACACAAGGCTGGAATGGGCTACAAGACCATCGCCAATCAGCTTGGTGAGAGGTGACCACAGTTGGTGGATTATTTACAAATGGAAGAAACCCAAAATAACGATCGATCTCCCTCGGTCTGGGGCTCCATACAAGATCTCACCTGGTGGAGGTTCAAAGATAACTGTGAGGAATCAGCCCAGAACTACACGGGAGAATCTTCTCAATGATCTCAGCTGGGACCATAGTCACCAAGAAGACAATCGGTAACACACTACACCGCGATCGACTGAAATCCTGCAGCCCCCGCAAGGTCCTCCTGCTGAAGAAATCACATGGACAGGTCTGTCTGAAGATCACTAATGGACATCGAATGATTCAGAGGAGAACTGGGGGAAAGTGTTGTGATCAGATTAGTCCAAAATCGAGCTCTTGGCATCAACTCAACTCGCAGTGTTCGGATAACATAGAGGAATGCTGCCTATGACCCCAAGAACACCATCCCCCACCGTCATACATGGAGGACCTATGACCCCAAGAACACCATCCCCCACCGTCATACATGGAGGTCCTATGACCCCCAAGAACACCATCCCCCACCGTCATACATGGAGGTCCTATGACCCCCAAGAACACCATCCCCCACCGTCATACATGGAGGACCTATGACCCCAAGAACACCATCCCCCACCGTCATACATGGAGGTCCTATGACCCCAAGAACACCATCCCCCACCGTCATACATGGAGGTCCTATGACCCCAAGAACACCATCCCCCCACCGTCATACGTGGAGGTCCTATGACCCCAAGAACACCATCCCCCACCGTCATACATGGAGGTCCTATGACCCCAAGAACACCATCCCCCACCGTCATACGTGGAGGTCCTATGACCCCAAGAACACCATCCCCCACCGTCATACATGGAGGTCCTATGACCCCAAGAACACCATCCCTCACCGTCATACATGGAGGTCCTATGACCCCAAGAACACCATCCCCCACCGTCATACATGGAGGTCCTATGACCCCAAGAACACCATCCCCCACCGTCATACATGGAGGTCCTATGACCCCAAGAACACCATCCCCCACCGTCATACATGGAGGTCCTATGACCCCAAGAACACCATCCCCCACCGTCATACATGGAGGTCCTATGACCCCAAGAACACCATCCCCCACCGTCATACATGGAGGTCCTATGACCCCAAGAACACCATCCCCCACCGTCATACATGGAGGTCCTATGACCCCAAGAACACCATCCCCCACCGTCATACATGGAGGTCCTATGACCCCAAGAACACCATCCCCACCGTCATACATGGAGGTCCTATGACCCCAAGAACACCATCCCCCACCGTCATACATGGAGGTCCTATGACCCCAAGAACACCATCCCCCACCGTCATACATGGAGGTCCTATGACCCCAAGAACACCATCCCCCACCGTCATACATGGAGGTCCTATGACCCCAAGAACACCATCCCCCACCGTCATACATGGAGGTCCTATGACCCCAAGAACACCATCCCCCACCGTCATACATGGAGGTCCTATGACCCCAAGAACACCATCCCCCACCGTCATACATGGAGGTCCTATGACCCCAAGGACACCATCCCCCACCGTCATACATGGAGGTCCTATGACCCCAAGGACACCATCCCCCACCGTCATACATGGGGGTCCTATGACCCCCAAGAACACCATCCCCCACCGTCATACATGGAGGTCCTATGACCCCCAAGAACACCATCCCCCACCGTCATACATGGAGGTCCTATGACCCCAAGAACACCATCCCCCCACCGTCATACATGGAGGTCTTATGACCCCAAGAACACCATCCCCCCACCGTCATACATGGATGTCCTATGACCCCAAGAACACCATCCCCCCCCACCGTCATACATGGAGGTGAAAACATTATGCTTTTGGGGGTGTTTTTTATGCCAAGGGGACAAGAGAACTTCACCACATCAGAGACGATGGACCATGTACCATCAAATCTTGGGTGAGAACCTCCTTCCCTCAGCCAGGGCATTGAAAATGGGTCGTGGATGGGTCTTCCAGCATGACAATGACCCAAAACACACGGCCAAGGCAAACAAAGGATTGGCTCAAGAAGCACATTAAAGTCCTGGAGTGGCCTAGCCAGTCTCCAGACCTTAATCCCATAGAAAATATATGTGGAGTAAGCTGAAGGTTCGAGTTGCCGAACGTCAACCTGGAAACCTTAAAGACTTGGAGAGGATCTGCAAAGGGGGAGTGGGACAAAATCCCTCCTGAGATGACCTGGTCACCAACTACAAGAAACATCTGACCTCTGATTGCCAACAAGGGTTTTGCCACCAACTACTAAGTCATGTTTTGGGAAGGGGGTCATTTAAAATGAGTTCTTGGCTTGGTGGTTCAGGAATCCAACTCCTGGAATAGGAAGATCCTTATGACCGATGCCAGCCTGTTGGGCTTGGGAGGCGTAATAGGCAACCTGTTGGTGAAGGGGACTTTGTCTACATTTGGTGTCTGGTCTACCAATCAACGTTCTGGAGCTTTGGGGTGATTTGGTGGTCTCCACACGAATTAATGATTTGTATAGCGCTACAATGCGAACTGAATCGCCTCAAGGCGCTGTATTGGTGCTTTGTTGTCACCCTTCTTAGAAGAGGTGGGTCTTGAGTTTTTTTTCCTGAAGGCCTGATGGTTTTCTTCCATGCGGATGTAGGTTGGTAGAGCGTTCCATAGCCGTGGTCCTTGGACAGCGAATCTCCGTTCCCCTTTTGCTTTGTAGCGGGATTTGGGAATGAGGAGGAGGTTTTGGTTAGATGATCGAAGACTGGGATTCGGTGTGTAGTGTGTTATCTTCTCGCGTAGGTATTGTGGAGCGTCTCCATGGGCGCATTTGTGGGTGAGGCAGAGGGTCTTGAATGTGACCCGATTCTTTACGTTTAGCCAATGTAGGTTCCTCAGGGAAGGGGAGATGGATTCCCAGGGTTTTTTCCTGTTATCAGTCTTGCCACCGTGTTTTGGATGAGTTGTAAGCGCGCAAGTTTATATTGGGGTAGTCCTATGTAAAGGGAGTTTGCGTAGTCAAGTCGTGAATTAATGACTGTTACAACCACTGCTGCTTTGTCCTCCTTTGGAATGAAGGGGATGAGTCTGCGTAGCAGATGGTGAGAACCACTAACTACTGCTCCTATTTGTGCATCCATTGACATTTCTGAGTCAGAAATTACTCCGAGGCTCTTGGCCTTGGTCCTTGGAGAAATGTTCTGCCCAAAGATGGTAGGTGGTGTCCAAGGGATCTTGGTTCGGGAGTTTTTTGGTTTGCGTGTAGAATAAGAAGTTCTGTTTTCGATTCATTGAGTTTAAGGGAGCTAGTGGTCATCCAGTCGTCTATCCGCAGTATTTGACCATCCTGCTGGAGGGTCTCTAGATCCAAATTTAGTCCGAGGCCTGGTGTGAACAATTTGGCAGGTCAATTATAAGAGGGTTTCAACTCTTTATCATTATGGATTGCATCTCTGAAACTAGATCAGCCTGTTGCTTCTACCAGTGCTGTTTCTGGTCTGTCTTTTTATAGGCGCTAAGGCTGCAAAGAACTTTCTCTTGCACTCTCTCTTTATGGAGATTGGGAAGTTAGGCAAGTTGTTTTGCTCCCCCAGATGCTTACTTTTATATCTGTTTTGAAGAGGATTTTGTAAAAAGTGGCCATTTTGAATTTGTCAGAGTTTCAACAAGGTAACTACCATTCCTGTAGATCAGGGGTCTCCAGTCTTTCCAAACAAAGGTCCACCTTTCTGTCCTTCAGACTTTAGGGAGGCCAGACTTTTCCCACTGGGAGTAGAAAATGGTTCGGTGTCAGTGGATGTAACCAATGTCCCATCATTGGTATTAGTGGGTTCCCCATTGTTGGTATCAGTTGGAGTATAGGACCCCCATTACTGGTGTCTGGGGGAAGAAGAGTTCAAATCACTGATGTCAGTTTGAGGAATAGCACCTTGTATCAGTGAGAGGAATGGTGTCCCATCATTGGTGTCAGTGCCCCCCCCTCCCCACCCCACCCCAAGCATTGTTATCAGTGGGAGAAATAGTGTCCCATTGTTGGTGTCAGTGGGAAGAATATCAGTGAGAGAAATAGTGCTCCAAGGGCGAGATCATGGCAAGCAAAGGGCCACGTTTGGCCCTTTTTTAGACCACTGCTGTAGAGGATGCACCTGCCTTTTAAGGACTCAACCGATAAGCGGTTGTAAGCCATTTATAGAGCAGTGTTCGTTCTGGGCCTGTCCTGCTCTTCATTCCATATTTTGCCAGAATATGGCTGACTGGTCAACATCCCTTAAAGGATTATCAGATCTCTATTGAGGCCTCTCGGGTCTCCTTGTCTTTGGTGTCATTTCCCAAGTTCCTACGGCAAAACTGTTGTAAAGATATTACACCAACCTTTTCACCATCCCCAAACCCAAAGGTGTATCGAGCCCATATTGGACCTCCAAAGCTCTGAATGTCTTCATTCCAGTTCAGAAATGTATGCATTGAAGCACCTTCCTTCAAAGAGTGGACCCTTAAGAGCGCCGACGTTCATGTCCTCCTTCCCAGTGCATCATTTTCTATGTTTTGCTTTTGGGGCCCAACACTGCCAGTTTGTGGCCCTGCCCTTGGGCCCATCATTTTTAGCTCGGGTGTTCGCCAAGATGATGGCCTTGGTTCTATATCCTGCACTCCCAAGGCATCCCCGTTGTGCAATACTTAGACTACCTTCTGTTGGGGGAATAGTTGGCATGGACTCTGTCGGATATTGTGGCTTTCACTGTCCAGAAGACGCTTCAATGGTTTCCGAATCTTCAGAAATCATTGCTGGTTTTGAAATATCTGGATCCACGCCTGGACACAGCTCAGGCCAAGGTCTTTCTCCCTAAGACTGTTCCATTTTCTATTCCAGCTCTCCAATCCAGGAGTGGCCCCGTGTCTCTGCTTTTGGATGAGTCTTTGGCATGATGGTAGCCTTCCTTGAGACTGTCCCATTAGCCTAGTTTGACCCTAGACCTCTACAATGCCAGTCAATCAAACCTGGGAACCGGCCAATTTGTTTGGTATATAGAGCAGAGGTCTCCAAACTTTTCAAGCAAAGGGCCAGTTTACTGTCCTTCAGACTTCAGGGGGGCTGGATTCTGACCAGTGGGGGTAGAAAATGCCCCGGGGCCAGTCATCAGTTAGAATAAACACGGCCTCAGGGTTGGTGGTCAGTAGGAAGAGGGATAAGGCTCCATCTCTGCCATTAGTGGAAGAAATAGTGTCCCATTGTTGGTGTCATTGGGAGTAATAGTGCCCCAAGGGCCGGATGAAGGCAAGCAAAGGGCCACATCCGGCCCGCGGGCCACAGTTTGGAGACCCCTGGTATAGCGGACCAGGTTGTTCTTGGCTTGGTGGTTCAGGAATCCAACTCTGGAATAGGAAGATCCTTGTGACAGATGCCAGCCTATAGGGCTTGGGAGGCGTAATGGGCAGCCTGTTGGTGAAGGACTTTGTCTACATTGGAGTCTTGTCTCCCAATAAACGTTCAGGAGCTTTGGGCGATTTGGCGGTCTCTGCAGCATTTGACCATCCTGCTGGAGGGTCTCTAGATCCAAATTCATTCTGACAAGGCCTGGTGTGAACAATTGGCAGGTCAACTTCCTCAGCTGGCAATGTCTGCAACTGGGCAAGTGGTCCGTACACCTGAAGGTTTCCAGGACCTGTGTCGTAGGCCAGTGATGCCAGATGTGATCCTCCCTGGCCTCCAGGTTTAATAACAAAAAAAATAGACGTTTTCCTTCACGTAAAAGGATCCTCTAGCTAAGGTTGTGGCTACTTTGTGGGATCAGTGCATCCTGATCTATGTCTTCCTCATCTGCGTCACAGGATCGAGTAGAAGGGCAATTTTGTTTTTTTCCTTATTGCTCTGGACTGGCCCAATGTGATCTGCCAACATGGTAAGACTCCTGGCAGATGCATTGGGGCTCTATCAGATCACTTGGGTCTTCTATCTCAAAGGCCATCTTGCTTCAGTCGCTGGCTTTAACATCATGGCTGTAGCCAGGTCCTGAGATGGTGAGTCTACAATCCTTAAAAGCTAGGATTTCTACTCCCTACAAGGTCTGTCATTGGACATGGAAGACATATCTCACTTGGTGTGAGCCTCAGGCTTCCACTCCAGGAGTTTTTCTCTTTGGGAAGAATCATCTGCTTCCTGCAACTGGGTTTGGACCAGTGTTTTGGCTCTTGGTGCTATTCAAAGGTCAGGTTTATAACCTTTTCGATTCCATTTCGGAAACTGCTGGTCTCTCATTCTTTTAAGACCTTTGTCCAGGAGGTATCCCATGTAGCTTTCCTTGTTTGTTCGTTCCCCAGTGGCTCTGTGGGATCTGATTCTTTCTGCACTTTAGAAAACCACCATTTGAACCCATTAGAGCAGCCTTTTTCAACTTTTATTTTTTTTTTTTATTTTTTTTTTTTTTGTTCCAGAGGAACCCTTGAAGATAAATTTCAGATCCTAGGGAACCCCAGATTTATTGCAGGTTAGTGGAAAAACACCCCTTACATTGGTGGCCAGTGAAAATCATGACCTTCTTACATTGGTGGCCAGTGAAAATCATGACCTTACAGTGGTGGTCAGAATGCAACCCTCAGACAGATAAAAAGATCATTTGGGTTCATGCAGCTGGCTCTGCCAAGTGGAGTTAGCCTTGGAATTATGGAGGCACCATAAAATGAGAGGTCATCAGTCACCACTCAAGAAACTCCTAGAAACTTCTGGAGGAACCCTAGCTGAGAATGACTTGGAGACATTCCTCCCTGTAATCTCACAAAGTGGCTTTCCTCGTGACCATCACCTCCTGTGAGGCGAGAGTGTCAACTTCTATCGCAAAGAACCCTTTCTGGGTTTTCATAGGGACAAGGTGGTGACGAGGCCTGGGATCGCCTTCCTCCTTAAGCCTTTCACGTCAACCAGGACATTATTCCTCCATCTCTGTCTATCCACCTAAAATGAAATCTCCCTTCATTGTCTGGATGTGGTTTGGGCACTGAGAATCTCTCGGCCACCGCTTCTTTCTGAAAGAAGGCACTTCAGATGTCCCCCTGTAAGGGTGCACTGGCTTCTTGTTCTACCATTCCTAGTGGGCATAGACTGACCACCATTCAAGTTTACGGTCTCAAGGCCTTTTGTGTCGAGGCGCACTCTACTAATTCTGTGAGCGCTTCTTGGTATTTTTGGCGCCCAGCAAACGTTTCCCAGATTTGCAAGGCTGCCGCCTCGTCTGTTCACACGTTCTCTAAGCTTTACCAGATGGAGGTTCAAGCTTCATGTGATGCCAGCTTGGGGCATAAAAGTCTTTATTGAGGTGATTTTGTCCCTCAATGGAATGAGAGGGAAAATTTGGGATTTTTTTTTTTTTTTTTTTTTTTGTACTCTTGGAAAAATTATTTTGTTGGGTCCATTTGAAGGACACAAGTTCAACCCCTGTGTTTATGATCATGCCCTCTGTACGGCTTTACTACAAAACTGAGGGGTTGTGGGAGTAGGACGGGTTATCCTGGTCTGGTCTTCAGTATTGTGTGGGTTTTAATTTTTCTTTTTTGCCATTTGCCTAACTTTATATTATTTTATTTTTTTTCTACTTTAGCAAGATGGACACGGATCTGTTTATGGAGTGTGAGGAGGAGGAGCTGGAGCCATGGCAGAAGATCAGCGATGTAATCGAAGACTCGGTGGTGGAGGATTATGGCTATATGGACAAGACCAGCACAGGTATCTTCCCCCATCTTGGATCTCGTAGCGCAGAGCAGTTCTGGGGTTGTCAGTTTTGGGTAGATCTTTCTGGCTACAGTTGCCGCTTGGCAGACTGGTGGTGGGCATGGCTGCCCTGCAAGCTGATGGGTGTAGGAGGGGAGGGATTATAGAAAGGTGATAACCCCCCTATATTCTCCAGCAGTCTGGAGAACGGGAAGGTGGTGGGGGGGGAAGTGGGTGGAATCTTCTAATTAGAAGTTGGTAGGATGGGCTCCCAATTATGACATCTTTGCATGTATATCTCTGTGTGATCCACTGTCTATTTTTTTTTTCCCAGTGTCTGTCAACATCCAGCCAGTCACAGCAACCCTTCCAATTGTCGCTCAGACACTGGGCACCCAGTACACTACGGCCGCCACTGTGACCAACACCATCTCCCAGAACACAGACAACACCAAGAAGACGTTGCTGACTCTCATCGCCAATAGCAGTGGTGAGTAGACATCTGGAAACCTCCCATGAGATTGGAGCGGGGGGGGGGGGGGGGGGGTCCCTTGGGATGACAGGTGGGCCTGGTACAGCCGAGGTCCTGGTCCAGCCCCAGAGGTGGCCTTCGCCTGAAGTGGAAAGCTGAACGATGCTGTAGAAGAGTGATTTGGAGATCAGGCTTCAGATAAAAAAAAAAAAAAAAGAACTGTTTTTACGTCTCACCGCTTTATTTGTGAAAACGTGAAGCATCACCATCATTGTGGTATCCCCCTGAGGACCAAGTTCATGTAGCACTTGGTTCTGCTCCAATCCTGTGGCCGTGTTGTGCCATAACTTAAAAAAAAAAAAAAAAAAAAATCATCTTTATATCTGCACCTGCTGACTCCTTCCCAGGCTGAAGCCCAATTTGCGAGCGTCCTGTAGGGGAGCCACAGCACTGTAGCCTCTCCTCTTCTTTTTACTTGCTGGCAACCTAAGTTGTGATCCGAGCTGGCCCCTCCCCCCTTCTGTAACCTGAAAAGCTTGAAGCAAGAGGACACTCTTTCCCTGCCGGTCCTCAGGTGGCAAAGGTGCTGGCATCTAAATCACTTGTTCAGTGGTATCAGTAAAGGTGCATCAAGAAAGCTGCTCTCCCAGCCTCATCCAGCTCTGCTCCGGTAACTATTCCCAGCGCTTTTTGCCCCGTCACTATAATTAAGCCCGGTGGGCAGGGCAACACATCATGGGGTGTAGCTGGCAGAGGCTGCTTAAGATTGCACCTTTACCGATGCCACTGGATGAGTCATTTAGATGACAGCAACCCTCACACCTAAGGATGGGGTGGGGGGAGAAAAGAGTGTCCTCCTTGCTTAGAGAGACTCTACAAGCTTTTTAGTTCACAGCAGTGGGAAGGGTCAGCTCTGATCTCAACACAAGTTGCCAGCCAGTAAAAAGAGGAGAGGGGACAGGGGCTGCTGTGCTCTGGCTCCCCTATAGGACACTCGCAAATTGGGCTTCAGCCTAGGGTGGAGCTACACTCGGCACATACAAAGACGTAAATATTTTATATTTTACTGCACAACACAGCCACGGATGCTACATGAACTTGGTCCTCCAGGAGGATTCCACAACGATTTGTGGTGATACTTCAAGTTTGCACTAATAAAGCGGTGAGACATAAAAGTGTTCTTTACGGTTATCTGCAGCCTGATCTCCAATTCAAACCTCACTTCTTAGACAGCATTATTCAGGTGACAGCTGGGGGGAGGGGTCAGCTCTGATCACAACACAAGTTGCCAACCAGTAAAAATAGAAGAGCGTGTAGGGGCTACAGTGCTGTGCTCCTGGCTCTACCATAGGACACTCATAAATTGGGCTTCAGTCTGGGAAGGAGCTACAGTCAACACTTGCAGACATAAAGATGTACCTTGTTAGCTTCCCCCTTGCTGGGGCAAATGATGGCACTTGTCTCCAGCACAAGCTTGCCACCACAGACGAGCACTGTTGGGCTTTATTCTTCTGCTAAGCACCGTGGTCCGAGAGGGGTGGATCGCTGTCAGCCATGCGAGCTCAACAACCATTGCATGGATCATAACGGGTCCAAGTGTCTCATGCCCTCTGACCTCTGGGGGGGATTCTATTCAGTCTAGTGGAGTAAACGGGTTTGAGGACCACGCAGGTGCTTACAGGCCTCCCATGTTGCCCTCAGTTAAATTTGCACAGTTGCTTGCGATCCTTGTATAGGATGGAATGAACTCCTATAACCTCCATTGCTTTTCCTCTTTTCAGGTTCCACGCCAATCATGCACTCCGGCTCCCAGCCTCTCTACCTGACCCAGAATACCACATCCGGTATCGGCACCATGATGACCCAGCCCATGCTGCGGCCCATGCAAGTCATGCAGAACGCCAACCACTCCACCAACAACTCGATGACGGCACAGCCCATCTTCATCACAACACAGGTGGGGGGGAGAAGACGGTGGCTTTTATCGCGACTTTGGTTTCTGACTTGGTGACTATAAATGTGGCTTTTTAACCACTTCAGCCCCGGACCAATTGGCAGCCAAAGGACCAGGCCCCTTTTTGCGATTCGGCACTGCGGCGCTTTAACTGACAATTGCGCGGTCGTGCGACGTGGCTCACAAACAAAATTGACGTCCTTTTTTTCCCACAAATAGAGCTTTCTTTTGGTGGTTTTTGATCGCCCCTGCGTTTTTTTTATTTTTTTTTTTTTTTTTTTTTTTTTTTTTTTTTTTGCGCTATAAACAAAAATAGAGCGACAATTAAAAAAAAAAAACGCATTATTTTTTGCTATAAATATCCCCAAAAATATATTAAAAACATTTTTTTTTTTTTTTCTTAGTTTAGGCCGATACGTTATCTTCTACATATTTTTGGTAAAAAAAAATCGCAATAAGCGATTTATTGATTGGTTTACGCAAAAGTTATAGCGTTTACAAAATAGGGGATAGTTTTATAGCATTTTTATTTCATATTTTTTTTTTTTTTTTTACTAGTAATGGCGGCGATCAGCGATTTTTTTTTTTTTTTTTTTTTTTTTTTTTTTTTTTTTATTATTGTGACTGCGACATTATGGCGGACACATCGGACATTTTTTGACACATTTTTGGGACCATTGTCATTTATACAGCAATCAGTGCTATTTAAATGCATTGATTCCTGTATAAATGACCCTGGTAGTGAAGGGGTTAACCACAAGTGGGCAGTGTAGGGGTTAAGTATGCCTAGGGGTGTGTTTCTTACTGTGGGGGGGCGTGGCTGTCAGCTAGTGAATGCTGATCTCTGCTCCAATCACAGGGAGCAGAGATCGGCGTCACTAGTTGCTAGGCAGAACGGGGAGATGCTGTTTATCTCGGCATCTCCCCGTTCAGCCTTCCCGTGAGACGATCGCGGGTGTCCCCACGGCAATCGAGTCCGCGGGGACCGTGACCGGACTCACGGGGGTCCCGACCGGCGCCGGAGCGCGCCGCTCCCGATGGCACGGACAGGCATTAAGGAGGGACTTATATATACGCCCTCCTGCCTGTCTGTGCCATTCTGCCGACGTATATCTGTGTGCGCCGGTCGGGAAGTGGTTAAAGTGCACCTTGCGCTCCAATGTTCCCATAAAGGAGACCTAAAATACTTCTTTGGTTCCCCTCACTACTTCTCGCATGCTCAGAAGAACAGTAACTTGAGTTGTGACCGGTTTCCACCAATGTTTTTCCTCGCAGGGTTTTCCGGTTAGGAATGTCCGGCCGGTGCAGAACACGGTGAACGCGATGAATCAAGTAGGAATCGTTCTGAACGTTCAGCAGGGACAGACGGTCAGGCCCATCACCATCGTACCAGGTGAGAATATAATATATAACCTGGCCCTCCTTGGCACGGGCTGTCCCGGGCTGGCCCTCCTTGGCACGGGCTGGCCCTCCTTGGCACAGGCCCTTTTTCTAAATACTTTTTTTTTGTAATTTTATTTTTATCAGCTCCGGGCACTCAGTTTATGAAGCAAGGGATGGGCGTCCCCCAGGTCTTCTCGCAAATGACCCAAGTCCGACCGAATACCAACGTCCCCGTGCGTCCCAACACCAACACTTTCACCACGGTCATCCCGGCCACCCTGACTATAAGGAGCCCGGTGCCGCAGTCTCAGGTGCAGGTCAGCAAGCCGATCTCCAGCACGTCGACCACGATGTCGCCCAGCCAGCCCATGCGACAGATCACCATGCAGCAGCCGATGCAGACGCTGACCATTCCGCAGAACCAGAACAATCCCGGCACCAACCCCAAACTAGGTAAGGGAAAGAACAAAAAAAATCTCTTATGTCACATGACTGATGCAGTACTTCCGGGTATGGAGGAGCATGTGACGCCCCCCCCCCCAACTGCCAGCATTACCATGGCAGCAGCGGCCGGGCCTTCCAGGGTGGCCGCTGGCAGCGGCGGCCGGGCCTTCCCGGGTGGCCGCTGGCAGCGGCGGCCGGGCCTTCCCGGGGGGCCGCTGGCAGCGGCGGCCGGGCCTTCCCGGGGGGCCTCTGGCAGCGGCGGCCGGGCCTTCCCGGGGGGCCTCTGGCAGCGGCGGCCGGGCCTTCCCGGGGGGCCTCTGGCAGCGGCGGCCGGGCCTTCCCAGGGGGCCCTCTGGCAGCGGCGGCCGGGCCTTCCCAGGGGGCCCTCTGGCAGCGGCGGCCGGGCCTTCCCAGGGGGCCCTCTGGCAGCGGCGGCCGGGCCTTCCCAGGGGGCCCTCTGGCAGCGGCGGCCGGGCCTTCCCAGGGGGCCCTCTGGCAGCGGCGGCCGGGCCTTCCCAGGGGGCCCTCTGGCAGCGGCGGCCGGGCCTTCCCAGGGGGCCTCTGCCTCGTGGAACATGAAGTTCCACAACAGTTGGAGGGTCGCAGTGGCCCAACCCTAGACTAGAGTGACTCAGATTCCATCAATGGTGCTGCTGGGTTAGGGATACGATAAAGAGAACCTGTATAGACAAAGCACAGGTCCACCATAAAGTTTTCTGTGGGCTGGACACACAGGTGAAATGATCCCCCCCCCTTGTTGCTCTTTGCAGTGAGCATTGCCAGTTTTGTGGCAGTGAAGAGCACCGGAGAGACCAACGACGTGGTGAAGTTTGTCAACGCCATGAGCGGCTGCCAGACGACCACCCAGAATTCCACCCAGCTCATCTTCTCCAGCTCCATTGGAAATAACGGCACCGGCCCCAGCTTGGGCACAGTACAGAAGAGCATCCAGCTGGAGCCCATCGGGGTGACAGGTAGGTCTAACCAATAGAAAATAGGACATTTTTTTACTTGGGTCCCAACTTGGCCAACCAGACACCCGTGACACGTGTCTCTCTCTCTCTCTCTCTCTCTCTCTCTCTCTCTCTCTCTCTCTCTCTCTCTCTCTCTCTCACTCTCTCTCTCTCTCTCTCTCTCTCTCTCTCTCTCTCTCTCTCTCTCTCTCACTCTCTCTCTCTCTCTCTCTCTCTCCCTCTCCTTTTTACAGTATCGTCCCCATCTGTGACCCCGCAGGAAAATCTGGATAGAAAGCATTGCCCCAGATGTCAGACTTCCTTCCGAGTCATGGAAGCCCTTCGAGGACATATGTGTGTAAGTCCATACATAGAACGTCTGTAAAAGGACTACAATGCTGTGCTGCAGGCAGTCCTCCGACCAGTGGGGGGGTGCTGTGCTGCAGGCAGTCATACCTCTTCAGTCCTCCGACCAGTGGGGGGGGGTGCTGTGCTGCAGGCAGTTCTCCGACCAGTGGGGGGTGCTGTGCTTCAGGCAGTCCTCCGACCAGTGGGGGGTGCTGTGCTGCAGGCAGTCCTCCGACCAGTGGGGGGGTGCTGTGCTGCAGGCAGTCCTCCGACCAGTGGGGGGGTGCTGTGCTGCAGGCAGTCCTCCGACCAGTGGGGGGTGCTGTGCTTCAGGCAGTCCTCCGACCAGTGGGGGGTGCTGTGCTGCAGGCAGTCCTCCGACCAGTGGGGGGTGCTGTGCTTCAGGCAGTCCTCCGACCAGTGGGGGGTGCTGTGCTTCAGGCAGTCCTCCGACCAGTGGGGGGTGCTGTGCTGCAGGCAGTCCTCCGACCAGTGGGGGGCAGGTTTCTGGCAGCATTCCATCTGCTTTATGAACACAATATTTAAGCAAAAAAAAAAAAAAGACACCCTCCATTATAAAACCTTGAATAAATATAGTTTTAATCCTTTTGGTGCATATACTTCCCCACGCCCAACGCGTTTCGCTCTGTCAAGAGCTTAGTAGTACTCTTTAGTGACTGGCGGAGCACCGAAAGGATTAAAACTTTTTATTTATTTATTACTATTTTACTACAAGTCTTTTTTATAAGTTTTTTTTAACCATTTTTGGTGCATGGACTGTAATTTGGATACATCCGAATGTCCGAAAAATTAAAATTTAGTCCGAATTTCAATTCAGAACTAAACAAACTGCACATGTCTAGTATTGGTGCATCCCCCCCCCCCCCGCCCCCCCCAGTCAAGAGCTTAGCTGTAGAGTACGGCCAAGCGCTGGGCAGAGCGAAATGCGTTAGTTCCGGGGTAGTATTTGTATTGGAAGGATTAATGCGTTGTTCCTGGCCACGCCCCTTTCATTCATTGGATTTCAGATCTTTTATCGATCATGGAGGCTCAGCATTGCAGGTGGGCGTTACCTATGCTAAATGCCTGCTTGGGAACGCCCACTCCTCCAGAGTGATCCCGCCCATCAAGGCGTTTTGATCTTTTCACAACTCCGCCCACCTTCCTTTTGTTTACCTTTTTATGGATAGTACTGCTCTGTCCGTACTTCCTACCTGCAGGTCCGATAAGACGCCAAGCGCTGTTGTGGCTCCTCCCACTCCCAATAAACCGCACAGCCATGAGCAGCTTTTATTGGCTCTGATAGAATGTATATCTAATAGAGCGAGAAATGATTGGTGGATTTCTTCTGTCTCCTCCCCCCCCCTCCTCTGTGTAGTACTGCTGTCCCGACCTCGTGGACTTCTCCAAAAAGGGCAACTTGGAATCCCAAATGATCCCGCAAGGGGCCAACTCTACCAGCCCAGACAAGCCCGCCACCGCCACCACCCCCGGCGGCATGACCTCCCAATCCGGCAAGACCCAGGACAGCGGCGCCGAGGACTCCTCGCAGGGCAAGCTCATCATGTTGGTGGACGACTTCTACTACGGCCGGGACGTCGGGCAGACTTACCAGATGCAGGGCGGGGCCAAGATGGCCACCACCTTCCGCTGTCCCCACTGCAACAAGAGGCTGAAGAACAACATCAGGTATGGGGCAGCAAACGCCAGAGCGCGGGGGGGGGGGGGGGGGGGGGGGCGGCGGCGGCCATGTTGTACGCTCTGCCGAGAGCGTTGATGCTTTTTGTTCTCTAACCATAAGCTTGGAAAGAGATTTTTCCCAGTAAGAGCTGTGATAACACCCCCACCCCCACCCCCGAGGTACTGATGCCAAATTTAACCGTTTTTTTGCGACACGGCACTCAAATACATTTTTTTTTTTTTTTTTCCACATACTTCCTTTTAGTGGTACTTGATCACCTCAGCGTGTTTTTTTTATTTATTTATTTTTTTTTATTTCTTGCACTATAAACAAAGCGATCATTTTAAAATAAACCACAATTTTTTACTTTACGCTATAAAACATCCAATAAAAAGAAAAGGTAAAACATCAAATTTCTTCATCAGTTTAGGCCAATATGTAATCTGAGAGAGATATATATTTGTATTAGTAAAATATATAATAATAATATTATTAGTAAAATATAGAATATTACTATTAAAGTGTGTGTTTGTGTGTGTGTGTGTGTAATAGATATATAGATATATATATATATATATATATATATATATATATATCTCTCTATATCTCTCTATCTATCTATTTGTATTATTAGTAAAATATGTCTTAATAATATTAAGAGTAAAATATAATATTACTATTATTAAAGTGTGTGTGTGTGTGTATAATATTATATATATATTACACACAAACACACTTTAATAGTAATATTCTATATTTTACTAATAATATTATTATTATATATTTTACTAATAATACAAATATCTATCTCTCTCAGAATACATATTGGCCTAAACTGATGAAGAAATTTGATGTTTTACATTTTTTTTTTTTTAGTGGATGTTTTATAGCGTAAAGTAAAAAATTGTGGTTTATTTTACAATGATCGCTTTGTTTATAGCGCAAGAAATAAAAAAAAAAAATACAAAAAACACGCTGAGGTGATCAAGTACCACCAAAAGAAAGTATGTGAAAAATAAATTTTTTGTTTATATATATATATATATATATATAATAAAAAAAATAAAAATAATTTTAGACACTGATTGCTTATAGCATTTTACAGTTGTTTTATAAGTTTTTTTTATTTTTTTATTTTTTTTTCTGTATGAAAAGTACTCATTCAATGTTTACTGTTCTGAAGAGCTGTGATTGGACGCAGCTAATTGCATGGTACAGAGGCCCTGTCTGTACCATGTGATCACTGTGAGAAATCGCTAGAGTTCCGGTATAAATCGCAAAATTCCAGTAAATATCCAACAGTTTGTAGACGTTATAACTTTTGCGCAAACCAATCAATATACACTTATTGTTTTTTTGTAGCAGAATGCATATTGGGTCAAACTGATAAACCTATTTAATTTTTATTTATTTTTTTTGGAAATTGTCTGTCCTTTTTTTTTTTATTTTATTTTATTTTTCTCTTATCACCACCTTTCACAATGTTGATCAAATTTTTTGAGATCCTCCTATACTTGCTCCATTGAGTGATAGCGCTGCACTTTATGTATATTGATTTATTATTGGGGGATCTTTTGATTCGGGGAAGGGGCGGGGCATTGTGTGGAGATTCGGGGAAGGGGCGGGGCATTTTGTGGCTATTCTGATTCGGGGAAGGGGCGGGGCATTTTGTGGCTATTCTGATTCGGGGAAGGGGCGGGGCATTTTGTGGCTATTCTGATTCGGGGAAGGGGCGGGGCATTTTGTGGATATTCTGATTCGGGGAAGGGGCGGGGCATTTTGTGGATATTCTGATTCGGGGAAGGGGCGGGGCATTTTGTGGATATTCTGATTCGGGGAAGGGGCGGGGCATTTTGTGGATATTCTGATTCGGGGAAGGGGCGGGGCATTTTGTGGATATTCTGATTCGGGGAAGGGGCGGGGCATTTTGTGGATATTCTGATTAGGGGAAGGGGCGGGGCATTGTGTGGAGATTCAGGGGAAGGGGAGGGGCATTTTGTGGCTATTCTGATTCGGGGAAGGGGCGGGGCATTTTACAGAATGTATATAATCCCAGGTTTCCTGTTTGTCTTCCTGGAAGGTTTATGAATCACATGAAGCACCACGTGGAGCTGGACCAGCAGAACGGAGAGGTGGACGGGCACACCACGTGCCAGCACTGCTACCGCCAGTTCTCCACCCCCTTCCAGCTGCAGTGCCACCTGGAGAACGTCCACAGCTCCTACGAGTCCACCAGTGAGTAACCACCGCCAACCACCACCAGCTGCTGAGCGTCACCGGCGCCATCTTGTTTTTGGCGTTGGCCGCAGATCGAGACCATCTGCCGCTGGTGGAGTTGCTGATCGCTTCTTCTTCTTTTGCTTTTTGCAGCGAAGTGCAAGATTTGTGAATGGGCCTTTGACAGCGAACCTCTGTTCTTGCAGCATATGAAGGACACCCACAAACCGGGAGAGATGCCCTACGTGTGCCAGGTCAGTCCTAGGAATATACTGGAGTTGGTGTCGTCGTCGCCCCACCACCACACACCCCACATATACCCACTGTGCTTCTATGTGCTCTCGGAAGGCAGGGGGTGGGGGGGGGATCTGATGTCACACACTGCATAGCATAGAGCTGGGAGCTGAGTGTACTCTGAGATCTGAGTGGAGGGAATGGACACGCCGCCTTCTACACACTCTCATAGGGAAACGTGCACTGCTGAGGCTGTCGATGTGCTAGTAGCGAGCAGGGAGGCGAAATGCGTAGGGAGCAGGAGGGTGTTTAAAGTGCAAGCTCCGCTGCTCGAACTCGAAAAGGAGAGCGCATACAAGCGGTATAAAATGGGCCGGCGTGGCTGCTAGGGGGGGCGCAATACTTGTAGCCTCCAGCCCATATGACAGAAGGGGGTTTCTATGAAGGCTGCATATGTAAAGGAAAGCCGGAGTGGCGCGTGTTGCATCACATAGAAGGATTTTTGTAAAAAGTTACTCCAAGGTGAACTTGCGTTGTGACAACATGGCCGCCTGCGTCTACAAATATAATGATTTGTAATCGGTAGGAACACCGACCATAAAATCATCATGCTGATATTTGCATTCGGATGATTTCTCTCCTTCTCATGAATGTTCCTCTCCGTGTGTCCTCCTCCTCCCAGGTGTGTTCGTACCGCTCCTCCATCTACGCCGAGGTGGACACTCACTTCCGGCTTAACCACGAAGATACGCGGTACCTCCTCTGCGTCTACTGCCTGAAGGTGTTCAAAAACGGCAACGCCTTCCAGCAGCACTTCATGCGTCATCAGGTAAGAACCCCAAACTATGAACCCCCCTTTTTTTTCTTATTGATGTTTAAGTTGAACCTCTCGGGATTGTCCATCTGTTCCCAAATTCTTCATCTCTCAACCTATTTTTTCATTTAAAGCCTCACTTCAGGGAAATTCTATAATCGGGCCAGTTGTCCTGCAGCGGGGAAGGGTGGGGGTGGGGGGGGGGCTGTCGTCCTGCCGCGGGGAAGGGTGGGGGGCCTGTCGTCCTGCCGCGGGGAAGGGGGGGGGCCTGTCGTCCTGCCGCGGGGAAGGGTGGGGGGCCTGTCGTCCTGCCGCGGGGAAGGGTGGGGGGCCTGTCGTCCTGCCGCGGGGAAGGGTGGGGGGCCTGTCGTCCTGCCGCGGGGAAGGGTGGGGGGCCTGTCGTCCTGCCGCGGGGAAGGGTGGGGGGCCTGTCGTCCTGCCGCGGGGAAGGGTGGGGGTGGGGGCCTGTCGGGCCTGCCGTCCTGCCGCGGGGAAGGGTGGGGGCCTGTCGTCCTGCCGCGGGGAAGGGTGGGGGCCTGTCGTCCTGCTGCGGGGAAGGGTGGGGGCCTGTCGTCCTGCCGCGGGGAAGGGTGGGGGCCTGTCGTCCTGCCGCGGGGAGGGGGGGGCTGTCGTCCTGCCGCGGGGAAGGGTGGGGGGGCCTGTCGTCCTGGTGGGGGGGGGGGGGCTGTCGTCCTGCCGCGGGGAAGGGTGGGGGCACGTTCTACTGCATGTTTCTTATAATCTCTGCCCACCCCCCTTGCACCATCTAATCCACTCCAGACTGGAATGGAACAGGGGGCGGTACTATTTCAATAAAGCAGGAACTTGTTTAGAAATCTCCGCCCACCCCTTTGCATTATCTGATTCCCTTTGTGGACCTGCCCAATGAATGCCCACAATTGTCACTACCATCATCAACATGGGTTGTGACAATTGTGGAAATAATGAGTGGTGCCATAGAGTATCCTCCCGCTTAGCCCGGCCATACTAGGAAATGCATTACTGAGGTCAAAGGTACCTTTTTTTTTATTTTTATAAATTTAAACTTCTAATGCTAAAAAGCCGCTTCCCTGCAGACGGACACAGTTGCGTCTAAGCTTCAATAAATCTTGTGGAAGAGGCACTAACCCTATTACAAGAGCAGGGGGGGGGGGATTGGGACTGGAAAGCTCAGGTGCAAGGAAAGGACACGGCCGCTTCCCTGCAGCAGGACACGGCCGCTTCCCTGCAGCAGGAGTTGAATCTAAGCTTCACTAAATCTTGTGGAAGAGGCACTGACCTTATTACAAGAGCGGGGGGAAGAAATTAGGACTGGAAAATGTTTCCTTTACATGAGTACGTTGTTTTAATGTCTTTTTTGGGGTGTTTTTTTTTTTCTCTTCCCCTCTTACACTCGGCACAAGCAGAAGAACGTCTATCACTGTAATAAATGCCGCCTTCAGTTCCTGTTCGCCAAGGACAAGATTGAGCACAAGCTGCAGCATCACAAAACCTTCCGTAAGCCTCGTCAGCTGGAGGGGCTGAAGCCCGGGACAAAGGTGAGGCGCGGTGAAGTGATGTCGGGGTGGCGTTTGTCCCGCTGCACGGTATGATATTCTGATCACTCCGCTCCCTCTTCTTTTTTTATTTTTGCAGGTGACCATCCGAGCCTCTCGAGGACCCCCCAGGACTTCTATGACCACCGTAGACCCCCCGATTATGATGATGCCACCGCCGGATACGACACCTCAGACTATCCGTCATCCTGTTGACACCTTGCCAATTATAGCATTCCCCAACCGGTTAGTTACTGGCTGATCTTTTTCACATCATCCTCTAGATTATGAGCCCTTTCCTAGGAGAGGGGGTGGCGAGCCATGTGTACAGGAGAGGGGGGTGGCGAGCCATGTGTACAGGAGAGGGGGGTGGCGAGCCATGTGTACAGGAGAGGGGGTGGCCGAGCCATGTGTACAGGAGAGGGGGTGGCCGAGCCATGTGTACAGGAGAGGGGGGTGGCGAGCCATGTGTACAGGAGTTGGGGGTGGCCGAGCCATGTGTACAGGAGAGGGGGTGGCCGAGCCATGTGTACAGGAGTTGGGGGTGGCCGAGCCATGTGTACAGGAGTTGGGGGTGGCGAGCCATGTGTACAGGAGTGGGGGGTGGCGAGCCATGTGTACAGGAGTTGGGGGTGGCGAGCCATGTGTACAGGAGTTGGGGGTGGCGAGCCATGTGTACAGGAGAGGGGGTGGCCGAGCCATGTGTACAGGAGAGGGGGTGGCCGAGCCATGTGTACAGGAGAGGGGGTGGCCGAGCCATGTGTACAGGAGAGGGGGTGGCCGAGCCATGTGTACAGGAGAGGGGGTGGCCGAGCCATGTGTACAGGAGAGGGGGTGGCGAGCCATGTGTACAGGAGTTGGGGGTGGCGAGCCATGTGTACAGGAGGTGGGGGTGGCGAGCCATGTGTACAGGAGTTGGGGGTGGCGAGCCATGTGTACAGGAGTTGGGGGTGGCGAGCCATGTGTACAGGAGTTGGGGGTGGCGAGCCATGTGTACAGGAGTTGGGGGTGGCGAGCCATGTGTACAGGAGTTGGGGGTGGCGAGCCATGTGTACAGGAGTTGGGGGTGGCGAGCCATGTGTACAGGAGTTGGGGGCGGCGAGCCATGTGTACAGGAGAGGGGGCGGCGAGCCGTCCATGTACAGGAGAGGGGCGGGCGGCGAGCCGTCCATGTACAGGGGAGGAGGAAGCGGCGAGCGAGCCATGTACAGGAGGGGGGCGGCGAGCCATTTTAAGGAGGGGGGTGGCCGGTTTTAGCTTGATATTTGAATGGTGCGGTTACTAATGTTTGTGGGTACAATTCCTATTCCAGGGTTTTGGAGGAGAAGCAAACCTGTCTGGAGTGCAACTTTGATGTCCCCGATTTCCACAACCACTTCCCCACCTACGTACACTGTTCTCTCTGCCGCTACGCCACCTGCTGCTCCCGCGCCTACGCCAATCACATGATCAAGTAAGTTGGTGTGCAGACCGGGGAGGGAGAGGAGAGTCCCTCTCATGTCCAGACTCTCGCTGTATATAGAGCGGGACAAACCTACCACCCTGCCTGGTTTAGGAGATATTTACCCGCCTCTCCCTCTTGTTTTCCAGCAACCACGTTCCCCGGAAAAGTCCGAAATATCGTTCGCTGTTCAAAAGTAGCAAACCCAGGTAAGTAAACTTATTTTATTTTTTTGTTTTTTTTTTACAAACGAACCATCCCCCCCCCCCCCCCACTCCACTGCTGTCACCTATAGGCCACTAATGGTAATTGTCTTCCTTTTTTTCCCCCCAGTGAGGAGCTGGTGATGACGTGCGCAACCTGCCCCTTCATGACGCGAATCGGTGACGCCATGGCGAAACATCTGGTCTTCAACCCGTTGCATGGCTACATCACCATCATGTCTACAAGTGAGTGCCGGGCAACTGGGGGGGACATTTAGAGTGTAAGCTCCTCTGGTACACAGACTGATGTGACTGGCTCAGTGATCTCTGTACAGCGCTGCGGTATATGTCAGAGCCATATAAATGTCTAATGAGTTGATTTTTCTGTTTTCTCTGCAGATACCTCACCAGACATCTCATGGTAAATTATTTTCTTTCTCTTCTTTGTAGTTTTGTGTTTTTGTAGTAGTTTTTTTTTTTACTTTTTTTAAAAAAAAAAATGTATTTGTTTTAATGACCTTTTGATAACCTTGTAGCAGGGACCCGCCAAGGGGGTAGGCTGGGGAGTCGGCTTCCATGAGCGCTTCAGCGGTTGGGGGGGAGGCTGAGAAGTTGGCTGCCAGGAGCACTTGGGGGGAGGGGAGGAGCGCTTAGGAGTCGCCTGGCATGAGCACTTTAGCAGTATGGCGGGTGCCAGATAGGGGAGGAGTCGCCTGCCACGAGCACTTCAGCAGTTGGTGGGCGCCAGATGGGGGAGGAGTCGCCTGCCATGAGCACTTCAGCAGTTGGGTGCCAGATGGGGGGGGGGGGGGAAGGCTGAGAAGTTGGGTGCCAGGAGCACTTCAGCAGTTGGGTGCCAGATGGGGGGAGAAGGCTGAGAAGTTGGCTGCCAGGAGCACTTCAGCAGTTGGGTGCCAGATGGGGGGGAAGGCTGAGAAGTTGGGTGCCAGGAGCACTTCAGCAGTTGGGTGCCAGATGGGGGGAGAAGGCTGAGAAGTTGGCTGCCAGGAGCACTTCAGCAGTTGGGTGCCAGATGGGGGGGAAGGCTGAGAAGTTGGCTGCCAGGAGCACTTCAGCAGTTGGGTGCCAGATGGGGGGGGAGGCTGAGAAGTTGGCTGCCAGGAGCACTTCAGCAGTTGGGTGCCAGATGGGGGGGGGGGGGGAAGGCTGAGAAGTTGGGTGCCAGGAGCACTTCAGCAGTTGGGTGCCAGATGGGGGGAGAAGGCTGAGAAGTTGGCTGCCAGGAGCACTTCAGCAGTTGGGTGCCAGATGGGGGGGAAGGCTGAGAAGTTGGGTGCCAGGAGCACTTCAGCAGTTGGGTGCCAGATGGGGGGAGAAGGCTGAGAAGTTGGCTGCCAGGAGCACTTCAGCAGTTGGGTGCCAGATGGGGGGGGAGGCTGAGAAGTTGGCTGCCAGGAGCACTTCAGCAGTTGGGTGCCAGATGGGGGGGGAGGCTGAGAAGTTGGCTGCCAGGAGCACTTCAGCAGTTGGGTGCCAGATGGGGGGGGAGGCTGAGAAGTTGGGTGCCAGGAGCACTTCAGCAGTTGGGTGCCAGATGGGGGGAGAAGGCTGAGAAGTTGGGTGCCAGGAGCACTTCAGCAGTTGGGTGCCAGATGGGGGGGGGGGGGGGGAAGGCTGAGAAGTTGGCTGCCAGGAGCACTTTAGCATTTGGTGGGGTACCAGATAGTTGGTACTTGCATTCTATGTTGCTGAGGGTAGTTCACAGCTCATGAAGGGGGAGGGCGCACTTTTTAGCCTTGGGCGGTTAAGGTTGTTGTACTGGTCACTTTCTTTGCATGTTTGCAATATGGTGCACTTACACGTTCTGTATTCCCCACCCCTGCAGGGTCCTCGGACCTTCGGAGAATAGGGATGAAGCGGCCGCCGCCAGTCTACCGGCTGAAGATAAACGCAAATCGGACCCCAAGGTGGTGTTGCCGGCCTCTGAGAACTCTGAGTTTGTGGATGTGGAGGAGCTAGATGAGCCGGAAGAGCCAGAGGAGACGGAGGAGCCGGAGGAAGTAGAGGAGCCGGAGAAGGAAAACCTGGATGCCGGCAAGGAGGAGCAGATGAGCATCAAGAAGCTGCGGGTGATGCTGTACGCTCTGTGTAGCGGCATCCAACTAGCGGCCGAGCATTTCCACAACTCGCCCGGTCGCATCCGGTGGTGGCTGCAGAAATTTCAGGCGGCTCAGGAGGAGAATCCGGACGCCTCGTCCGAGGAGAAGTATTTGAGCACCGAGGCCGAGGACAGACTCGCGGAATGGGTCCTGCTCCAGCGAGAGCAACAGCAGCCGGTCAACGAGGAGACCCTCTTCCAGAAGGCCACTAAGATCGGACGCTCGCTCGAAGGAGGCTTCAAAATCTCCTACGAATGGGCGGTGGGGTTCATGCTGCGGCACAAGCTAAGCACGCACTCCAAAGCTGCCGCGGTGAACCACCTGCCCAGGGAACTGGAGGACAGTGCCCAGACTTTCATCAGCTTTGTGCAAAAGCAGATCCACAACCAGGTCCTCCCGTTGTCTATGATCGCCGCCGTGGACGAAATCTCGCTCTTTCTTGACCTGGAGCTGCTCGGCGGCGAAGAGAGGCGAGAGTGCGCGCTGCAGACTGTGGGCGCTGGCGAGCCTTGGTGCGACATCGTGCTCACCATCTTGGCCGACGGCAGCCTGTTGCCAACGTTGGTGTGCCTTCGGGGCAACTCGACGTGCGCGGTGGACGTTCCCGAAACCATCATATATGAAGCTAGAGAAGATGGCCTGAGTGAAGATGAGGTGATGGAACTCTGGTCGTCTCGGGTTTGGCAGAAACACGTGGAATTGCCCAACAAGGGCATGGCGGTGATAGACTGTCACAGGTCGCACATGTCCGACGAGGTCCTGGCCCTCCTGAGCTCCACCTGCACGCTACCCGCGGTGGTCCCGGCCGGCTGCAGCACCAAGACCCAACCGATCCACGTGTGCATCAAGAGCGCCGTCACCAGCTTCCTCCACAAGAAGTGGGGGGAACGGGCTCGGGCCAAAGCCAGCTGCAGCCCGGAGACGGTGCTACGCCTGGTCATCAGCTGGATGATGGAGGTCCTGGGCGTCATCAGCGACAACCCAGAACTGGTCCAGCAGTCCTTCCTGGTGGCCAGCGTCCTGCCCGGGCCCAACGGGGCCACCTACTCCAGCAAACGCAACGCCAAGATGCAGGAGGAGCTCATCAACCTCCTGGAGGGCGAGCTGAGGCTGAACGAGGACGAAGACGCCGACAGCTGCGACGACAGCCAGCCCGAGGCGCTGGCCGACCCCGAGGCCCTCCAGCATCTGTTCGAGGAAGAGAGCGACGCAGAGTCCTTCTACGGTTTCGATGACAAAGACCTATAGAAACGCACAGCCGTTCTCGCTCCCTCCCCCCCCCCCCCCCACCACAAAGGTTTGTATCGGGCTTAACATTCCACCTTCCCATGAGGTTCAGGAACTCAGTTCTACCTTCCCATGAGGTTCAGGAACTCGATTCTACCTTCCCATGAGGTTCAGGAACTCGATTCTACCTTCCCATGAGGTTCAGGAACTCGATTCTACCTTCCCATGAGGTTCAGGAACTTGATTCTACCTTCCCATGAGGTTCAGGAACTCGATTCTGCCTTCCCATGAGGTTCAGGAACTCGATTCTGCCTTCCCATGAGGTTCAGGAACTCGATTCCGCCTTCCCACGAGGTTCAGGAACTTGGTTCTACCTTCCCACGAGGTTCAGGAACTTGGTTCTACCTTCCCATGAGGTTCAGGAACTTGGTTCTACCTTCCCATGAGGTTCAGGAACTTGGTTCTGCCTTCCCATGAGGTTCAGGAACTTGGTTGTACCTTCCCATGAGGTTCAGGAACTTTGTTCTACCTTCCCATGAGGTTCAGGAACTTTGTTCTACCTTCCCATGAGGTTCAGGAACTCGATTCTACCTTCCCATGAGGTTCAGGAACTCGATTCTACCTTCCCATGAGGTTCAGGAACTTTTGGATACTGTTGTCCGTAGCACCCCCCCGAATTTTTAGGTTTTAACCTTCCTGGACCTGTACAGAAAACCGCTACCTCCCCCACCACCCCTGTAC